>BSBM01001102.1:26607500-27207500 GCA_027924585.1 Larix kaempferi
AGGGAGCCTTCAGTTCCTCATCCGGATCAAGTAGTCTTCTGTCTAGTTGTATTATTCACTTTCTTTGTTATGGTCAAAGGAAGATGATTGTAAAATTTTTGACATACATTATATGTGTAAAAGGGCTAGCACGAGTAAGTCATTTGTATTATGGAAACTTTGGAGTGATTTTTTTCACTTAGAAAAACTTTCTTAGTTCCTTCTTTTCAGTGCTTCCTTCCTCTAGGGGCACCAAGGGACAGACAGAGGATGGCACAGACCTTGACCGCTCAATTAGGACACGACAATCCACCTCTACCTCTGCCCAACACCAACAACGGGGGCAGTCTTGGCCCCATCGCAACAGACGAACGATTTCTTCAAGGTTGCAACATCAAGTACCCTCCTCCAAGCAGCGGCGTACTACTCATTCCAGCTCTTCTTCTAGCTCTTCCTTTAGACAGATTACTCTCTTGAGTTTCCTTCAGTTGGCCTCAGATGGTAGGAGAGATACCCCGAGTGCTTTCAGTGGCCCATAACAGTTCCTTCACCATTTTTGCGTCCCAGTTCTTGGATCCACTCTCCTTCCTCAGATCAGCTTTCTTCATATCTCTCGTTGTATATATTCTTCTCCGAGATCGGCTCTCCATTTATAGTACTAGGGTTTGATTTGAGTTCTGCTTTTTTATCTTTTATAGGAGCTGCTTTTACGCTCCCACTTTGTATTGTTCTCAGAGTAATATGCAGTCCCATTGACCTACTTTTGTGGTCATTTGTTGGACATTAATAAAATTATCTTATCTATGTTTTTCACTCACACCTCCAAAGTCAAAGTATGTCATATAATACAGATGCCTTAGGCAGGTGTCTAAGTCCTTAGATTTTGATGTCAAAATTTGAGTCCGTCGCCATGTTTATCCTTGTAAAATATGACCCTTTAGGTCACTTGGGGAGTTAAATATGTCGTAATGTGGTAGTATATGGTCAAGGGGGGTGTTAAACACCTTAATACACTTCATACACCCCTTTTTGGACCCTCAAAAATCATAAAATCAAGCTAATTCGCCACCTAGAGACAAAATCTCCTGGTTTTTGGATTTAGAGGAAAATCCCATGATTCTAGGCCCCAAAAATAGAATTGATTTCTGATATATTTTTTGTTGGAGAATATGCCTTCTCTAGGGGGTGCACCTCTTGGAGACAAATTGACTTGATTTATGGTGATTTCCTTCACTCGTGCTCCTCTGCTTGTCTCCTAGCTCGCTTATGTGGCAGATTTCACCCAAATTAGCTCCTAGAGGTGGTGCTTTTGTCTTGAGTTGACTCATAGAGTCTAGTAGGGTGGTGCCTGTTAAAGTCAGTGCAGCTGCGAGACCCATTCTCAGAGAGGATGGTACCCTAGTCAGTTAACTAGGGTTCCCGGTCAAGTTAACCAGGCAGAGTAAAGAGTAAGACCCTAGAAGGTACCCTGGGGCCCTCAGCTGTCTCCTACGGTTCTTGGTCGAGGACCAAGCAAGTCGATGCCATGGCAAAGTGCCTAGCATGTGGCTAGGGCCCCTATTTGTCTCTAGGGTATTCTGGTCTGGGACTAGACAGTTTCTTGGTCACGAGAACCAAGCAGATCCTGTAGGGTGAGACAGAGACATCCTGGTCTAGGACCAGGAAGACTCTTGGTCACAAGGACCAAGTAGGTCCTGCAGGTGGTTAACATTCAGTCTAGGACTGCAAGCTCATCCTAGGGCTGAAAGCCATTCCTTGAGAATGGAGGTTCTTGGTCAGTTACCAAGATGATGATGTGTGATGCCCTTTTCTCCAAAGTCTTTGAGATGGCTGAGTTAGATGGTCTTCTCAAGGGACTGGCCACCCATTGATGGAGCCACTAACATTTGACCTCAGGAGCAGGACCACATGATCACATCATCCAATGTGGACCCTTCCTTATACAGTGATGATGAACTTTCAGGTTATTTGGAACAATTGTACATTTGAGAGAGAGATGATTGGTTGTGCCCCACCTTGATTGATTGACATTTGGTCCTTACACCTTGTTGATTATTTGTCTTGCGGTACCTTGTCTTTGACCTGTGGTTAATAGGGTCATTTACCCACACCTTGAGTTATCTTTTGATTTGTACCACCTTTAATGTTTTTGGTCCTATGGGTACTATGGTTGTTTGTCCACTTTGTGGTTTACCCTTGTCCTAGGGGCTATGGGTCATGTACCCACACTTATCTTATGTTGGGTCATGTGTTGGTCCTTGTACCCTCACCTAACAAATTAAAAGACCCTAGTACCCACCTATTGTCACCCTTCTTATGTTTTATGTTTTATGTTATTAAATGTGACTTTATTATTTTGACCCTAAATGTTAGTACCCACCCAAGTCACTTTATTTTTTATTTTTTATTTTTATTTTTTAAAGTGGTACTTTCCTAATTCTATGGAACCCTAAAAGCTTAATTTAATGATCTTTCTAGAAGATCCTAAGCCTATATATTGAAGTCTTATTTTGACATTTAATCATCCTAAAAATTTCAGTCATGCTCTTCCTCTGCATGACATCAAAGACTTCTCTGCTGCTCAGCTGAGTTTGGAGGCCGACCACCTGTTGAACAATTTCAGTTCTATTTTTTATGTTAGTAAGCATCCAGGGTTTGATCCATGTTTAAGACGTAATCGTTTTTTTGTTGACTGGTAACCTGACTGAAGGAAGCCGTGACAGTTATGACATTGTTAACCTTGTCGTACTCACCTGTAATCTTATGGAAGTTCGAACTGCCTGTCTGAAGGTTAACTTAAGTTCGATCTGTTGTTTTCAAGATTGATTTACCTGTGTGTAAACCCGATCTGCTTGTTAAGGGTTTGTTTTGACTCTAAGAACTCCGATCTGCTTCTATGAGGCTTGATCTGCTATTTAAAGTCCTGACTTGGAGTTCGATCTATTGGTGCATGCTTGTTTGAGGCTCAATCTTTTGTTTGGGTAGATCGTAACCCTAGATCTGCCTCTTTGATGAAGGCCGTGAGGTTCTAGGGTATACTGTTGGCATGATTGAGGAGGGTTGTGAAGCCTTAGGGTTTGTCTTACCCTACTGCATGCTTACCAGTAGAGGCCATGAGCCCCTTTGACTATAATTTGTTTGTTGACTGATTATTTGAGTGGTTTTTATACCTAGCTTGGACTGATTTCTCTAAGTGTGTGTTGGTGCTGAATCTTATCTTTGCCCAGATCTATCTTGTTACGACTTGCCCTGGTTCAGACTGTTTACTTGCTGTCAGACCTAATTGTTTGTGATCAGATCTGTTTTTGCTGAGATTTGCTTGCACTGAGTTTTTTGTTGAGATCATACTTTGTGACATTATTTAACTTCTGTTATGACTATGACTGTCATTGTCTCCCACTACTGTTGCCTACAACCCTTCTCCCTCTCTTTGGTTTGTACTTACTCTCTAAGTTAGGGTAATTTGGTTCCTAGTGGTAGACTGGCCTCTGAAAGGCACAGTCCTATTCTGAAAGTAAAATTTTCTAAGTATAAAACAGGAAGGGTTTCACAACCCAGGTAAGTATCCTCACTTGTCTCTTTAATTGTTTATTAAACAAGTTAGTTATTCTGCTATTACTATTTACATGTTACTGAAGATTACTTTAACACGCTGACCCAACTGGAGTGTTAAAGTTGAAAAAGTTGAAAGAGATGAAAATTATGTTTTGTTTCAGTACTTGTTTATTAAATACAATTTTGCATTAAAGTACATTGATTTTTCTATTCAAACCCTAACCCTACCAAAATTTAACAACGCCTACCTTGGTCCCTTTTGCTATTTAAGCAAGTTTTCCCCTCTCCTTTTATTGTTGGTTATCAGGTGAAGCTTTACACCAACTCTTTGTACTTTTGCTCTTGGAATGTTAATAAAAAATGCTTTGGAGTTCAGATTTGTGGCCTGCTTTCATGTGTGGATGTTATTGTCTCAAGCTATCATGTGTGAGATAACTATAGTTGGTTTAATTGCTTTGCTTCCTTACTTTTTCATATGCCTTGGCAAGGGTGTTATCACTCAGTAAGGTTAATCTATTTAGTAATTTAGATAGTTTTCTATTGAGGTTATATGTAGAGTACTTGATAAAAGTTAGTTTTAAGCATTCTTTCAACTGCATCGGTGCTTTATCTAACCTTGTCTTGTAGGATTGCACCTGAAGGAGTAGGAAGGGAGATCCAATCTCCTATTTGGCTTTTATTCTAACATTGCACATACTCATCCATCAAGAAGTGAGTGGTTAGCCTCGTGCAACAGTCTCAAACCTGGTGGTTCAATCAGACTAGTCCCTCGACACATCACTTTGGGAACTCCATTGCCTACCTAAAGGACATTCCTCCCCTTCACTCTACCATCTTCAAGTAAAACTCTCCTTTTTTCAGTTACATGCAGTTACATGCAAACTTGTATTTGATCTCTAGATTGCAAATTCATATATTTTTAAGATCTTGTACTTGCACGCACATAGATCTATCATTAAAATTGAATATCTCAAATATTATTAAGTCTTTAAGTGTTCATAATCAAATTGTATCATAAAACACTCAAACTAATACTTTCTTTTCGTAAAGACTGTGTTTATTGTTGCAATTGAGGATTTTTTAGCTCGATGTTCACTGTGATAACAGTGCTTAAAAGACATGTTACAGACACTTACGTCCATCTACATTTGTCATTCTAACCCCTTAATGCATTAGTTTAGTGCTACTTTGAATGTGCAGGTCGTATCTTCTTTCTAAAGAAGCAGAAGGAAAAGTGTCCTAGCATCTTTTACCGCTGTCCGGAAAGGTTTTATTTACTGGTTTTTAGCAGAATTTAGACAGTCCTAGGCGGCAGCCCCGAACATCCATTAGATCTCCCTCTTTAACTCATCAAAAAAAGACAATCTTCTTGCTCCTTTTCCCTTGCTTTATTCTTCCACTGTAAGCTTGATTGTTGGCCACTAAAGACCAACAATAAGCATCTTTTTTTTACCATTTACTTCAGTTGTAATTAGCCTGGTGGGGCGGTAGTGCCACATCCCCCCTACCCTCTAGTCACTTTCATGCTTTTTTTTAGCTTTTGCTATTTTTTTTCCATTTCTAGATCAATTCTAAAATATAAACAACCAATGTACAACCTAAAATCAATTCGCAGACGGATCCAATCTCTACACCCTCACTAAGACTGAGGCATATCCTAGACTCCTGAAACCCCTTAGTTTATCCGAACCCCGGCTTGGCTGGGCACTGACGGTTCTTAGGCTTGCTTGTGAAGCAAGTGTGTTTCAACTCTGCTAGAAGTAGATCACTTAACTCAAACTCTAAAAGTAACTCTTAGCTTTTTAGTATTTTTGTCCATTTGGCGCTAGTTGATAGTTCACTTGTCAATTTCTGCATCTAACTCCAATTACTAAATCCAATTTGACACTTGTCTCACTTTAATATATATAACACTTAAAATCCCTTCAAATCTCAATTTTACACTTTACCGGCACAATGAGAGAGACTGTGACATCTCTTTCCCTACAGCTAAAAGTGAGAAAACACATTGAAAAAGCGTTTTCGAGTGGGACACATCTAGGGCACGTGTCAAACATGTGCCCTAGCATATCCGTGTCCGACAGATAAAATACGAACACAAAGCCACTAAGGGATGTGTCTTGTTTCATATGTACAACTACAAAGTAAGAAAAAGCTATCAAATAGCTTTAGCAAGACAAGAGGAGGTGGTGGAAACTTGCAAGTGGAATATGACATGGAAATTACACACTTCCCTGGAATCAACGATCTTAGCGTTTGACCTCAGAAAATTTTCAAAAGAGGCCTTGGCAAGTGCAGGATACTGTGTAGAGAGAACTTGGAAAGTTCTTGTTTTTCTGAACTCTCATTTACTTTGGAAGTTTGGAAAGTAAATGAGATGTCCTATCTCCTAGAATGATTGCTATATGATCCTTTAATGAGGATTGTGTAAACTTAATAGTTGCTTGATTTGGGGTTTCTTGACTCTCATGATGATTGATGTATGATTCAGTGATTTTAGGGATTGCCTGGATTTTCTTGATGCCCATTTTGGCTTGATACTCATAATTCTTTTATTTTAGGTCATGGAATGAGCTACAGTTTTTCTCTAGAAAAAACTTCACGCTAGATTGTGTGTGCATATTGTTATATACCATTAGAGCCAAGGTTCATTGTGAATTACCCTCCAGATTCTCTACAGTGTGCCATGTCAGATATGCCAGAGAGGAGGGGTCTTTTTCCATTGTAAAGGCCAAGTTGGGCTTGTTATGTAAAAGTGTTGGTCTAGTGGGGCTCAAGACCCGTGGTATGGTCAAGGCAAATCCTTTTGGTTTTCATTTCAAGGAGTATTGACTCAGTTGCTCTGTTCACTGCCCCTTGATGTTGTGGAAGTCCCCCATCATGTTGGGCACTTATGCCCCCTAGGGTTGTGTCTAGTGCTTCTTGGGATGACTCCATTGGGACACATGGCTTAGGAGCTCCTAGCAACACTTGTGTTTATGCTTTGTAGAGATGATTGCGCGTGTAAGGGTTGTCATACCCATCTTAGCGCACCTCATTTATGCCCACTTGGACCTATTTTGTCATATGTAAGGCTCAAGCATGCTAAATTGATGATGATGTCATCCTTTTGAAGAGGTTGTACCACCTAAAGGAGGAGGGCATTGAGGGCAAAAGCAAATCGTTATATGGGACATGACACCCTCTTCCCAAGCTCAACGTTTCATCAAGTTGCAGCAATTCATCATTTTTATTATTATTTTATGTCTTATGAGGTTTAGTCCTCGACTTGTGGGTGGCAAACCCTAAAAATTCATTTTAAGTCATATTAAGTTGTTCAACTTAAAAAGGAGGTTAAGTTAGCCTAAATCACATATAAATAAGACTAGCCTCCTCATTTGTAACACAAGATCATGGGATCAAATAAAATCATTTCTCTTTTTCTTCTAATTTTTGTCTACCTTGGCTAAGTGGTGCACAACTCTCTTCTTGGCATCTCGAAGCTTCAGTGTGGTGATTTTTTGGTGATTGAAGGTTTTCCTAAATCTTGCAAGGCTTGTCTAAGGGAAATATTTCTTGAGAGGGTTACTCTCTTCATCTTTGCTCTCCTTTTGAGGTAAGATCCCTGGTTCTCTTGTCTTGCACTGGAGGAGACATCCAAGGTAAGTTAATTAGGGGTTTTTATGCATGATAATATTGTCTTGTAAGTGAGACATCCCTTCTTGGAGAATCTCTCTTGTTAGGCCTTTGGCACCTCTCTTTGCCCTAATTAGGTCAAGACCAACACAACACAACCTGGGTTTCTTTGTTTTGCCCTAATTCATCAAAATTGGATTGTCAATTCTTGAGAGGAACACTAACCACAATTCGTCGATGGCTTTGAAGGGAAGAAACTTAGGTCTTATTCCCTCATCTTCACTCGAAATCTCTTTTTATCTAAATTTTGTACTGTATATTACAAAAAAATACAAAAGTTGTGAAAACCCTAAAAATTTCATATTTTTGCAAGAATACAAAAATATTTTGATTTGTGCCCTAGTTATTTTAATTCTGATTTTCTGAAGTTGTTAACTGTAGTAGTAAATTTCAGATCTTGATAAAGTATTTTAAAAATCCAAAAAAGTATAAAAAATATTGCAAAAAAATCAATTTTAGTCCTAAAAGTGCCCTAAAGAAGGTGATGTCATCCTAGGGTTAGGTGACATCATCCCTAAGGGTTAATTTCAGATCTGAAACATACTTTTCATCTACCAAAAGAGGGGCGCCCAAGGGGGGATTGATGCACCTTTCCTAGTAGGTTCCCAAGAGGTAAGATTTGCTTGATTCCGATGGTAAATTTGGGAGATATTTCACATTTTATCTTGTTGGTCTCTATTGCAGAAAATAACTTGATCATATTGCATATTCATCATTGCTACAAACCTTCCAAGTCAAGGAGTTTATTGTGCATATCTTTGATTGACTCTGTTAAGGCATTGGTCTACTAAGTTACTAACAGTGGTGGAAGTTCTTGTAGGGATAGAGATGCATTCTTTTGGTATCTTACAAGTCTATTCTTATGTGAATCAGGAAGCCACCAATGGCCCTCGGAGCAAGATCTAAACAGGAAGCGGGGTTACATTGAGGTGACATTGAGTGTACCTCCTTGAAGAATTGTCGATCATAGCACTAGGTCCATTGGGCCCACTTATCTTATTTGGGTCCACTTATCTTTGATCGTGGAAGAGTGCTAGTTGTTGAGGTAACACATTGTAAATCTAAAAAATTCACAGTGCATTATAATAGCATCATGGGCACATTAACACAAGAGATCATGGCCAAGAAATTGTGGCACATGGGAGGTCATGGTGAGGAGACATGTCAGGACTGAAAGTTTTAGAACCCCAACTCGGTTTCAAGCTTGGAAGCTTCTCTGCATATGGTTTAATGCCCAAACCCCAGTATGCACATTTTTATCATAAAATGACTAAACTTGAAATACATGAAATTCTTTTTCCAAATCTTTATAACTCGGAAATTTAAATTTTTAGCCAACCACATAAAATTAACACAGAGATTTTTGACCAAAATGGTCCAGGATAAAACCCCGAAGGGAAAACGTGACTGAGAGAGAGATTTTTATTTCATCAAGAAAATTTCACAAATTACAACAGCAGTACTTATCTCTTATTTGATATTTCTACCTCGAAATACGTGTCAGAAGACTCTGAAACCTGATGTATGGACTAATAAAACAGCTCCTCAAAATCTGTGCCTCACACGTGTGGCTGTACGAACAAGTACAGTATAGACAGTGCCTCAAAATCTGTGCACTGTTACAGCCTTTTATTGCCTCGAAATGTGTGCCATGTAAGGTCTAACAGTAGCAATTAGTGTTGTACTTTACCCCAAAATTTGTGCCAACTGAACTCCTCGATTTCTGTGCAGATGTACGGACAGGTACAGCACAGACTGTCCTCGATTTATGTGCCGGCTTTCTTCTAGAAATTCATGCAAGCTTCCTTGGGAATCGTGCCCATCTTCAAGCTCTCCATTTCTATGCTGAAATTTACTCAATCACTCCTCTAGGTCGAATTCTCTCAAACCCTCTCTTTTCTCCTTTGCTCCTTCTCTTCTCCAAAACTCTCTCTTGGAAAATGTGAACAATGAATTAGGTTATCTTGCCCAAGTCCTTTTTGTTCATGGTAACTTCCCCTTTCTCATCCAATGGTCCAGATTAGATTAGATGAAGAGTTCTCATTAAATGCTCAATAAATAAATACTAAATGACATTTAGTGCAATTCATGTCATTTAATAAAGTGAGCACCCCTTTTAATTAATCACTCACTTGACTTTGCATTAAATGTGAACTTAGGATAAACCATGACTTTACCTTTTAATAAAGTGACTTTAAAATTATAAAGTACTTACTCACTTTATTAATTAATGACTAGGGGTCACCTTTTTAAAGTGTCTTTGTCCACCCCAAGGCAACACAAGGTGAACAACACTCCCTCTTACCGAGGAAGGTGTTATTCACCACTCCCAACTTGTCTCTGAAATAAACATGCTTCCCTCTACCCAAAGACTTCGTGAGAATGTCTGCCACCTACTCATCAGTAGAAATATATTATAACTGTACAACTCCTCTTTGAACATAATCTCTGGTGAAGTGATACCTGATCTCAATGTGCTTTGACCTATCATGAAATATCGGATTCTCAGAGAGCCTAATGAAACTCTGACTATCACAATGTATAACTGTAGGTTTGAGCTCCTAACCAAATAAGTCAACCATCAACTTGCAAAGCCACAAGCCTTCACAACTAGCTTGACTGGCTGCCATGTATTCAACCTCTGCGGAACTCAATGCAACGGACTTTTGCTTCCGACTGAACCATAACACAACTATCGAGCCCAAACTGAAGCAACAACCGAAAGTGCTCTTCCGGTCCGAAACACTACCTGCACAATCTGAATCTGTGAAGCCAACCAATCCCACTCCATCAGACCTCCTGTAGTCCAAACCAAAATCTATTGTGCCTGCAAGATATCTCAATATGTGTTTTGCGGTTGTCCAATGCACTCTCCTGGGCTCCACCATAAACTGACTGAGTGTTAACCGTGTTATCAACTGATTTGTACAATAGTTGAAACCTTATTGAGCCGCCAGTGTTGGAACACATCAGTGTTCACTTCCAGAGTATCTGGGTTTCATATTTTTGGGTCTAGCTAGTTTTGGCTAGCCAGTTTTGTTTTTTGAGTCGACATGACCATGGCCCCATGGGGGTTTGTAATAAAGTGTGCTAGTAGGGTCTAAGTGGCTCGGTTCCCCATGACTGGATTAAACAACTAAGGTATTCCAAGGAGTTTTTTCACCGTCAGATTATACTTTGCTTCAGGCGAGATATAATCTCTTGGTTTTTCTCCCGCTTCCTCCAAAGCTGGAATGCCCGATTTTGGAAATTTTTGCCATGGGGGGTTATTAGAGTCCAACTATAATGTATAAACCTACTAAACACTATTAGAATAGGTTCTGGTCATGTCCTAAGTCTCTAGGGACCCCAGAAAAAATTTTGAAAAAAATTTACCGGATGCGTCGGATTTGGGGTTTTCAATTTTTTAATTTATTTTTTAAATTTTAATTAAATTTCTCTATAGTTTAAATAGAGAAATTTGAGTCTGTAATATGTCAGTCATCCTGGGTCCGAATTTAGTGTTTGATGGCTCGTTTCATAAGCCAAAAATCACACATGACCCATGGACCAACTAAACCCAACTTTCGGATGTCAATTCAACCTCATAATTAATATTTTCTCTAAAAAGTCATTTACAGAGAAATTATTAATTAAAATAATAAAATTGAATATTTTGGAGATAATCCAAATCTCTCCAAAATTAATCAATTTGATTAAAATAAAAGGCTAAATGACATGACAATAGACATTTATGAGGATTCCAATCAACTCCAAGTGGCTTAAGTCAACTATCCAGTCACCAGCAAGAGATCTCCTCAAGCTAATTCGCCCTCTCCCATGCAAAAGTCGATTTTGTGAGGTGTCAAGTGTTAAGTGGGGTGGTTGGTTTGCATTTAAGTTTGTGGTAGGCGCCCTCATGACTCATCCAATCACCAAAGCTTAGCTCTCCTTACAAACACGAGTTAGTGCCTACCACCACTCCACTTGTCCTCTACCAACCAACTCGCATTCTCCTCTAAAGCTCACGCATATCTACCTAACTCTCACGTGGATCCTAGTTGTAGATTGCCCATTTGATGGGTGATACTTCCCATGCATCAACAAGCGCGAGTTTGCCACCTCTTCACTCCTACCTACCATAAACTCAAGTTTGTCCATTTGTTTAGCTCTCCAAGCTTAGTCTTGATTGGAATTCGACCTTCATGTCTATGCCAATTCGACCTAGGGTTTTGGCTCTTAGTTTTACTATAAAGAGAGGCCCTTTGGGGTTATTATCTCATGGAATTTTGATGTAAAGTTACTCTGCCATTTTTGGGATTGCAAAGCCATTGGCTTAAGGAAATAAAGCGACTTTGGAGGTCTATATGTTGTCAAATACTTTTCATGAAAATGTCTTCATAGTATCAAGGTGAATTTGTTCTTGTTATTTGCTTGTAATCTCATATATTGATCTATAATTTGCTTAGAAGGCTTTCTTAAGCCCATAGGATGGGCATTTGAATACAAGTTGTCCATTTATGTTTGGTTTAAGTGTGATTTAGGAGTAGACTGTAGTTGGAAATACCTATACTATTCTAATCCCACTTTTATTATGCATACTATTATGATCGAGATGCGTTTATGAGTGATTGCTTGTGCAGATCCCATAGGTTTGAAGAGAGATTTGAGCTAGGTTGCATCTTTCATCTCTTCAAAAGCCCTACATTTTCTAACAAATTGTGTGTGTTTCAAGATCCTTCTAGAGTCAATCTCAAGCATTAAAGGATTTGGCAAAAAACCTAAGTCTAAGATTCCATCTTTCAAACTCATTTTAAATCAACTTGGTTACTTGTTCCTTAGGCTTCCCTTTCTTCAAAGCCCTTTCATCTATTGCCCTACTTTGGCCCTACCTCCTCTAGCTCTCGTCCCATCTTATTTGCCTCCTTCTTTAGCTCTCGTCCCATTCCAAATTTCTCCTCTCTTCTCTACCATTCGTCCCATCTTCTATACCTTTCTTCCCATTCGTTTTTACCTTCCCTCTTAGCTCTCGTCTACCCTAGAAGAGCCCTCAAACTCTTCCTCTCGTCCCATCTTCTTAGCTACCCTCTTCTATCTTCATCCCATTCGTCCACCTCCATTCAATAGCCCCTTCACCTCTTCGTTTTGCCCTTGGGTTTGTGCCTCCTTCCCTCTCGTCCATCCCCATTTTTGCCCTAAAAACACAACAAAAACAACAAATAGATTGTTAGTGGTAGTTAGTGGCATTGTTTCAAGGTTACTAGGGTAGATCTTATGCTTTGTCATTATCTAGTTTCACTTTTGCAAATATTAGATCTAGTTTAAATTTCAAATTTTGTTTTATTTTCTAACATCTAATGGGTATTGGAGTTGCTTGTTTGTGATAGCTTTTTCTTTGAGAAAAAATAGCATTGAGAAGTGTTGAAGCAAAGTGAAAGAAAGAGACTTCTAATACAAGAAGCCATCAAGAAACCAAAGGGACGATCCAAACCAAGAGATTAGTATTTATCCTTTTGTAATAGATCTTAAGAGTTTGTTTTAATATTTCCCAAGTTATTTCTTTCAAAGTCCCTACAAGGGTTTCATTCCCAAGGGCAATTGTACTCTCATAATAAAGTTGCAAGTGGGGTTTTTAAGCCCCCACATTCACTTCCCCCATTTGGGGAAATCTTGTAGTCTTCATTGAGTGGTTTGAGTTTCTAGTTTAGATCTTTAAATATGCTCTTAGATTAGTTTTCATTCTAGTAAGCCATTTTTTATTATTATTTTCCGATTTACTTACCCCCATGCTCTCCCGAGTACGGTCTTTGACCTGAAAGAGATTCTTGGGTAGATTAGAGTATTTTTTCTGTTTAGTACTTTACTTTTCATCTTGTATTCTCTCTTCCAAACCTTGACTAGAGAATAGCTAACTTTGGGATTGTATCCCAAAGGCCACATACTCTTGTGGTAGCTTCTCGTTCCCCCATCAGCTTCTTGTGGACATCCAGCTAGCTGGAAGGTTTCCAAGACTGGTGGCTTCTAGTGGTTGATCTTGTTCGGAGATTGATCCCACTTTTAGATTAAAATTTGTCTTGTAGAACACTAGAGTTTCCAATTTCATTTTATCTTGCAAATAGTATTGTTAGCAATATTCCATATCTTACTAATCTATCATATTGTTTAATCTTTTCAAGTTGAGATATCTTGCTACTACAAACTACTTTTTGCTTCTTAAAACGAACCAAAGTCTCTTGAACTTGGCCAAATCCAAGTTAAGAGCACCCTCTATCGGAGGGCATTATTAGTCTTGCATCATTCCTTGCATTAGGCATTTGTTAATTAGCAAGTCTCTTGAACTATGGTCATAAGATCAAGTCAAGAGCACTCTCTGTCGGAGAGTTGAACAAAGTGCTCTAATAATAAAAAAATTCAACCCATAATTCCCTTTAATTAATTTATCTTGGTTTCTGTCCTACACCCGTATGCTCTGCCAACCGAAAACGGTTGGGCTAGTACTCAGAAAGGTGTAAGACTTGTTAATTGCATGAGTGATAACATTAATTAAAATTTTACCCCAAACCCCAACCAAGACAAAATTACTGAGTTCTTCCTGAAGAGGTGGTGCCGGGAATCCACTGTCAGACTCGAGGGCGGTCAAGCCGTAAGCACACTTGCCCTCTTTGCAATCTGGGTGCTCTCGACCTATCACCTAAAAGGTTGCCAGTGTTTCTATTGGTCAAGGTTCCACTTTTTGAATATCCTTGTTCTTAGCCATAATAATCAAGATCATTAAAATCTTCAATTTACCAAGATAAGCTGCAAAACGATCTCAAGAACTTGTTTCTCAAACATTTGTATCAATAATTCAATCACTCAGTATATTTGACTCCATAAGGCACTGGTCCTTTATCATATACTTTATTTGCTTAATATCAATCTGGAGTACTTGCTTTAATTTTCATAAAGAGTGATTTGTTTATGATTCAGTGTATCTTTCATTTTCTCTTGCAACGTGGATTGCGTTATCTTGGTTTCATTAAAGTTTTATTTGTGTCTCTCACTTTCAAAAAACTCCTAAACAACACCCATCCGCATCACATCACCAAAAACTTTTTTAAACACACAAGAGCCTTAGACAACTCTTTTTTAGGGACTACCCCCCTTGGCTTCGTTAGGAGTTTGCCTAAACGGAGGAGCTGGGATTCAGGTGACAATACCTGGCTCATTGCTTGCCCCCAAGGCCACACCTCTCTCACTCGTAGTGAAGAGACAGCTTTCGAAAGATTTCCGCTGCTGGTGTGCAATCTAGCGGGCAACAAACCGCAAAACTCAAATTTGGTCTGGTGTTGACCAAATACATCAAAGAACCAATCAACTGACAATACAAAGTAGGATCCACCAACTCTCCCTCAGAAGCATGAAGCTTCGTCCAGTTGGTGGTCATGGGTGTGGACATGGGTCTGCACTCCTCCATCTGAAATCTCTTCAGAACATCTGCAGCATATTTTCCTTGCCCCAGGAAAACATGTCCATCCTCCTGCCAAATCTCCATCCCCAAATAGTAATGCATCAGTCCAAGGTCAGTCATCTCAAACTCTGAAGCAAGATCTTTCTTGCATGCTTCAATCAGGTGCTCTCCTCCTGTAATGAAAAAGTCATCAACATATAGCAAAAGAATGAGTGGACACCTCCAACCACAATGTAGTATAGGTTGGGATCTGCCTCACTCTTCTGAAACCCAATCGAAAGCAAGTATCAATCTTGGAATACCAAGCTTGAGGGGCTTGCTTCAGACCATACATGGCCTTTTTTCAGCCTGCAAACATGTGAATCTCTCCCATGAATCTCAAAGCCCAGAGACTGCTCTAGATATACCTCCTCCTGTAGAAAATCGTTCAGAAAAGCGGTTTTCAAATCTATCTGATGAATCCTCCAACCCATCTCTGTCACAATTGAGGTCACTGCTCTGATCGAAGAAAATCTAGCAACCAGTGCAAAGGTCTCATAGTAGTCAACTCCCTCTGCCTGTGAGAACCCTCGTGCCACAAATCGAGCTTTGTATTTCTCGATGCTGCCATCCGAAGCATGCTTGATTTTATAGAGCCACTTGGAAGTCACCACTTACTTCCCCTCTGGTCTCAGAACAATCCCCCACACCCATTCTTCATGATGGAATTGTACTCTTCCATCATGGCATCTCTCCAAACTTGGTGTGGGGTAGCCTCCTCAAAAGTAGTAGGCTCGGACTCACTCAAGCTGGTCACCATCGCCATATAACTAGAAAATCTCTCTTGTGCTTTGCTCTCTCTGACCTCCCTCCTGGGTGGCCCCACAGACTCCTCAACTTCCTTCACAAAATCCTTAAGCCAACTTGGCTTACGTTTCCTGGAAGTAGCTTCCTGTGGTACGCCCTCCTCCTGAACTTCCTCATCTAACAATTGTCTCCATGAAGAAGTACCTATGGCCTGAAATCATGTACTTGATGATCCTAAACCTGTACCACCCGAATCACATGAAGGCGAAACCTGTAAACCTGACTCATGAACCTGTCCTTGTACTAGAAGTCCCTATAGACTGAGTACCTGAACCTGATGTACCTGTAACCTGTGACCCAGTCACTCCAGAAACCTGTGACCTTGTACTCTGACTCGCTGAACTCTGTGAAGGTGTCACCTATGGAGTATCAACCTGCTGCTCCCCCACCTCTGAATCATAAGACATCCTGAAGGCTTTCTCCTCCTCAAATCTCACCTTCCTCCTCACCACAACTTTCCTCTATGTTGGAAGGTATAAGTGAAAAGCCTTCGAAGTCTCGTCATAACCAACAAAAATGCCTTTCTCTGTCGTGGGCTCTAACTTTGTCCTCTTCTCAGAAGGGACATGAGAGCATGTAAGGCATCCAAATATACGGAAGTGACCTATCTCAGGTCTGTTCCCGGTGAACATCTCCTCAGGAGTTTTACACCCCAATGCTCGGTGTGGACTCTTGTTCTGCACATAAACAACAGTACTACAAGCCTCTGCCCATAGAAAGAAAGGAAGACTCTGATCATGTAACATGGCTCTAGCTACTCCCACTATTGCTATGTTCTTCCTTTCAGCAACTCCATTCTATTGTGGAGTATATGGAATGGTCAACTGCCTCCTGATGCCCTCCTGTCTGAAAAACTCATCAAACTCCTTGGAGGTATACTCACCCCCATTGTATGACCTGAGTGCCTGGATCTTCCTCCCTGTTTGGTTCTCCACAAGAGCTTTTAACTCTTGGAACCTCTACAAGACTTCCTAAGATTTTTTACTTCTCAAAAAGTAGATCCAGGTCTTCCTGGAGTGGTCATCAATGAAACTGATATAGTACTCAAATCCTGCCAACGATGCAGAAGACATAGGTCCACATAAGTCTGAAGGAATCAAGTCTAGTATGCCACCTGATCTCGTGTCACTGCTCGAAAAAGCAGTCTTGGTGTACTTTCCCAAAGCACACCCTCTACACACACCACCCTACTTTGTGCTGAACTGAGGCAAACTTGTAGACATCTCCCTCAGCAATCTCAAAGTTGAATGATGAAGGTGGCCCATCCTCCTGTGCCACAACTCGCACATCTCAGTGCTACTGCTCGTATGGGACAATGCATGATGAGTTTGGAAGAGAAGCTTATACAGTTTCCCTCATCTGACTCCAATGACACATGAAGTAGATGGTCAATACATACACTTTCCCACCTAGGACATACTCCAAAGCCCCTGTCCTCAATAGTGGAAACTGAAACAAGGTTCTTCTTCAGCCCAGGGACATACAAGACATCCCTCAACGCCATAGGCTACATGGACTCCCTCTCAAACATGACAGTCCCACGCCCAACTGCTCTCACAACAGTATCATCACCCAATACTACCTCGAGACTCAAGCCAATCTCGGTCATCTCGGAAAACATATCACAAGTACCTGTCATATGGCTCGAAGCCCCACTATCAATATACCATGTAGAAGTAGTGGCAGAAGCACTCAAAGAATGGTCAACCAATAAGGAACACTGATCCTAATCATCCATGTCACCCTTCATATCACTATTGGTGAAAGATATCCACTCTGTACATCCAGCATAGAGAGAAAACTCTCCCTCAAAACGAGAAGCAAAGTCATCAACACTGATGTCCTTTCTTCTTCTTGTTTGGGCACTGTCCAGCATAGTGTCCAAACTTCTGACATGCGAAACACTTGATTTTAGTCAAGTCTTTCTTTTGTTCACATGTATGCTGCTTGGCCCCACCCTTGCGACCCTTCTTGAACTTCTTCTTCTTACCTTTCGCTGCCAATGCTACATCCTCCTTGTCATTTTTGTGATGTGATGAACTGTCCTGTAGGTATCCTCTACGTGTCTCCTCTATGAAATCATCCCAAAGACGATCCCATGAAGGCATGTTCTCACGAGCAACCACTGTCTGCACAAACACACTCCATGGTGGAGTCACGCCATTTAAGACTGTGCATACCAACTCACTACCCGATATGATCTCCCCAACAGCTACAAGCTCATCTCCAACCTATGTAATCCTAGTAAGATAGGAAGCCATGCCCTCACTTTTCCCCATGTACACACCCTTCAACTTCTCCCGCAACACCATCTTCCTGTTCTCATTGGAGATTTGGTGTAAGCTAGTCAAAGTTGCCAATATCTGGAAGGCATGGGCCTTCGCTGAAATATGTGGGATCACATGATCCTTCACGGCATCAAGTATGATCCTTCTTGCCTTCACATCCCTTTTCATGAAAGTTGTCTTATCAGTAACATCAATAGGAACAGTTACAGGATTTGTTGTTAAACTATTGACTATATCCCATAGCTCATTCTCCTCAAGTATCAACATGATTCTAGCCTTCTATGGGCTAAAATTTGCAGCCCCATCTAACCTGTCCTCCACCCTGAGTCCAAACACCATAACTGCAACCTGTACCTTTTCTTCTCAAAGAAACTGTTCAAGACCTGTTTTTCACAAACCCACTTCTTTTCTCCAATCTGAAAATTTTATGAATGTTTAAATTTTTTATTTTTTATTCCGCTCTGATACCATGAAAGTTTTAAAACCCCAACCCGGTTTCAAGCCTGGAAGCTTCTCTGCATATGGTTTAATGCCCAAACCCCAGTATGCACATTTTTATCATAAAATGACTAAACTTGAAACACATGAAATTCTTTTTCCAAATCTTTACAACTCAGAAATTTAAATTTTCAACCAAGAAATTCAAACTCGGAAATTTAAATTTTCAGCCAACCACATAAAATTAACATAGATATTTTTGACCAAAATGGTCCAGGATAAAACCCCGAAGGGAAAACCTGACTAAGAGAGGAATTTTTATTTCATCAGGGAAATTTCACAAATTACAACAGCAGTACTTATCTCTTATTTCTGCCTCGAAATACGTGTCAGAAGACTCTCTGAAACCTGTTGTACGGACTGATAAAACAACTCCTTGAAATTTGTGCCACGTGTGACTGTAGGAACAAGTACAGTACGGATAGTGCCTCGAAATCTGTGCACTGTTACAGCCTTTTATTGCCTCGAAATGTGTGCCATGTACGGTCTGACAACAGCAATTAATGTTGTACTTTACCTCAAAATTTGTGCCGACTGAACTTCTCGATTTCTGTGCAGATGTACGGATAGGTACAGGACGAACTGTCCTTGATTTTTGTGCAAACTCTCTTGCTGTCAATGTCTCGATTTATGTGCCAACTTTCTTCTAGAAATTCGTGCAAGCTTACTTGGGAATCGTGCCCATCTTCAAGCTCTCCATTTCTCTGCTGAAATTTACTCAATCTCTCCTCTAGGTCGAATTCTCTCAAACCCTCTCTTTTCTCCTTTGCTCCTTCTCTTCTCCAAAACTCTCTCTTAGAAAATGTGAACAATGAATTAGGTTACCTTGCCCAAGTCCTTTTTGTTCATGGTAACTTCCCCTTTCTCATCCAATGGTCCAGATTAGATTAGATGAAGAGTTCTCATTAAATGCTCAATAAATAAATAATAAATGACATTTAGTGCACATCATGTCATTTAATAAAGTGAGCACCCCTTTTAATTAATCACTCACTTGACTTCTCATTAAATGTGAACTTAGGATAAACCATGACTTTACCTTTTAATAAAGTGACTTTAAAATTATAAAGTACTTACTCACTTTATTAATTAATGACTAGGGGTCACCTTTTTAAAGTGTCCTTGTCCACCCCAAGGCAACAAAAGATGAACAACACTCCCTTGGTAACATTTCAACGAGGACAAATTTAAGTCGATGGTACACAAAAAGATATGTGGAAATATTGACAGTACATAATTTGTTTAATAATTAAAGGTTCCCTGATTATATAATTTACTAAACACTCTAATTGATGAAGGTAGCATTAATTTGAGGATATAGAACATGAGATCAACAGGGTAAAAGACGTTGAGGACGAGTAGCAAACAGGCAAGAATATAGGAAACGACAACAACGAGTCTGCAATGAACAACATAAAGCAGCTCAATGACTGTAGTGGTAGGTTGATTTGAGCTGGTCACAGGAAGTCATATGACAACAGTCAGAGACAGGCACTGATGTTTTTCTCTGCCAAAGTTATGATATTATTTATCTAAGTTTTATACCTTAAGTAAAAATTTAGTTGAACGCATGCAATGTAAATCAATTACCAACAATCGAATCTACCAAACTTGCATACCAGTGTGGGTCAGACGAGTTATGGGTGTCAGCAGATCTTCACAGGCAGCAATCGACAGGGGGTGACAATAGAATATAGACTTACATGAAACATATCATTTATTATTGATATATATAGAAGCCTATGAGAGGCTCACAAGGAAATAGATTAACTATGAAAGTCCAAAGGGGGATGCAAAGGATGATTGCAATCTTTGAATATAGAGAGTTATTGAATACTGTAACAAGAAAGGTGATGAGAGATCCAGATGATGAAGAGAAAGATTAAGAGTATGATGCCAAAACAAGAGGCAATAATGTTGACTAGCTATCTATCACTGATGATATGCTTCCAAGTTCCACAAGTACAGATTGCCACAAATGCACAAATTCTTTCAAGGAGATTCATGAGTTTGCATGAAACTTCAGATGAAGGTTCAGCTCTTTACCTCAAGAATCTGCTGCAAGCTAGCTGCATTAATTGCAATACTCCCAGATTGGGGAGGCACAAATTTGCCACATTAGGATGAAAGGAAGCTGGGAAAAAATAAATTATAGTTTTAGTCTTGAGTGTCTCTTTTGACGTTGGATCAAATGGCAATAACCAAAATACTACTTTTACCCTGAGTAGTAGTAGAAATATGCACTGAAGTCCCAATATTGCACAATAGTGCACCGATAATAGCAAAATATACCATAGTAATACATAAAAAAAAAAAAAATTTCACGACTTTGAAAAAGACATGGGGCAATTCCCTCTTTGCACAACTTTAGCAGCAAAATGAATAAAACTGACTGAAACAACAATATACAGGCAGCACGTTGCACTCCTCTAGATTTCCCTTGATTAATTTATTTACTAATGTAGTCAAACATAATAACTGCTGAGCTAAGTACAAATACATAAAGTTAATAATGCACATTGGTGAGGTAATGATGAAATGTGGGAATTAAACAGTAACTATACCAGTTTTGTGTTATTGTACACCTCCTCACTGACCTACCTCTATTTTAGCATGACTGTCCTATAGAGATCCCTATTGATGTTGAATGAGGCTGACATGCCCGTTTGTTGGGCCACCAAGATGATTTTATAGAGGAGCGCTGCTGATGCAGGATCACCAGACCCAAACACCAGAAACCAAGCGTGCAGTCTGCAAATCCAAATACAAAGGAGTTTTGTTCGCCAAGCACTTCAGATCCATTGATTTACAGTTGGACCAACCCGACGGTTTATATGAATTTCGGTAGTTTGGAGGATGAGGAAAGGCTGTTTAAATCAGGGCCATTCTTATTTTGCCACAAACAGTCCATATTTGCTTGCAGGAGTTTGAGCTTGTACAAGGGCAGTGAATGGAAATGTCACGATGCTTGGAGGGCCATCCGATTAGCACCTCTTGATTGGATGGCACAAAATTATATCAGCACTTTGGAAGCCTACCAATCGTCTGATCTGCTAGTACTAAAACTATGGCTTATTAATTACGCCGAGTTGTGAGCCCAAGTATTAATTGCTCTTCTTGATAATTGAACAACCATTCAAGCAGACATACCCTTTTTCTTATTAGATTTGAATTAATTGAGGATGGTAGGTGTAACGAGGGGACATTTGGCACATTACCAAGGCCAAAATTTTATTTTATCTACAGAGACAATTGAAGTTAATAAGAAGCGAGATTAATCTTGAATGGAGTGAGAATTATTAAGGGCTGTGGTATTTGTATTGGCAGTGAGAATATAAGTGATAAGGGGGGCATATAAAAGAAGCCTCTCGAAGGAAATAAAGGAAGGGAAGGAGGCACGAAGATAACAGAAGAAGATAGCTCATGCAGGAGGTAGAAGAAGAGGGCCGTGGAGCCAATAAATAAGATGGGTAGGAAGGAGTAGCCAAAGGAGAAAATAGGACAAAGGTTATAAGGAGTTGAAAACATAATAAGAGAAGTGAATAGGAGAAGAAACAGATGAAGGACAGAAAGCCAGAGCGGAGAAGAGCAGATAAAGACGAAGATTGAAAGAAAAGAGTAAAGGAGGAGCAAGAGAAGAACAATGAGAAAATAGAGATTTGGCAGCAAATACAGGTAACTCTATGTTGTCAGAATTTGTCAAGGAAAGTTCATGTAAATGCCTGGCTGAGACTGAGACTGACGGGCATGGAGGAGTAATTAAAGGGTCTAAGCACCCAATGGTAATTTACAGAAGAAGAAAACCCATTGAGGCCTATTTATGTTAAGATTCAATATGCTAAGATAGATAACATCAGTGTTCAATTCAATTTCACAACAATAGCATATACAGGATCACTGAAAGAATAACAAGCACAACATAAACACAAGAGACACAAATTTATCCTGGGAAACCCTCTAGGGGAAGAAAACCCAGCAAAACTTCCTGAATATAGATGATCAAAAGTACAAAGATAAAACCCCAAACAAGTGCTCCTTCTCCTTGCAGATATCTCTCTCTCTCCCTCCATTGAGAATTACACAAGTGAGTGTGTGTGTGTGAATGAATGAATGAATGAGAGAGCCTATCTCTCTATTTATACATTCACTTCTACTTTAATTTTACAAGTTGACATGTCAGCCTCAACTAACTTTACCACTCAACTAATGCTGACTGGGCCGACTCCTCTAAGGGACTTAAAAACCCCATTACATTTGACTCTAGGGGATCTATTGGCCCGACTTACATGGGAGGATTCACCTCATGACTCTATGATGACCAAACATCCCGACGGAGGAATAAAACATCTCCGAATAAATTACAATAATAAAATACAATAGAATATTCTTCGAAGTTAAAATATTTCAACACTCCCCCTTAACGAGAAGGGTATTCTACTGACAACGGCAACATCAACTAAAGGAGCAAGGAGACAAAGCATCATCAACAACATCAAGGTGATACATCTATAAATCATTGGAAGTTTTCTTCAACGGCATCAGCAATTGGAACAGTTACTGGAACATCTTCGATATCTTCAAACATCTTCAGTACTGGAGCATCATCTTCTATAGCACCGAGTCTTCATCTTTGGTCTTCATCTTCTGCAGCACTCGATCGTCTACAGCAACACTTGATCTCTTGATTAGCAACATCATCAACATCTTCTTCTGCAACACTCGATCTCTCGATCGTCTACAGCAACATCATCTCGATCTTTCGATCAGCAACATCAACATCTTCTTCTGTGGCAACATAACCTACAACACACATGATCCAATAAGGGATGATCAATCCCTTTCACTTTAGGACATAAGTCCAAGGATGATACAATCCTATCCTCTCGAAGACAGAGTCTCTGGATCCATTCTGAACTAATGTCCAGGGATGATACAATCCCAACCTCACGAAGACAAAGTCTCTGGATCCGTTCTGAACTAATGTCCAGGGATGATATAATCCCAACCTCACGAAGACAAAGTCTTCGGATCCATTCTGAACTGATGTTCAGGGACAATGCAATTGCAACCATAGTGCCAATCCTTTTTCATACTGGATGTGACCTAGATCAAATCTAGGATTTACCACCACAGAGCAAGTCCTTTTTCATATTGGATGTGACCTAGATCAAATCTAGGATTCACCAACACAGTTAATCCTTTTTCATATTGGATGTGACCTAGATCAAATCTAGGATTTACCACCATAGAGCCAGTCCTTTTTCATACTGGATATGACCTAGATCAAATCTAGGATTTACCGCCACAGAGCCAGTCCTTTTTCATACTGGATGTGAACTAGATCAAATCTAGGATTTACAACGACATCATCACCACATTCTCGGAGACAAGAGTCTACGGATCCCTTTAGGCCATGTGTCCAGGGATGATACAATCCCACTGCAACATCATCATCATCACTTTCTCGGAGACAAGAGTCTACGGATCCCTTTAGGCCATGTGTCCAAGGATGATACAATCCCACTACAACATCATCATCATCACATTCTCGGAGACAAAGAGTCTACGGATCCCTTTAGGCCATCTGTCCAGGGATGATACAATCCCATTGCAACATCATCATCACCGCTCCCCCTTTCGAGGAAGGTCCTATCGAACCAAACCAAGCTTGTCACAGAAGTACTCAAACTTCACTCGAGACAAAGGCTTAGTCAACACATCAGCAACTTGCTCATCAATGCTCACATACTGGAGCTCCCTTCTGTACCATATCCCATATGTAAAAATACCGGATTTCTATGTGCTTTGACTTGTCATGGAACGTTGCGTTCTTCGTCATCTTTATACAACTCTGGTTGTCACATAGAATCACCGTGGTATCCAACTCCAGGTCAAATAGACCTGACATCAACTTTCGGAGCCATATGGCTTCATAACTTAGCAGAACAAGCTGCTATATACACTGGACTGCTTCCTGCTAAACCATGAGATCATGGCGAATCCCAGACAATAACATCCACCTGAGCTACTCTTTCTGTCTGAGATACTTCCGGCTCAATCTGCATCTGTATAACCATACAACCTGTAGTCATGATCTCCAACATAGTATAGAACAAAGTCTATCGTACCTTTCAAGTACCTCATCACATGCTTTGCAGCTACCAGGTGAACACGTCTAGGCTCAACTAGATACTGACTCAAGGTGTTCACAACAAAGCATATATCTGGTCTGGTATTCGTCAAATACATCAACGAACCAGTCATATGTCTATAAACTGTAGAAACCACTGTCCATCATCCCAGATCTCTACTTCACATTTTCCTTAGCTAAGGAAAAATCTCATCTGATCTCAACCACATATCTAATCACAAGAATCATGCAAAGATTCTTTAACTCTGAGACCTACTCCCTCTGAAGTGGAGTTTTCTACATCTGAGTATTGTCCTCCCTCTGTGATTGAACATCATTCACACTCTGCATTGAGTGATCTTCTGCATATCTATCCATGCCATCTCCCGTCAGATGGGTCTACTGATATGAGCCTCAAGATCACTCGAACTCTATGGTGAGTTCCTTCTTGCATCCATCTGAGAGAAGCATGTCATCTGTATATAGAAACCATCTTCAACCTTGTAACAAAGGTTGAAATCCGCATCACCCGTGGTGATCATCAAGCTCATCAAATGACTATCGATCCTAGGTACCTGTTGAACCCGTACAAAGCCTTCTTCAATCATGTGATTCTCTATCGAATCCTGGGAGTTTGCTCGATATGCACTTCTTCTTCAATTACACCATTCAAGAGAACGGTCTTGTCATCCATGGGTGTAATCTATCTCTGGAAGTGTGTCTAGCCACCGGAGCAAATATCTCATCATGATTCTTTCTAAGAGTATCCTCTAGCCAAGAGCCTTCCTTTGTAGTTCTATAGTATGTTTGATTTGTAAGTCTTCTTCTTGAACAGTCATCAGTTGTTCTTTGGAACAAGTGTTCATCATCCTTCTTTTGTAGATCATAGCGCACGATCTTTCCTACAAATCAAATTCAATTACATGATTAGTAACACTTCATAATCATCAAATCATGTTGACATTTCAATGATAACCTATTATGCATACTAATATGATTCACATAGTTATGCAACTATCTTGACCAATACTTTGGCACAACACTTTTCCATATATCTAGATGCCTTCCATCTCTACCATAACATACTATCAAGAGCGTGCACAACTCCCAGCAATAGTTGTATGCATATTAGTAGTATATTGTTCAATACTATATGAATGCTTACACTATGCATGATATATTTCCTGATTCTAGGAATACAAATATGCATACAACTATTACGAGCAATATCATTAACTATTCAGAGATTCAAGACGTAATTCAAATAACAACTCAAATACTTATCTTTTGTGTTTGTGTGGTTGCCTCCCTCTTGATCTCTATTTTCCCTTTATGATAGCATCATGATTATATGTCTTTGAACTTCTATCCATCCTCATAAGTAGAGATTCTATGTGATCAAAGACTATGGATGAGTCTTTGTCTTCATGTCATCATGGTCATATATTCTTGATCTAGAACTTGATTTGTCTTTCCTGATGTACCTGCATCTCCTCAAGTCATACCTGTCGAGATTGCTTATAGTCTTTTCTGTAAGGGTAAAACCCTAATCATCCAAGGTAGATCACTTGTAAACATATTATATCGGTTCATGGTGCTAGGATGATAGAATATCAATGCCATTTAAACCTCCTTCATTGTTGCCCTATGAGTCTCCCAACTTTGTTAGGGTTTCTTCTTACTTGGAAACCCTAATTTTCAATCTCCTTCCTCCCACAATATTTTGATGGAAGATTAATATCTATGATGTTTGCAACAAAAGTTGAAAACAATCAAGGCCAAACTAAAGGAATGGAACCGAACTGTGTTCGAGAACATTTTCAAAGATAAGAAAGAACTTGAGGAACGCATGAAGCAGCTACAGCAACACACAATCCTCTCAAGCTACATTGAGGAAACAGAGGTTGACGAAGCGTGCCTACAAGTACATACAGAAGAAAGGGAAAAACAAGAGGAGATCTTATGGAAACAAAAATTATCGAATACAATGTCTATGAGAAGGGGAAAAAAACACCAGCTTTTTTCACAGATCCACTATCAACCATCGAAAATGCAACAAGATTGTCAAGCTCAAAGACAACCAAGGCCATAGTCTAACAACTGACGACGAAATTGAGCAGGAATATAGGCCTATTTCAAAGATCTTCTAACTAAACCCTCTTTGAGTAGGGAGGTCACCATCAGTCGCGTAACCCAGCACATCCCAAAAATTATAATACATGCTCAAAATGAAAACCTGATGTGGCCCATCTCCATGATGGAAGTGGAACAAGCCCTTCAGCAAATGGTCGCTAGCAAATCCTCAGGCCCGAATGGATTTACAACGGACTTCTTTAACTTCTACTAGCACATCGTGAAACAGGACATGTGGGAAATCGTAGAGGACTCTAGGATTCGCAAAGGAGTGCTTTTGACCCTCAACTCCACCTTCCTTGCTCTTATTCTGAAGGAGGTTGGGGTTGAAAGTCCTGGTAAGTTTCAACCCATCTCCCTTTGTAATGTGCTCTAAAAATTAATCACCAAATTCATAGCCAATTGCCTCAAACCCCTGTCTTGGTTGATGCTGTGATTGGTTGTAATAACTCAAGTTCAAGGGTGACCTAAGGTTTTTTCCTTGCTCATTTCTTGGTGAATGTGGGTAAGTTTTAATTCTAACCCTACTTGATGACGCTTTTAAGGTGCATTATGCTAAATTGTTAGGGTTTTCTTGCTAGCATTTTGACAACTTTGTATGAGGAGACTATCCTATCAAAGGAGCTCTCCACTGTTGATTGGGCCTTGGACTCCTTCGCTTGCCCTAATTAGGCTATGCTACCTAACCCTTGAGGTTGCTAGTTGATGCCCTAGTTGCAAGTATTGGAAGCCATTTCAAGAGAGGGACATTGATATCAATCTCTCAATGCCCTAGGGATTAAGACAAGAATCATATGCCCTATCTTTTTCAACAAAACCATCTCTCTTTTACCAATTTACTTGTCTTTTATTTTACAAGCATTTCTATATTAAAAAACCCTAAAATATAATATTGTTGAAAAACCCTAAAAATCTAGACAAATTCATAAACCAAAAATACTTGCAATTTGATAATTCTTGTCCACACACAAAATTCGCCCTAGTGGATTTATCCATAGCTCTGATGGCTTCCCCATTTTCCTTGATGCATTGGGAAACGTGAATTTGCCCAAATTAAGGTTTCTACAGGGTTTTGGGCAAATTTTGACTTGATCATCAAATGCACCCTAGTTCACTTGATCTTCACCCCTTCAGAGTGCACTTTTTTGAGGTAGTGCCTTAGGAAGTGTGAAACCCCAGCTTGGGAATTGTGAAGTGCATTGAAAGTTGTGATATTGATTGATGATGACCGGTACATTGAATTAACTCCTTTATATGTTTTATGTGTCTTTATTATTCATCATTGACTCCATATAAGGCACTGATCTTGGTTAGAAGGCTAGTAGGGGGGTGATTGCAAGTACTCATTCCTCTATTAGGGACTCTCCCCTGGGTTTAGGAGTTCCCTGAAGAAGTTAAGGAGGTAGACTAAGGTGGCAATGGGTCTTACCTCCTCCTACATGCTTACCATCACTAACACAAGGCCATACATAGTCTGCTTTGAAAGGACTGCTAGTTTGAGCGGTAACATTTTTGGCATCGTTGCCTAGGACGCTTTAAGACTGTGACAGGACGATTGGGGCATGTTGCTTAGGTCATATTTTTCATCTCCCTAGCAAGAACGACATTCGGTAAGAAAATTGAGGTAAGTCTTTGCTTGGTATTTTGAAAATATTATTGTTAAGGACTTGTTATCACATCCATAGTAGTCGGGCTACCATGATTGCAGAGCAGTTCATTATATTTTTCTAAGCCAGGCCTTTACATGAGATCAGCCTATGATGAGTAGTATTTTTTATCACTCACACATCAGAGCAGCCCTAGATCAGACATGCAGTAGACCTTATGCCAAGGCTGAGCCTCTTGACCTCATATTTGATGATTGAGATGTCATTTTATCCCATACAGAGCAGTACAGTGTCCAGAGTTTCAGCAGCAATGTTTCAGTGGTTACAGGTGATCCAGATAGTACATACAGGTATATGGTATGCATTGGATTTATTATCTTGCTCTTTTGGTCATTTTGATAGCTTGACTTAGTATCTACTGATCATGATCTGGCAGTATATATATATATATATATGAAATGAATATGGTTGTTATTGATTATCTAAATGGTATTATTACTAACATTTAGAAGCTCTTGTTTTATACTCGTTGGTTTTACCCTCCTAGGAGTGTGGACATGATCATTCCCACCTTTATGGCTTGCTAGCGTAGGCATCACCTACACTTTCCCCATCCATCCGTTATCTTTCCCTTTATTGGTTTCTACCCTGACTTACACCTCAGCCTGTGATATGGAGGACCTCCCCACTTTTGCCTCTGTGTTGGATAGCATCCTTGTTAGTTTGTGTCTCGGCTCTGAGTTGGCAACAGAACTTACCCTTTGGTGAGTTGGATGCGATACCTTGATCACTCTAGTCAGTTGCCCCGATGTTTGGTCTTGATTGTAGAGAGTCCCCATGGTTGCTTGAGTTGTGTTGGCTAAAACCTGAAGCAAATTGTACTACCATCATTACATATGGAAACTATTGTTATATCTTTTATGAAAGCCCATGAGAATACTTTAAAAACTGTGCTTCTCAACACAATGAAAGAGGGCTGTGAAATCATGGAAATTTAAATGAAAAACACCCTGGATGAAAGCTTGAGTAGTTGTGCTTCTAAGCACATGCAAAATCCCCAAAAGGGTAATGAAATTAAATGAATTGGAAACTAAAAGCACCGTGGATGAAAGATTTAGTAGTTGTGCTTCTAAGCACATGCAAAATCCCCAAAAGGGTCATATAGGCCTAAAGAAACCAGTGGTTAAATGTATGCTAAATCCAAAGACTATTGGCCAAGGAAATGAAATGTAATGATTAATTCCTCACGGAGCCCACGGGTTGTGATGTGAGATGGAGTAAGGGACACCTGATTCTAAGTGTCCACTAGAACCTCAAGTTACAGTTAGCCGAGCACCCAGTCCACGGCGGTTCTAGAAAAGATCCTCACGGAGCTGATACAGCTTGGATGTGAGTTGTAGACATTTGCCAAGGTTGAATAAGCACTCCTCTAAACAACTTATCCCATTTGTGAGACAATGCCATTCCCTATGTGTTTATTATCCGACATATGCTTAAGTGTTTATTCCCTTTCCCTTATCCAAAGTATCACAGTGTTGAGTCAATTAAGTCATCCCCTTGTCCTAGCCTTGCATTCTTCACCCTTCACCCTTTGCTAGCAAAATGATCATGTCTACAGAATGAGTATATCCTTGAGGTTCTTTTGTAAGTAAATGAATATTTAAATTTATGCTTGATATAATTATCTATTAACTGCCAGTGAAATGATGCTTAATACTTCAAGTCTTGCTATGAGAATGATTAAAAGAGCATGTCTTAACCATTTGCACTTGCAGCAACAGGATTTTCTAGCCTGGGTCATATTTTGATCAGTTTTGACCTGGTCAAACCTAGTTTGACCAAGTCAACCTTGGGATCCGTGATGAGTTGGACCAGTGATGCTATATGTTGATGATTTATGGTCCTTTAATGCACCTTTGATGACTCCATACAGCAGACACAGGTTTTAGATGATGGTTGATGTATTTTTTATGGTTATTATTATTCTCAAACCATTTATTTTATTATTGTTCGGGTATGGTTGAGGCTACAGATGATCTTACAGGTTGCCACAGGGTGTATGGGTACTCATCTCTAGTAGATCTGGACCTTCTGAGTCCATCGAGACACTCAGTTATCAGTTTCAAGCACTCCTAGTGATGATATGGTCAGATTTCGACTTCTGACTTGTTTTGCCATGCATAAATGGCTTATCCAGCAGTTGCATTGAGCTAGCACGTTTACCTAGGGCGCTACAGAGGCAAGGAGTGGTCCAGCCACTTGTTATTACCATATTACCCCCTCTCCAGACATGATGGTACAGTCAGATTTTGTGCTCGGGCATCAGGCAGTGAGTAACAGGCATTTTGGTGGTTTTCAGGTGGGATAAAAATGGAATAAAAAGGTCATTAAGGAAATCGATTTGGGATACTGAGGCAAGGTTTTGGCATGAGGTTTGTTCAGAGGTCATATGTGATGTATCCCACTCCTTCCAGATCAGCTTGCAGCATTCAGTGGGGTCCACACACTCTCCGGGTTGTGTTTTGATGTATTATTCTCTCATTGAGGGGGTCCCGATTTGATCATTTAGTCACTTGGACATGTTATTGAGTCATATTTTGTATCATTCTGCCATGGGGTGATGCTAGTGAAGGATAATAAAACCTCCTAGCCCCACCATGTGCTCCTAGTTACTTGTCCTAGTCACTTTATGTGGTACACGCTTGTATTAGTCTTTTTTTATGTGGTGCGCACCCCCCTAGGGCTACTTTTAGTGAGTGTGCACCCCCTCTAGTGAGTTGATCCATGTTATATTGTGACGACTCATCTTAGCCGTTGATTAGATTGTATTTATCTTTTGATCTCAACCACTCGTTCATAAAGTGGTTAGGGTTTTGGTCTCTCTCCTCCTATTTAAGGAAGAGGCCCCCCTATTTTAAAGGCACCTTTGGGCTCTGGAAAACTTGGAATAAAAATACTATCATTGTAGATCTGCTTCTTTGGCTTCGATGGGTTATCTTGCAAGTTGAATATACAATCTTTTCTCTGTGTTATCATTGTGGATCTCGCTTGTCCAAATGTTTTCTCTGCAGGGAGGTTGTGTGGTTGAAGAGGAGGACGATTTGAGGGGACGCTATTGTGGGGAAACCCCATATCTTACCTTTGGATCTTCTTTTGTCTCAGGGAGTATCATTTTTGTATCTTCGTGACATAGTTGATGCTTTTTGTTTCATATTTTCATCCTTATAGTCATTTTCATGCTAAATTAATTCCTATATAGATCGTTTCTTGCAGGAGAAAGGCGCACTTGTCACCTTGGAGGGATGGCGATTTCACTTGGATAGGCTAGATCTCACTCTTGATTGCGTCACTTGGGAAGGATTATCAATTTGCAAGGTAGCCGCAAGCTTTAGAGGTAAGATCTCCAAGATACGTATCTTGTTTCATGCATTTCACCCATTGGTCACTTCAAACCCTCATTTTAAAACCCTAGATTTTAGATCTGATAAGATCTGGCGATTGCTTGGGCTTAATAATTAAAACCCACCTCACTAATAATTAATAAACCTTGGAGACCAAATTTGGTGGGTATCCAACTCCATTTACCCCCTAATCTAAGGCACTGGGCCTCTCCAAGGGAAATCGCACTTGTGGGTGCGTAGGTGGGCTTTTTCCAGATCTGACACTTAAGTATTGCCTGTTCCTTATCAAATCATTAGATCCATTGATTAGCAACCCTTCTAGTGCCATTTCAACTTGATTTTCACCTTGTGGACCCCATTTTGACCATTTTCCATATTTTAAGGGTGGTCCCCACTTGGATCTTTCTATTTGGCATTAGATCTATCTAGATCTACTTATCTAAACTCATAAGTGGCCTTATCTTTCCTTGGTTGAACATTTGTCCATCCTATAAGCCTCTTCAACCAAGCCCTAACTCCTTGGGTCCACTTATTTTTCCTAGATCTAGATCTTTTAACTCTTGATCCTCCCCTATTTTACCTTCACATTTCCCTAGGAGGTCTAGAGTTGGTTCACTAGCCTTCATTGGCTAGCTAGGGTCTCCCCCTTGGTCTTGCTTAGGCTAGATCTAAAGTGAAGAGTGCCTCGGTTAGTGTGACACCCATTTGCATTGGGAACCGTGGCATCTCTTGGGTCACCTCTTTAGTTGTCCAACGCCTCTACCATCCTAGATAGGATCACCTTTTGAGACAACTACAAGTTGTGTGATAACAGGACTAATCTTCTAGATCTTACCTGGCAACTCCACAAACAAGAAGCCTGGTAAGCAATACAACATTTGGCGCCAGGGCTAAATCTATTTTCAGGATCTCGAGAACATATGAGAACTTTCGTGAAGTTGAGGTAAGTTCTTGTTTTTGTACTTCGATAAGATTGTTGTTGAGTATTAACTTGGTTGGTCCTATCTACAACATTCGGTAAGAAAATTGAGGTAAGTCTTTGCTTGGTATTTTGAAAATATTATTGTTAAGGACTAATCTTCCAGATCTTACCTGACAACTCCACAAAGAAGAAGCCCGGCAAGCAACACAACATTTACACCAGGGCTAAATCTATTTTCGGGATCTTGGGAACATATGAGAACTTTCGTGAAGTTGAGGTAAGTTCTTGCTTTTGTACTTCAAATTAGATTGTCGTTGACTACTAACTTGGCAAGTCTCATCTGGCGACTCCTCTGAAGAAAAACTGAAAGAAGTGCGAGTAAGGCACAAGCCTCAACTGTTGAAAAGAAGCTTATCTTGGAAATCCATTAAAGAATTCCATGCAACAAGACGAATGTTTATCTGGATGGCCCTTTGAATTTTTCAAATATGTGGGCTCCTCCCCATCAACCAGTAGACGTAGATTCCTCTGAAGCTCCAAAGTTTAATGGCAATGAAGATCCAGGTACACCATATTTGATAACATTTATGGAGTTCACGAGTGAGAGAGGCATCCTCTATAAAGATGACATGATGAAATTTTTATCTTTCAATTTTAAGGACTATGCCAAGAAGTGGTATGAGTCTCTTGAAGCAAGGACAATTTCCTCTTATGCAGACTTCCTGGAAATATTCGATAAACATTAGTGTCCCAACGACATGGACAAATGGATACTTGGCATTCAAGAGATGCGAGGATTTTACGATTCGTTCAGGATTGCTGCAGAAGGGTGCCATGACGAAGATCAATCAATTGACAGCTCCCATAAAGCAGACCTTGTCGAACAAATCCACGATGAAGATCAGCCCTCAGAAGGCTTGCTTGAAGAAAACATTGTTCAAGATCTTGCTGATAACATTCTCGGCCTTATGTCCAAAGATGAAGGTACCCCTGAAGAATATAAATACCAAGAGGCTTAAATCAAGGAACATGAAGAAATGTTGAGTTCTCCTTGTCTTGGGGAGCCTTGTGATATTTTGAGACTCTTCGAAAAAAGCAATATAGTTCTTCCGCACAATAAGCAAAGTGATGATTATTGGGGATTCCTGGGCCCACCTAACTATGATTCTTCGAGGCCAAGCAGCATTAAATTTGAGCTTTAGGGTCTCATAGATTCTGAAGAGCAAGTCCATGATCCTTTTCAGCCAGGGCAAGTTCTTGTTGCATATCCAAAATCGAATAAGGAAGCTCTCCAAGTACTACTTCAAATTCACAAGAGTGCTAAAAGCACGGTTGACGAAGATATGGTTGTCGCTTCCCATCGTCGCATCAATGATAAAGATTGGATCAATTGTTTTGCCATAAAATCTGATGATGAAGCTCTTCAGGATGTGGGTCATGTTGCTATTGGAGACAATGTATAGATACGAACTTTATTTGCAGATGTCGAGCAGCTAATTTTCTCGAATATCGGTAAGTTTTGGATGATATACTTCAAAAAATCCAAATCAAGTATGAAGACAGGTATTGTATTTACTTATCCTTACCATGATATATATTATTTATCTTTTCGCTTAAATCTTGAAGGTACAAATTTTGTGGCTGATAATTTCAATTTTTTAAAGATTATTGATACTGACATGATTATTAGAAAGTTCAAGAACGTGTTTGCGTGTCTGAAATGTTAAATTTTGGTTACGGTTAGGGTTTGATGTAGAGAAATCAAACTTTCACATACTTTAATGCAAAAAATTAAATGTAACAAACAGAATAGTACAGCAGCAACTAAACAGTATAAATTTAAAACATCTCATCATCTTTGACACTACCAATTTGGTCCTCGCGTTAAAGCAATTTTCAGTAACATGTAATCACCAACAGTAATATAACTAACATGCCTAACTAGTAATGAGAGGACATGTTAGGGTACTTACCTGCAGTGTGAGACCCTTCCTAATTTATACTCAGAAGAAATAACTTTCAGAATTAGCTAAGCCTCTTAGAGGCCAGTCAATCACCAGGAATCAGCTGACCCTACTAGAGGGTAAGTACAAACCAAAGAGAGAGATGATAGGGCAGTAGAACAGTCAAACAAGGATGGTCAATGGCAGTCATCAAGAAGTCTGATCCAAAACTGAGTAACCCAACAAAGTCACAACACAGAAAATCCGATCTTAAGTCTCAGCACAGAAGAACAAATCTCAGCAAGGTCTCAGTACAAGAATCAAACCTCCATAAGGTCACAGATCAAGAGATCAGATCATGAAAGGTCATTGCTTCCTCTCTTAGGGCACAAGAATAAGATAACAGACCTCGGTAAGAACAATCAAATCAGAAAAAAAGGGCTCACGGCTTCACCAAAGAAATTCATAACAGGTAGATCAAGAACCAAAAGGGGTCATCGTCGGGTCTCAAAGAAACACAAGGTCACGACCTTCTTAAACAACCAAACAACAGGCTAGGTCTAGGCCAATGGAGCTCACGGCCTCCACAAAAAAATGTGCATAGCAATCTCGACCTCATCTCAGGGCTCACGACAGACCTCAACAAAAATCCCAACAATCTTATAGATAGCAGATCGAGCCTACAAATAGCAGATCTGAGTTCAACAGGAAGATCTGACTTAGGGTATTATGGATCTGACCTTTATGGGTTCACGGCTTCCTTTAACAAGCTCAAAGTAGGCACAAAAAACCTGACAGTGGACTAGGACAGACCAACAAGGCTCACAGCCTTCACAAAATCGTTCTCAGCAGGCAAGATCAGACTAGCATAGCTCACGGCCTCCACAAAATCATATTAGCAGTGCTCACGTTTAGCAGATCTGGGCTCAAAACCCTCACGACTAGGACTTAGGAGCAGCATAGGATCACGACCCACTTTAAACAGTCCACACGTCTCAGTCATAAATGACAGCAGCAAACATCTAACCAAACCCTATGTGTGGCAAGGATGATCTTCAGCAAGAGGGCAACCTAAACAGTCAGGTGAGCAGTCCATAAACCCTTGACGTCAAGCAGTAACAAAATCAAAGCTGAGATGTGATATGTTTGACATGACAAATGAGGAACAAAATATTTCAATAAATAGATCCTTAGAGACTTCTAGAAGAGTCATTAATTAAATCTTTAATTTAGTTAGGGCTCCACAAATTTAGGAGGGTACCAATAAGTAAGGGTTAAGACACCAAACAAAAAATAAAAGTCATAACTTAAAAATATAAAAAATATAATTAAGGTGTCTTAGGTGGGTACTAGGGTCAAGTCATCACATATATAATTAATTAGGTGAGGGTACAAGGACCAACAAGATGGGACAAGTCAAAACCATAAAACAAAGAAGGGTACATGACCCACAACCCCTAGAACCAAAGGGTGTACCGCAAAGGTGGGCAATCAAACCTAATCCCCATAAGACCAAAACATCAAGGTGGTACAAATCAAGACAACTCAAGGTGGGTAGATAACCCTTCTAACCACAAGTCAAGGTGGTGAACAAGACAAGGTACTAAACCTTCAAACCACAAGACCAAGAAACAACAAGGTGTAAAGACCAAGGGTGAGCAACCAAGGTGGGGTACAACCAATCATCTCTCTCTCAAATGTACAAGTATTCCATACACTAACTGAAAGTCCATCATCGTTGTATAAGGAAGGTCCACACTGGATGATGTGATCATATAGTCCTCCATACTGCCCCATAGGTCAAATGCTAGTGACTCCATCAAGGGGTGGCCAGTCCCTTGAGAAGACCATCTAGCTCAACCATCTCGAAGACCTAGGAGAGTAGGACATCACACATCATCATCTTGGCCTGCTGACCAAGATCCACCATTCTTAAAGAATGGATCTCATCCATAGGCTAAGCTTCAATCCCAAACTGAATCATGTTGATCAACCCCCTGGTCCTTGACCAGGTCCTCCATTCTCCTGGAGAATGGTCCTCAGCCCCAGGCTAAGCTTTCAGTCCCAGACTGAATGTTGATCAACCACCTGCAAGACTTGCTTGGTCCTCGTGACCAAGAATCTGCCTTGTCCCAGACCAAGAGGTCTCTGTCTCAACCTGCAGGATCTGCTTGGTCCTCGTGACCAAGAACCTGTCTGGTCTTAGACCAAAATACCCTAGAGACAAATAGGGGCCCTAGACACATGCTAGGGACTTTGCCATGGCATCAACTTGCTTGGTCCCCGACCAAGAACCCCAGGAGACAACTGGGGGCCCTAGGGTACCTTCTAGGGACTTTCTCTACCTGGTTAATTGACCAAGAACCCTAGTTAACTGACTAGCGTACTCTAAGAATGGGTTCCGCAGCTGCACTAACTTTAACACAAAAGAATGCTTGAATATGTGCAGGGATATATTACAGTTGGCCCTCAACGATTCTCCACAAAGTTTCCAGGGTTCATCTTTGCAAGTGATCTCCCAAGTTCAAAATCAATAGCCAATTCCTTGTAGATGAATTTAACAGAACAGATATATGATGACTATAGTGCATACTTGATCCCGGTGCAGGCATGGATAGATAACGCTTGCAAAAGTAACCATCCTCCATAGCAGGAATTTGAAGGTTTCCAAGTTCCCAAGTTTGTCCATCATTCCAGTTCCATTCTGACGAAGATAATGGTATGTACTCAATTCATCCTTGATGTGGTTTTGTCCTGGATTATTTCCAAAGACAAAGGAAGAAAATTTGACAATATACTCAGGTGGCTACATTGGTGGTATGGTTTCACTTGACCCTTTTTCGTTACCCTAATTAGGTAGATAGGCATAGTTTTATTTGAGTTCGGCATTTATTGTTACCTATGCATTACACTTCTTGTTATTTCATGTTGATTTTACTGGATTTCATTTTGAACAAGGCAGCACGTAAGTGTCTGCCTCTGATGCATTTAATGTCTTTGTTGTTAGATGCATGTGTAGGTCTACAGGTACCCAAGAGATTCCAAGGGGCTCTCATACACTCCTGATAAGAGCGCATGTCTCGCAGTTGGAGCCAGTTGTTACGCCTCAAAGTATATGTAGTGTTCCCTACATGACCCCCAGGGGAAGGGGTTAAAAAATTTTGATATAAAGGCCAAGTTGAAGCATAGAGTGTTGATTTGGGGCTAAATACCCCTAATCATATCATGGGTGGTCTGCTTGATTCCACCTCCAAAAGGTGCTCGCCCTGTAGGGGTTGGTGCCCTTGGGGGGCTAATCATTTCGATGCATGACCACACTCATTTATTTTCCATGTAAAATGTGATAGCAATTGTTTAGCACACCCTATTTGCTAACTTGGAACTATTTTACCCCTCCTCTGGGCTGTGTAGCCACAAATTTGCACTTCCTTATTGAAGAAGCCTACAAGAATAATGAAGGGGCACATTGAGGGCACACATCTATTGGGGTAAGTTGGGGCATGACGTCCTCATTTTGGCACACCTAGCACTTGGTGTAGCCTAATTGCACTTTATTTACTACTTTTATGTCTTTTAGCATGGTTTAGCCCGCAAAGTTGTGGGTGAGCAAGCCAAAAGTTATATTTTTTAAATTATCTTGTAGGCTAATAACTTAAAATTAGGTGAGGCTAGTCTTATATAAATAGATCGTCACTCTCATTGTAAAAAAAGAAGATATGGGTTCATCATGAGATCTTTTCTATTTCTCTTCGTTTATTGGATCTCTTGATGCTATGCGCACCTCTCTTGGGATGATCTTCTTTGCGTGAAGGATGAATGAAGGTGTTTTCTAGGGCTTAATTTTGCACATGTTATTTCAAGAGAGGGACTTTGGTATCGATCAGTGTTATTAGAACCCAACCGGTTTTGACAAAACCGGTCGGTCTAACCGATTTACAGGGTGGAGCAGTTTGAATCGGTGACCAAAACCGGAAATGGCCAGTTCCATACAAGCCATATAAGGGCGTGATTGTTTTCAAAATTTTTTCTTAAAAAACCCAAAAAAATTGAGAGGGGGGAGGGGAACTAACCCTAGGCTCCTGCTAATGCTATATAAAGGTAGGGAACAAAGGTAAACCCTAGACCTAGTCATCACTGGCAATATTAAATGATAATATTAAATTGACATTCTCCTTATCTTTCATTTTCTATCATTTTACTTAAATTTTTAACATTACCATTAATTGTTTCAGGATGTTTGAGAGTGGTTCCAACCTCACCGGACTTCAAATGCAAAAAGAAGAATTTTTTATCCCATTCAAACTTCAACAGGCTTAACAATTTTTTAGGATTTCAGGATTACAATGTTTCCACTGGATTCTATCATGTATGAGGGCATGGGATTCGCTTTAATAAAGCACATCAACCCCTCTATGTACCTTGATGTTGGTGGTGTTAATTGTTCACATTGATGTTGGTGGCCTCAAAAATATTTTTTGAAGAATCCCTAGTTTATAGCATATTTGTACTTTGGTTCAAATATAGATTGCACTTGGTGATATTTTGGTTGTATGCACTCTTACTTGCTATATACATGAGAAACTTTGCATATTTGTGTATAAAAGTTTGAATTATGATGGATGCACATGAATAGATATATATATATATATATATCAAATCCCCGGGTGGCTATGCAAGGGCCTTACTTGATGTCCCCACCGGGTTAGGCCCCATAATCAGGACCGATGGTTTACCTTGGGTACCATCCTCAAAATGAGGGGAAGTACCTGAGGGTTTCCCCATGACATGTTCCAATGAAAAAAAAATTATATATATATATATATATATATATATTCAAATTTTGAATATTTTATGTATAATTTGGTCAACCGGTTTTGTGGTCCGTTTCTTTTTCCAATTTTTGTCCGGTTCCGATCATGTTCCAGTTCTTGAGGTCGACCGGTTCGATGACCAATCCGATTCTGATAACTATGGTATCGATCTCTCAATGCCCTAGGGATTGAGACAAGAATCATATGCCCTATCTTTTTCAACAAAACCATCTCTCTTTTACCAATTTACTTGTCTTTTATTTTATATGCATTTCTATATTGAAAAAAACCCTAAAAATACAATATTGATGGAAAAACCCTAAAAATCTTGATAAATTCGTAAAACCAAAAAAACTTGCAATTTGATAATTCTGGTCCACCCACAAAATTCGCCCCAGTGGATTTATCCACAAATCTCTAAGGGCGTCCCCATTTGCCTCAGTGCATTGGGAAAAGTGAATTTTCCCAAATTAGGGTTTTTGTCGTTTTTGGCAATTCTAACTAGATCATCATGTGCACCCTAGTTCACTTGATCTTCTCCCCTTTAAAGCACACTTTTCTGAGGCAGTGCCTTGGGAAGTGTGAAACCCCACCTTGGGAATTGTGAAGTGCATTGAAAGTTATGATATTGATTGATGATGACTGGTAGATTGAATTAACTCCTTTATATGTTTTATGTGTCTTTATTATTCATTGTTGACTCCATATAAGGCACTATTGGTTATAAGGCTAGTAGGAGGGTGATTGCAGGCACTCATTCCTCCATTAGGGACTCTCCCCTAGGTTCAGGAGTTACCCAAAGAAGTTAAGGAGGTAGACTGAGGTGACATTGGGTTTTACCTCCTCCTACATGCTTACCATCAATAGCAGAAGGCCATACATAGTCTGCTTTGAAAGCACTGCTAGTTTGAGCGGTAACACGCTGGAGGAGCAGGAGCAGGGAGCCAAAAAGGTCAATCTGTACTGGGCAATTAAACCTGCCCTTACTCAGGTTCTGCTAGATAAGGAAAAACAAAAGGAGGTTCAATGTCTGATCAGTCGAATTCAAGACAACATGGAGGAAATTCACAAACGGCTGGACGAGGTCGCCGATGCAGTGGGTATGTTATTTAGAATTGGTCAAGGAAAGGGAGCACTGACCTCAGCGAGACGCACTCAAGGTTCTCCTAGTTCTGATAATTGCTTCCATAGGTGGCAGAAATTTTGCTTGGATATAGTCTGCATCATGGTCTTAGTTCAGTCTTCAGCTTGTACTATAGATGGTATCTAGAAACAGTGTTAGAAGCAAAGAGTTTTTGGATGATATATACAGTCTATCTGGTCACTTGGTTTCTCACTTGTGGGCAGGTCTACTTTATGTTATATTTCAAGCATGTAAAACTTGTGCTCCAGCCTGATTGACCTGCCTCTCTATAGGGGAAGAACAGTCAACAGTTTTGTACTGTATTTTCTTATGTTAATAAAAGGATCCCATATAGATGAACAAAAAAAGGAATATGCACATTGTTGAGTATGTGAATCAATATGAGTCGAGGGCTAAATGTGAGGATGGTGATGAGGAAGATGAAGAGAGCAAATTGTGACCTTTTCTTTGAGCAAGAAAATTCATGAGAGAAATTTATTGAAGGAATTCCAATGATGTGGAGCATTGAGGATAAAAGGTACTGGCAGGAGTTGATGAGGGGCAGAAAACCATTGAGCAAGCTAATGACAGTGAGGAGGATGACGAGGATAGTAGGTGGGATTTGTTTATACCACATTAAATCAATTGGAAATGACAAAGACTAGGATAGCAGCCCATGGAGTTAAGGGCATTGTGAACTTGAATAATGGTGCGAAGATGGAGAAGAATTTTACAATTGATGACTGTAGCAACAGGTCTGAGGAGTTTAAGGTGATACTAAGAATGAAGAAGAAAGTGGAGATGAAATTGAAGATTAAAATAAAGTTTGCAGAGTTCAAAGTATGGAGCCGAAGGAAGAAAAAGAAAGGCCCGAATTTGCTGCATATGTATAATAAAAGGGGCATATGCATTATGATAGCGATCGTAATATTTTCAGCTGTGGTACTTGCCCTTAGCACGAGGACGTGCTTTTTGTCTTACCTAGAGTGTTTGATGCAGGACTACCAAAGCCAAACATCAGAAACCAAGCATGCAACCTGCAAATCCAGATTCAAAAGAGTTTTGTTTGTCGAGCAATTCAAAGCCATTGATTTACAGTTGGACCAATCCGACGGTTTATATGAATTTTGAGAGTTAAGAGGGTGAGAAAACGCTGCTGATTAAATTAGGGTCATTCTTATTTTGCTGCAAACGGTCCAAATTTGCTTGAAGGAGTTTGAGTTCCTACGAAGGGGTGGTGAATGGAAATGTTGTGATGCTTGGAGGGCCGTGGGATTACCACTTCTTGATCGAATAACACAAAATAATATTGGCACTTTAGAAGCCCGCCAATCATCCAATCTGCAGGTTTTAAATCTATGGCTTATAATATATCAGGGTTCTTCCACCATGTGTCAAGTTGTAAGTTCAAGTATTAATTACTCCTCGTGATAATTGAACAACCATTCAAGCAAATGTACCCTTTTTTTATTAGTTTTGAATTAATCCAAGATGGTAGGTGTAAATAGGAGACATCTGGCACATTATCAAGGACGAAGATTTATTTTGTCTACAGAGACCATTGAAGTTAATAAGAAAGGAGATTTAATCTTGAATGGAAGGAGAATTATTAAGGGCTGTGGTAATTGTTTTGGCAGCTGGAATATAAGGTATAAGGGGTGTGTATAACAGAAGCCTCTTGAAAGAAATAAAGGGAATAAAGTGCGGAGATCCAAGAGGTAGAACAAGAGGCCTGTAATGCAGTTTGTATAAATCTTATGAGAGTTAATAGAAGGCCTGTTGAGCTCAGAATTTGAATCCAAGATTCCTGTGTCTGAATGTGTGTTTTGAATGCATGAGTTTAATTGCTGCACCACTGAATATTGTGTTTAGATTTCAAGCCTGTCGAGCTTTTGGTATTGTATATCTGTTTCATAGGGGCTATTGTGTCCTTGCGTTGTGTTGTTGGATAAAAGAAATCTCCAGGGGCCTAAAGTCCCCTCTTGCGTCATATTTTATGGCAACAGGAGGAACATTTTTTGTCCAGAACGCCTCACTTTCTTTATTTAATTATTATTAATTATTATTAATTATTTTTTCATTTACTGGTCTACATACAACCTTTACTGATCCACATCATTTCAATATTCATTTTAACCTCCATGGTCTTTTGATCAACAAGCCAGGGTAAACTTATATGTATGATATACCGATTCTTCTTAAGTAGAAACACTTAATCAAACTTTGATATTCTGTAAAGAACAGGCAAAAATGAACATTTCAAGAGTTTGTCTGAAAACTTTCACAGAAAAATAAAGGGAAAAGCAAGAAGCAGGCAGAATTTTCAATCTGCGCCTCGCAATCATACTTTGCCATTACATCCACGGGATGTTTTTTTTCTCCAAAGACATTTAGATGCAAAATAAACGAAATGACAATTTACCTTCAATGTGAGAGTGAAGTGTACTTGTTTTCCATTGATTCAGAGCTTGTACGCAGAGCTTCCTAAGAGCCATAGAATTTTTCGTATTCAACCCAAAACCTAACTTCGTTTCTTTTCGGAAAACCCTGCGGTCGAGACGACACAGGGTATATATTGCGGGTTTTAGAGAGAGAGAGAGGAACGTGCTATACACTGTTTTAGAAAGTTTACACGGTTTTAGAAATCTTATTAGACACATATAAACTCTCGGTTCATCTATCGTCTAGGACCTAGGTTCAAACTTTGGTAGAAATAATCTGATTAAATTGGATTTCCTTTTACATTAGGGATAAGATAATACTAATTGAATTTTTAATATGAATATATTAAAATGTGGTTTTATAGAGGAGACTACTAAAGTTTGTTTGGAGCAAATTGTCCAACCCATAAATTTTGCAAGTTAACCAGTGTTTTATCACTTTCCTCTTTATGATATCCTATATTTTATGATTGTTTTTTAGGCATTACAATATAGTATGTAGAGCTATACAAAAGATAAAAGTCCGGGTCCAGATGGCTAGACCGTGGAACTTTTCCTAGAATTCTTTGACATTATGGGGCCTGAGATTCTTGATATGGTGGAAGAATCGTGATTACAGGGGAATGTGGATGGGGCAATCAATGCTACATTTTTTGCTCTCATTATTAAGATCTCTAACCCATCTACATTTATGGATTTTCGTCCCATTTCTCTATGCAACCTAGTTTATAAGATCATCTCAAAGATCATTGCTTGCAAAATGAAACCTGTACTGTCTAGGGGTCTTTCATTGGAGCAGTATGGTTTTCTGGATAATCGTCAGATCCTGGACGTTGTGGGGGTGGCTCAGGAGGCTATGCATAGCATAAAATCAAAAAAATATCAAGGTCTTATTATGCAGCTTGATCTCACTCGTGCCTATGATAATGTGAACTCGTCATTTTCATTTAGCTTTGGTTCAAATCGGTATTCCATGGGGTGTTATAAAATGGATATTCGCTTGTATATCATCAGTCAACTATTCTATACTGATTAATGGATGTCCTACAGAATTTATTCATTGTTCAAGGGGACTGCGCCAGGGATGCCCCCTTTCTCCCCTATTATTTTTTTATTGTGATTGAGGGGCTCAGCAGGTTGATTCACAAAGCTAAAGATGATATGTTGTTTTCTGGCATTCAGGTATCTCCCCTTCTCTCCATTACTCACTCTTTTTTTGTAGATGATGTCATGATTTTTGTTCTTGTTGATGCACTAGAATGGAGTCAGATTTGGCGTATATTGCTCCAATTTTGCAAATCCTCGGGCATGTTGATAAATGAAAAGAAATCAAAATTTCTGAAACACGATCTGGAGGATTTGGGTTTACTTGAAATCACCTCTATTATTCCGCTCCCTGTTGAAGATTTAAATGATGGAACCTACTATCTAGGTTTTTTCTTAAAGCCTAATGGTTATAGATTGGAGGATTGGCGTTGGCTTGTGAAGAAATTTGAAAAACTTATAATGCACTGGCAATGGCGTTGGCTCTCCAATGGTGGTCGACTGGTTCTTGCAAAATCTGTTCTCTAGAATTTGGGTGTTTATTGGTTTTCTCTTTGTAAAATCCCGAAATCCATCTTATCCAGGATTCGTCAATTGATCCACCAATTTATTTGGTATGGAAATGGACATCAAAAGGTGCACTTGGTGGAATGGAGAATGTTGGTGAGGCCTTATGCTCAGGGAGGTTGGGCCTAAAAGAATATTTATACTTTCTCTAATGCACTACGGGCTAAAAGTATGTGGCGTGCATTATCGATGGATTGCATTTGGGGTGACTTTCTCAAGGATAAATATCTTGGCAAACTTTCTATTGTCCATTGGATCATATATTGTCGTAAATCACCCAAGGGAGTTTCAAACATATGGGCTAGTCTACTAGCAGCCTTTCCTGTGGTTTCCGAATGGCTGGCATGGTTCCCAGGTGATGGTCGTAACACTTTGATTGGGGTTGATCCTATTGTAGTTGGGCCTAAATCCTATATCCTATCTCCTATCTTATTATTTCATCTCTATTGCCGGGGATATTTCAGTCTTTACCATATTCTGGTCACAAACAGGGAGTCGTCTTCTTTTAACTCCTGGATTAGTGCATCGCAGCTATGTCTACCTGGTTCATTGGCAAACGAATGGGATGCATACATCCTCGATTTATATCATGCTAACATCCGGATTAGGCCGAGGATTGATCAATTGCTGTGGTCATGGAACGCGGTGGATGGTTCTGTCACTGCCAATCTGGCTTATATGGCTTTATGTGCGCAATCGACTTGGTATGTTCGATGGTGGCATGTGCCGGTGTGGAGATGGTGCATCCCACCAAGGGTTCGAATTTTTATTTGGTTGCTGCTGGAGGAGAAAATACTGATTTGGTGCAACCTGCAGAAGCGTGGATTCAATGGTCCCAGTATATTCTCTCTCTGCTTTCAAGCTTTTAAATCATTATTTCATCTTTTTGTTATGTGCCCTTTTACTCAGCATGTTTGTAAAATTCTCGGTTACCCATTTGCTGCGATCAAGTTTGAACATGACATATCCATTCAGTCACGGTTCCTATGTATTTACTCACAAAACAAGCAATTGGTCCTGAAGGCATGCTTATTATCCTGGTCAATCTGGAGAATGAGGAACCTGGTTATTTTTTAAAATAAATATTCAGAGGCTTGCAATGTTGCTTCTGATGTCCATTCGCTATCTATTGAATCTGGTTGCTCTATGAATATGACCCCTTCGATCACTGTTCGTAACCACGGGTCTTCTCCATACGGGCAATAGGGCCAGGTTTGATGGTGCAGCCTTACGATCATCTGGTCACTGTGGTGCAGGGGCCTTCATTGAACTATATAATGGGGATTTGATTAAATTATGGTTACATGGTGGTGATGGCACCAATACGAAAGGGGAACTTGTGGCTCTATGGCTTGTTTTATATTTTTCCGCTAAGGCCAATATTCATCTGGAGCAGATTACGAGTGATTCGATGATCATTGTAAATTGGGCAAACTCTATTGCGGCCATCAGTACTTTGGCACTCTCTACTTGGTTGGACCAAACTATGTTACTTCTCCGACAATGCCCGTTGAATTCTATCGTCCACATATATCGGGAACATAATATCTTGGTTGATACACTTTCTCGACGTGGTCTTGAGGTGACGGCTGGCAAGATTTATTATGAGATCCTGGAGGGTTCCCTACCTCCCTCTAGGGGTTTCTGGAATATTTTTGTTGTTTAGTTTTACGACTTGTTATTTTTTGGTGGCTCTAGACTTTGGTAGATTAGTTTTCTACTTCTCTTTTTCTACTGGTTACTATTTATATTTTGGATCTTTTGTTTGTTATTAAACTCTCTAGAGGATTGGTATATCCCGGTATCATTATGTTCTTGGCTTGGGAACTGTCTTGGGAGACCTGGAATGGTCTCGGTATTTGGTGGATCTTAATGGATGTAATGCTGGATACTTTTATGATCACTACACTTCATATACTTATCAATAACGTATAGATTTTTCTTGTGAAAAAAAAAATGTAGAGCTATACAATATGATGTTATCTTGTTTTTGTCTAAATTAGCATAGATTCATCTTAAACTTAGATATATCAAGCATCCATAGGGATTCAATTTTTTTAGGTGTAATTTTTTTTTAATCTTAAATTTTTTACACATTCAAAAAAAATTTACCCCTCAAGAAATTTGGTTTAAGATGGAACATGGATTTTTTAATTACTTTTTATTTGATTATAAATTTTTATTTTATGAGCCGACATGAATTTTTTTAATTACTTTTTATTGTTGGCAACATGATGTTACCTTACGTGACAACATCTTCTCCATACCAAGTTGTAGAGCTCCTCGCTACTCTCGATACAATTATTATGCATGTTGTCACTTGACATTCTATAAATTCTTATAATACTATATCAATATACCGTGTATATGTCACTCTTCAAAGTTTGATGTTTCATTGTTTAATGTGTCATCAAATTTTAATTCCTTAATAAAACATTTGATAGGTGAAAATGAAAGATTAGAATATTAGAGATTAGAGAAAAACTGAACTTAAATCAAATATAACTTTCAACATGTTAGGTCATTGCATTTGTCTCTCAATATTAGTGTTGAGTAGCATTCAAGTAAATACTCATTTCTTTCATATTTTTACAATGTTTTTAATCTAAGTTTATCTATTGTAAACATATTCTATAAATATACACTCTCTAAATTTATATTAATGCAAATTAAAAATGATGAAATATCTATCCACCATAATTTTTTTGTATTTGATGAGCAAGGATAAATCATTAAGCGGGGACTATGATCATAAATGGTAGTGAATCTATTAAAATAGAAGAACAATAGTCACTTGCTCACCTTAAAGCTTGACTTATCATAAATATATACAATTTAAAGCTTATCTAAGTATAAATATGTAGTTTACAGCTTATTGAAGTAATAAATCTTTGCAGCTTAATGCTTGATTTAAGTATAAAGCTTTGTGGTTGATTATATAAAAACAATACTTTATAAATTTATTCTTGGAGTTCATAAACTCTTTGCATGATTAAATAAGTTGGAAGAGCAATAGACATTCTATTTAAAGTCGTTTATTTCTTAGTAAATATTTCGTAAAAGTTTTTCATGAAAAGTAGTTAAACTTGTAAGTAGGATCTCCCTTGGAGTAGACATATTACAATATGTAGGTAAGATGGTTTTAAAAACAAAAATTGACTATTTATATAAATTGAGCTTAAAATGTAGTTTAAGAATAAATAAATAAATACTGAAACAATAGTTATTTCAATTTGGAAAAGGACATAAAAAGTCAAAATGGTAACAAAAGTGTCACGTGGTAGGGGAAGGTTGACCCACATGGTGATGGGTGCATAATGAGGTTGTTGAGTTGTAAAGAGTAAAAAAATTATCCTCGTTCTTTGACATTGTCATATAAGTTCACTTCTACAAATAAGTTGTTATTATAATTTAAGTGACCCACTTTTATGATGATGGTGGCGATGGTGGCTATTAACATCCAATAGGACCAAATTTGATCTATCGAACCTAAAGAAAGTTAAGGAATTACTTGGTTTATTTTAGAATTTTATTTTCGTACTCAAAAAGATTTAAGAAATGCATTCCCAAATCACCATAGTTTTGATGAGTTAACATGTTAAGAAGTCGGCTTGACAAATATTTTGAAATTGTGATCTAATATGGGTGTATGCAAGGATTCTAAGAGAAAGTGTTTTTCATCTTCGACCCTCTTAGTGTCACTAAAATGACAAATTATTTCGATCCACGTTGTTTTAGGAATTGTCCAATGCCATGTTTCATTATGGAGCTCGTGAAAGTTTGTTCTTGTTTTGGTAATGTCGATTTTTTACTTTATGCTAGTTAAAACAAATATATACTTTTGATCTTCTAGATTAGGGTTGATCACTTGTAGTATCGTATTCTCTTATCATATAATTCTTTACTGCATTACAATTTTTCCTTAAATTTATATGTAATAATATTTTTAAAATCGCCGTTCTTCTATAGAGTGACCCTTTCATTGACTCCCCAATGATTTAGCCAAGACTTAGTGTCTTTATGCCAACCTCACTTGAGTCGCAGGTGGTTTTTATTGGAGTTTCATGCAATCTTAGGAAGACTCTTATCTTCCATGTTGTTTTTCTTGTTCTTATATATTAGGTACCTAGTCATAAACATGCTCTCAATAGGTGAAAGTGTTTTAAGGAAAAATTCCACTCATGGTTTAGGCAAGTACCATGGTGAGTGGGTTGACCTCATTGATAGACTAAGGATAACATATAGCTACTTAGACTCTCTTAAGATTCATAAGCATAACAATGACGAGAGAGAGAGAGAGAGAGAGAGAGAGAGAGAGAGAGAGAGTTGGTTTTTTTCATGGTTGTCCTTAACTTTTGTGGGCAACTCTGTCAATATGTTTCCAACTCCGAAGTCTCTTCAACATTTGCACACAAAGAAGAAAACAACCACCTTCCTCATTCCATTTAATGATAATAAACTTGACATGCAAATAAGAATCATTAATTAGAATGTTTAGGAAAAACTATTCCCTACCAGGTGCATGATAATCATCCAATACCGACACGGGAGTTTTGGGAGGTGAGAATGTAGATCTATATTTATAATCAATGATACAATAACAACTATTGTACCTGAATCTTGTCACATGTACCTCCTTCACCGAAGGCTAGGTCCTCCTCTTCACCTTAGTTGCTAGCACTTGCCCTTCCACAAACTATGATCATATCAGACTTTGATGACAGAGTCCAATCTTAGTTACCTAAAGCCTACACCAAGCTAGATCATGAACAACAAAACTAATACATAGTTTTGCTAATGAGAAAGCAATCATATGCCAATGATATTCAACAGAAGCTGGTAATTTCACTAGATTAAGGATACTGTCTTCTAATTTATGTGGTCCTTTACCTCAGCCTAAAGCTTCTTGTTGGAGCCTAGGTCGTAGCTGCGGTAAAGCTGCGAATTTTGGGGAAAACACAAGTATGAAAGGAAAGTGCTAAATTTGGAACAAGCACTAAGTTTTGGGCAAGAAGGAGACGGTGCGCAGTACGGTGCCAGATGGACAAGCTCAGTAAAGATTATGGACCGGAAATCGCGGAGCTCGCGCGCACGTCATCGAAGAAAGAAGGTGGCTCAGCTACCATAATAAATAAGGCGATGGAGTAGAGGGCTCAGCTACCCTCATTTAAAGGCTAAGTACAGAAGTTATGGTTGCTCGGATCAAGGAGGAGCAACAGACCAGAGCATTGAAGGCGAAGGACGATCGCCCATACCCACAATCTGCGCCGGAATTCATGGAGCCTGCAGGAAGCGGCGACATGACTGCAAGCGGCGCCTACAGTACACCTAGCCATGTGCGTGGTTAGGGTTTTTGGGAATCACTGTTGGGAAACGCCCACAGTTTTGTAAAGGTGCGACCGCCATGGCCACCTATATATATGAACAATTGTAATGGATAAACGAGAGCTAGAGTAAGTTGGATGTTAGATAGAGAGAAAGCTAGCAAGTAAGAGTTAGACACTCTTGAGGATAGATCATGTGTTGATTGTCCTTTGGTATGTTTCTACTGTGTGTAGAACTAGAGTAGAATCGGATAGCCGAGGAGCTAATCCCTGAGTTGCCAGACAGTCTGTGTGACGTCTGTGCCTTTGTAATCTCTATAGAGAAGAGACTAGTGAAGAGAAGGGCTCCCAGCTATGTGCGTGGAGTTTCCTGTAAAGATCTAAGGCTGCAGCTGTGTGCGCAGCATATTGTATAACTCTATGGTTTTCTGGTTAATATAGACTCCCGTGGACGTGGTTTTCCTTGAGGAGATGAGTTTCACATATATCTTCTTGTTATAATGTTTGTGTGAATGATAACTATTTAGAGTTCATTATCTGTGTATGCAAGACTCCTGTATTATCTTTGTGACTGTTTGAGCGAGTTGGAAAGGTCCCTTGATAGCTATAAGTGTTAAGTACCGAAGAAGTAGTAACGCGCGGTCGCTGCTGCGAGAGAAGACTGCGTTACTGCGCTGGATGTGAAGGGCGAGGAAGTATTTAGCGCGTCGACGCAAGGAATAGTTGCCTTCTGCGCTAGAGAGGAGAAACTGCGCAGTAGGCCTGCCGAGGAAGGAATCCGCGCAGCTGCGCCGAGCGGCCTGCGGGAAAGTCCGACCGCCGATATCTGAGGAACCATTCAAGGAACAGCAATCTCCGCGTCACCCAGGTTAAGGAAACCTGATTCCTTAACCCCCCCATAGCCACTTCGGGTGAGACCTCGAGCTGTTGTGCAGCTCGTTGCCGAGAGGGCCAGTGCGCCAAGGGGTTTTGTTGCTGCGCTTCATTAAAACCCGGGTCTGCCCAAGAAAGCAGCCAACAAATGGTTCCGTTGCCTTGTGAACAAATGGTTTCGTTGCCTTGTGACTTATTTCAGAGACGCGCGAGATAGGAGCCAACAAATGGTTCCGTTGCCTTGTGAACAAATGGTTCCGTTGCCTTGTGACTTATTTCAGAGACGCGCGAGATAGGAGCCAACAAATGGTTCCGTTGCCTTGTGACTTATTTCAGAGACGCGCGAGATAGGAGCCAACAAATGGTTCCGTTGCCTTGTGACTTATTACTGTGAGTTGTTATTTCGGCGATGTGTGAGATACTGTAGGAGCCAACAAATGGTTCCGTTGCCGCGTGAGCGAGACTTCTTATTTCAGTGATGAGCGAGATTGACGCGCAACCTAGAGAAAGAAAGGAGCCAACAAATGGTTCCGTTTCCTAGTGACCTTGTTATTGGGAGACTTGTTATTTAGCCGATGCGCGAGATCAAGGAGAACAAATGGTTCCGTTGCTTTGAACCCTGTTGTTGAGCCAACAACTGATTCCGTTGTCTTGCGACTTGCTGTTGTGAGACTTATTATTTCCAAGACATCTGAGATTGTTGCTGAAGCCAGCAAAAGGTTCTGTTACACTGAGACTTGCTCAGTTGACAAATGTGTTACTGGAATCCTATAGCTAAAGAAATTGGAGACTGGTTTGATTTAAAGGCTAAAGAGTTCGCTGAACAAGAAAATAGAAGTTCTACGCTCCAAACAGAAGACTGGTTACAGAAGTATATTTACACTGACCTTCACGAAATTTTCTTTGTTACCTTTGCATTGGAGTTACACGCTTGGATAGCCAAGTTAGCAGATTCTAGGCCTACTGTGCATATTGATCAACCCGTCGCTTGGACGCCTGAGCTAGTCAGTATTGTGAAGCGGATAGACAATCCTGTGTCCCGCGCAGTAGACTTTTGGTTGAATAGTCTATTGAAAGGTTTCATCACCGAGTTTGCAGTAGATACAAGAAAAAGTTTCAGTGAAGCTGAGAGGAATTTCTTCCAAGTACACAGAGGTAAGTTCTTAAATTCTTTGAACTTATGGATTAAAATGCTTCTGTATGAAAAAGGAAAGCTATGTATTAATTCTGATGAATAGCATAGACAAGTAATGTCCGTAGATTCTGATAGCGATCCTGAACTTATTGGTTGCACTCGTAGTGGAAAACGGTATAAAGTAGGCCTTGACCAACATTCTTCTGAGTCTAGCCCAGATAATAGTCAAGTCCCTGGACCAAGCCATATAGAAAGACAAGAAAGTGCTCATATCCCTTATTACCCTTTTACACCGCAAAAGCCAGACAAAGCTCAGTATAACCCCGCAGTAACACCTTCTAGTAGCCCACACGGTACTTCCAGTACCTCTGTACCACCTTTATTTAACCAGCCCAGAAGCACTGCTACAGCAGCCTCACCTCAACCTAACACAAGAAGGATGGGTGATGACATGAAGCTACCAACTTTTAGAGGAACAGGGATAGAAGACCCTGAGCAGCACTGGTTCTTATGTGAAGCTATTTGGACAATTAAGCAAATTAATGATGATGCTGTTAAACTGGTTCAGTTAGCAACCACACTAAGAGAAAGAGCCTTGACTTGGTTCATGAAATACTCAGCAGCACAGAATAGAACGCTTGCTGAGGTAAGAAATGCTATGATTAGAGAATTTAAGAAACCTAAATTAGAATCACAGTGTATAACAGAGCTCAAAGACATCAAACAATTACCTACAGAATCAGTATGGGACTTTGACCAGAAGTTCAAAGCCTTGATAGATCAAGTAAGCTTCGAGTTTGCACCACAGCAGCATAAAGAATGGTTCATTGCTGCGCTGCTTCCACACATTAGACTTCCTCTTATGCAACAGAATCTCAATACTCAGGAACAAGCTCTAGAGATGGCTATGAAACTAGAAGCTTCGCCTATTGCGGGAACAAGCAACGATGTTGCGCATTTACAGAACCAATTAGCAAACTTAACCTTGCAAGTGCATGATATTAAGAAAGGCAAGGAGATTAAGGAAGAAATTTGGTGTACAAAATGTAAAGCCCAAGGTCATTCAAAGGACCATTGTCCCGTTTTTATAGACTATATTGCAACTGGAGCACCTAACCCTTTACCACAGGCACAAGGGCCTTGGTGTGAAATCTGTAGAACTAGAGGTCATAGACCACAAGAATGCCACTTACTTCAGAAATATGTACAAACTCCAAAGAATCTATATTGTAATTTCTGTAAATCAGTAGGTCATGATGAGAACAATTGTAGAGCATATGATCTTATGATAGAAAGGAAGCATGATGTTTATAGGGTACAAGCAGAGACACCAGGACCCACAGTAGGTCCACCTTATGACCAAACTCGGGACGCCCGAGCAGGAAATTACAGGGGACGCGGACGCACAACAAATTTTGGTCGTGGAAGAGGACAGATCACTTGTTATAATTGCGGAACACAAGGTCATTTTGCCAGGGATTGCCAAAATCCTACAACCCTCTGCAGGTATTGTAAATCTTATGACCATATCATTGAAGAATGCCCTCAGTTACAGGCTAAGATGCAACCAAAGACCCCACAGGTCAATCAAAATATTCAATTGATTGAAGCAGAAAAAAGAGAACCAGACCCTACAGTTAATATAGTGACACGCAGTGGAGCAACCACTGGTGCGCAAGAGATGGGAACGGGAAAGCAAGCGATGCAATGGGTGCGCCGCGCTAATATTAAACCAGCCCCACTTAACCTGCAGAAGCAAAAAGAAGCATTCAAGCAAGCTCAAGAGTATTTCTCAGATCCGAGAACTTCAAGTTCTGCCGCAATCCCGCAGAACAATATTAGATCGCAAGTGCTAAGACAAGACAACCTGGTACAAGAACAGGCCACTACAGCTGGAAGGCCTGACGACGAGCATGCACTAGGCAGTGTTCATGCATTCCTGCGACAATGTTTAAAATTGTTGCGCAATGAAAAGGCAACTCTAGAACTCCAACACCTGTTGGATCAGTGCCAACAGTCTGCTTCGATGAACACACCGCAGTGTGCTGTTCACCAGATTAGGAGTCACATTAGAACTGGAAAAGAGATGAGGCTTACAGCGCAGATTGGAGCATTTGAAATGAATGAAGTCATGTTAGATTTGGGCTCCGAAGCCAATGTTCTCACTATGCAGACATGGGAACAGATGGGAAGCCCTCAGCTTACGAGATCCCCTATCCAGCTAAGACTCGCAAATCAACAACGAGTCTCTCCATTGGGCAGATTACCCAATGTACCTATTGATATTGAAGGAGTTAGAAGTTCTGCAGATTTTGAGGTAATCAAAATCATGGACGATAGTAGACCATACCCAGCACTTTTAGGAATAGACTGGGCATTTGACAATTTGGCTGTCATTAATTTGAAGAAAAGACAGATGACCTTTGAGGATGACCAGATTAGGGTCATCGCACCACTTGATCCTATTCAAGGACCAAGGTATATAGAACCCATTCGCGCAGAAGAGGAAGCGCGCCACATGGAAAGTTTGTACCAAATGACTACTAATCACAGTGACTATGTCAACCCCACAGCAGACGGCCATCTCAGCTGGCGATGCGATAGCTCGTGCACATCAGACTCAGATACAGGATTGGAAAACTGGCAGAATCGTTTACATGAGGTTTCTGCAAGACGTTGCGCAATGATGACTAAATCCATTCGATGGATTGGCACAGAATTAACTGACACTCCAATTTTTGATGGTCTAACCGAAGTAACTAAATTCATATAGGAATATGAACAAAAGCTTCCAGAACCGCAGCGCATACAGGCACTAGATATAGCATTGCGCGCTACACCCGCAAGATGGTGGGCTGCGCATAAGGAGAATATTCACACATGGCAAGACTGTCGCAGATTGATACTGCGCAGATTCCAGGACACTACAGCAGAAGTGTCGCGCAAATATGAGGGACAGAGTGACCCTAGGTCACACATTGAAGCATGCATTCAGCAATGGTCAGATATTCCGCCAGATGAATGGGTTCACCTATTCATCCACACATTGGATACAGTTCCAAGGAACTGGTATACTGAAACAGAATTGCGGAAAGGCACTTTCACGTGGCCTCTTATGATAGAAAGTTTTCAACTTACCTTCAGCTTTGAATCAGAGCATCCAAGTATTGATCAGGATCTGAAGTGTATTAAAAAGAAGATATTTGAAGAATGCCCGTTATCAGAATATTCCCAACCAGATTGGGCTGTCCAGATAGAACATGCCCTGGAATGCTATAACTTCACCGCTGAAGAGGAGGAGGACGATCCTCGCAACATCAACATCCCAGAATCAGAAGGGACGCGCAATATTAAAGGTCCTGAGCTTGACATCCCTGCCATCACAGAACACATCAAGCTCAAGAAGATTAACATTGGTACAGAAGCTGAACCAAAGTTTGCTTCTATAGGAGATTATTGGGATGATGAAACTGTTGGACATGTTTCAGAATTATTACGTGACTACCAGGATATCTTTCCCACCAAGTTCACAGAAATGAAAGGCATCCTAGGAGACTTAGGAGTGATGCGCATACCTCTGAAAGCAGACGCCAAGCCAGTAAAGCAGCGCCCATACAGGTTGAACCCGCGTTATAAAGAAAAAGTCAAAGAAGAAATTGATAAGATGCTTGCAGCAGGTATTATTGAGCCAGTAGAGGAAAGCGATTGGATTAGTCCTATGGTGGTCCAAGAAAAGAAAACGAAAGGTGAAATAAGAATCTGTGTCGACTTGCGCAAACTCAATGATGCATCAGCGCACGATCCATTTCCCACTCCTTTCACAGATGAAGTACTTGATAATGTTGGAGGACAAGAGGCTTACTCCTTCACTGATGGTTTCTCAGGATATCATCAGATCAGAATCCATCCGGACGACCGCCACAAGACTACTTTTGCAACTGAATGGGGCTCATTCCAGTATACGGTAATGCCCTTTGGTCTTAAAAACGCACCTGCTATCTTTTCTAGAGTTGTTGTTGCTGTTTTCAAAGAATTCATTCACAAGTTTCTAGAAGTCTATTTTGATGACTGGACTGTATTTGGCCTATTAAAGAACCATATTGCAAATCTGCGCATGATGTTAGAAAAATGTAGACAGCATCAGATTTCCCTTAACTTGAAAAAATGTATATTCTGTGCGCCCTTTGGTATTTTGTTGGGACATATTGTATGCAGACAAGGACTCCTGATGGATCCTGCGAAGGTTGCCATCATTGCTAATTTACCTGCGCCCAACTCAGTTAAACAATTGCGCACTACATTGGGACATACAGGTTACTACAGAAAATTCATCAAGGGTTATGCAAAGATCACAACACCTATGGAGAGATTACTGAAAAAGGATTCGAAGTTCCAATGGACAGAGGAATGCCAACAAAGCTTGGACACACTTAAAGAAAAGATGATCACAGCGCCTATTCTAGTTTTCCCGGACTGGAGAAAACCTTTTCATGTTCATGTTGATGCTTCTTCTATAGCATTGGGGGTTGTGCTTACACAGTCTGGAGAAGGAAGTATTGATCACCCGATTGCTTACTCCAGCAGAAAGCTATCTACAGCTGAGAAGAACTACACCACTACAGAAAGGGAAGGATTAGCTATGGTGTATGCCCTACAGAAATTCAGACACTACCTGTTAGGAGCTCACTTTAAAATGTATACTGACCATTCTGCTCTGAAATATTTGGTCAATAAACCAGTGTTAGGAGGAAGAATTTGCAGATGGCTACTGCTCTTTCAAGAGTATGATTTCGAGGTTATTGTAAAGCCAGGCAGATTGAATGCAGGGCCTGACCATCTATCCAGGATAGAGTCAGGAGAGGAACCTACGAGTCTGGAGGACAATCTGCCTGACCCACAGTTGTTTTCTATTCAAGCAGCAGACGAATATTATTCTGATATCCTTGAGTTTCTCACTACCGGGCAAGCACCGGCTGAGCTTACAATCCAGCAGAAAAAGCAACTTGTTGTTAGAGCCGCAGACTTCACTTTGATAGCAGGCCAGCTGTATAAGTTAGGCCCTGACGAAGTTTTGCGCAGATGTATCTTACCACATGAAAAGAACTCTATCATCGCAGAAGCGCATTCAGGTACCGCAGGAGGCCATTTCGCAGGAAAGCCGACTGCGCAAAAGATATTAGCCGCAGGTCTGTGGTGGCCGACATTGCACAAGGATACTAAGGAATTCTGTAAAGGTTGCGATGTGTGCCAGCGCACAGGAAAACCTTCAAGGAGAGATGAAATGCCGCTAAGACCCCAGATCACACTGCGCGCTTTTGATAAATGGGCCATTGACTTTGTAGGACCTATTAACCCACCAGGAAAAAGAACTGGCACAAGATACATCATTACAGCTACGGAATACCTCACCAGATGGGCTGAGGCGAAGCCAGTTAAGAACTGCGACGCTGCTACGGCCGCACAGTTCATTTTCGAGAATATTATCACTAGATTTGGATGTCCAGTGATTCTCATGAGCGATCAGGGTACACATTTCCTCAATGAGACTATAGAGGCCCTTACTGAAGAATTTCAAATTAATCACCATAAGAGTACACCCTACCATCCTCAAGCTAATGGTACGGTGGAAGCATTCAATAAAATTCTTGAGAATGCCCTGACGAAGATCTGTAATCAACAAAGAGATGATTGGGACCTTAGAGTTACAGCTGTATTATGGGCTTACAGAACCACTTGTAAGAAACTAACAGGTCACACACCTTTCAGCTTGGTGTATGGACAAGAAGCAGTTATGCCCATGGAATACATTATTCCTAGCCTTAGAATAGCGCAAATTACAGAAATGGCAGATCCTGATACTATGAATGAAAGACTTTCGCAACTGCTTGCCTTAGAGGAAGACAGACTCTTAGCCGGATTCCATCAACAGGTACAGAAGGCAAGACAGAAAGCTTGGCATGACAGGCATATTAAGAATAAAGTCTTTCAGGAACGAGACTTGGTACTCCTCTATGACAGTAAATTTACCAAGTTCCCAGGCAAGTTTCGTGTACACTGGTTAGGCCCTTTTCAGGTGATAAAAATAACAGATGGAGGCGCAGTTCAGCTTGCAAAGCTGGATGGAGAATTACTACCTACAATGATCAACGGGAGTCGGCTCAAGCTTTATCGCGACGGCCACTCCGCTCTGTCGACCTAATATTTTGCTGAAAGAGATGCAGATGCCCAGTGTAGTTGAAAGAGGCACCGCATTCAGTCTACACGGAAGTTGCGAGACGCCCAGTCTCCGGCTTCCTGCGCAGTTCCTAGAAACATCCGCGCATGCCTAAAGTTTGGTTGGAGTGAACATAGTTGCGCTCTTGTGAAGCTTCTCCCCGGACCGTTGAACTATCGCTCTTGCGGAGTTCCCTTTGATAATTTGCCGCTTGAAAAAGTTTTGTTGTGGACCCCTAAAGGCACAGTTTCCTAAGTTGAAATGACCCGCCGAAAATTTGAATTACAGCAGTTATGAAGCCGCGTCTGAATAAATGAAGGATAAGTCCGCTATTTAAGTCTAGCCGTTCTGACGGATTCGGCTTAATCTCCGAAAGATTTGCATTTAACTCTGGCGCCGAAAGCATTAGCTTCTCCCGGAAGGCTGTCAGAACCCGTCAATCACACTAAATGCACCGCTACGGCAAGGAGGATAGCGTGTTGTCAACTCATCTATAGCCGCCTATAGCTACGTTATCCCACTTGGTCGCATTTACTCACCTCTGGCTATAAATAGCTCACACTTCTATAATTTTTGGGTTACTTTCCTCGAGTTGCTATCTTGTTTACAAATCCAAGTTATTGTTTTCAGAGCCGAGTTGTGCAGAGTATTTTCCCTTGTTTTCAGCGTCCATATCCTACGAAGGTCCGCCATTTGCTGTCCAAAGTTTTTGTTCCCTACATAGATTCACGACGGAGAACCTGTCAACTGAAGAAGTTGTTCGTCAATTCCTGCGCCGAGGATTAGATTTCGGCATGACTACTCCAGTCACAGCTTCGACTTATGTACATCCTGGTTATCAGGATCCCAGACAATCTCCGGCTACAAGAGCGTCGCCATCACAGCCAGAAGAACCTGTTCCAGAGCCGTTGGCGACCATGGCAAACTATATTCCGCCGCGTCCAGATGATGCACCAGAAGTACAGATCCTGAAGAATGCAAAGTATCCTATTCCGCTACCGCCACTACCGGCTAGTGTGCGGGTAGAAGGGCAACTGTTGGGAAACATTCCACTGGTCAAGTTCTCTGACTTCAACCTCGGAGACTATAAGACATACCCTCAGTTCCAGCCAGACCGATATCTGGATATAGTGCATAATCCCACCAGGAAGGTTGACGAGTTCATCCCGAAGGGATTTGCAGCAAATCTTGAGCGCCCTGGACTCTTGAATTTGTTGAAGCTACCGCACTTTGGGCGTAGCAATGAAGCGAACGCAGTCGTTAAAACACTGCTATCCTGCGTTCATGGAGGTTACCTTTGGCTCGGGAGGCCAATTGATCTAAATGTTGATCTAATTCACCGCATTACTGGTCTATCTAAGGCTGGTAAGGATCCCAATATTCATCTTGCGGGAAAGGAAAAGGACAGAAAATTGACTGCACAGGTGGTGCAGAAGTACAACTTAACAAGAGGAGGTCGGGCTTATGACCTCACTGCAGTAGAAGATGAGGCACTCCGATTTACAGGAAGTCTGCTTGCAGGCAGACTTCTCACAAAGTGCCGACCGAAGGAAGTTACTGGAGCTGTCGTGGAGCTCGCCATCGCAGCTGCGGAGGGAGAGCAGTACAACTGGTCTCTCTTTCTGCTCAATTCTTTTTTGGCTGATTTCCTGAATGTGCAGGACAATGCAGCCCAATCATTCCATTTTTCATGGCTTCTAGTTTTATGCGCTCTCGTTGGGTGGAAGGAGCCCCCGAATACTCAGTTCCTTCCGCGCCGCGCAGGAGAGGTTGCCGGCATGCGCTACATCAACCTCTGGGATTCCCCTAATCCCGCGAAGCGCAAGATGAATCGCGCTGTCTTTTGTGAGTACTACTATCTCCTTCGAGATACTATTCAAGAAATGCCAAGGCTGAGCGAGGAGACAGCCACGTTATATGACGGGAAGTTGGCTTTTACAGCCGACTTACATCAACTTTACCTCCGCCCTTGCGGCATTTCAGATGAATGGGCGCTAGGCCTTTACAGAATGACCACCGAGGATGTTGAAGAAACCATCAAGTCTTGGTCGGATGAGTGGAGGGAGGCCGCCGATCTCGCATCCGCGCTGCCAACCGCCGCTACGAAAGAGAAGGATAAGGGCAAGGAAGCTCGTCAGCAGAGAAGTGACGAAGGATCCACAGAACCAGCCACCAAGAAGCAAAAAGTGTCGCATCCCGCTGAGGCTATTCCCTCGGGGATCGACCAGTACATACATGAGCAATTTCGCGAGCTGCGCAATGCGCACGCTCACATCAGAAGTGCTCTAGACCTACAGTTTGTGGAAATAAAAGGTCTCGCAGGAAGAGTTGCGCAGACCCATGCGCCAGCATCTACTTCGCAGGCGCCACAAGAAATTCCAAGTGCCGAGCGAGTTGAAGAACTCATTGAAAGGCATACTGTCGTGCATATTCCGCCTACCAGCATGACACTTCCAGATCCGCTAGCTGCACTACAGGTAAGCGCCGTTGGGCCCGTTGAAATTAATTTGTCTCTAATTCCTATAGAGACTCTACAGCTAGTGCAGGAGAAAGTTTCTCTTGAGTTGAGAGCTAGAGAGCTCTCTACATTCCAGGAAAATCAAAGACTGCAATCGCAGGAGTTAGAGTTGAAGGCAATCCATCAGAATACCTCTGAGAAGCTTGCACTTTATGAGGCGCAAGACATCGGTATCAGAAACGCAGTGGATGAGATTGCCCAGTTATTGCCGACTTGCGAGATTCAACCAGACCTCCCTCTGGTTGCAAAAGTTCAAATTATTGGCGAAAGGGCGAAAACCCTGGAGAAAGAAATAGTTGCTATGGCAGAAGGCCATAGAACCCAGATCGCTGAGCTAGAAGCTCGCGTTGCTGCGCATCTTACGGATGATGCGCAGGCACAATTTGAAGCACTGAGCAGAGCTTCCACACAGATGAAAGATCGAGTACAGGAAGCCAAGAACCTGATGAACCAGGCTATGGAAGCTTGGACAGAGCTTGTGAACCTCCCTTTTAAAGTGGGACTGTCAGAACAGGTGCAAGCTGCAGAACAATCTCTCACTGTTCTCAATGAAGAAGCTAAGGCCCTAACAGGCTTACCAAAAATGAAGAAAATGGGCGAAGTGCGCAAAATGCAGCAGCAACTGCACAAGCTCAGAACTGAAGATGAGAAGCTCACCAACAGCATTCAGCCATTCATGGATGAGTATGCTGAAATCGTTGGCCAGGTTGAGACAAAAATCAAAGAGATTGCTGAGTCTCAGGAGATCATTGATACCCTCACTAAAGACGAAGCGACCGCAGAAACGGTGCAAACAGCTGATGAGTGTATTGAGGAATTGGACTCCGCTATTGCGAAGTGGCAGAAAACATTCGCGGAGATTCAAGCAAAAGCAGATGCGCAAATCAAACGACCACGCGCTAGTGCGAGTGGCTCAAGGGCGAGCCACAAGTGAGTGTTAGGGGCCTGTTGGAGCCTAGGTCGTAGCTGCGGTAAAGCTGCGAATTTTGGGGAAAACACAAGTATGAAAGGAAAGTGCTAAATTTGGAACAAGCACTAAGTTTTGGGCAAGAAGGAGACGGTGCGCAGTACGGTGCCAGATGGACAAGCTCAGTAAAGATTATGGACCGGAAATCGCGGAGCTCGCGCGCACGTCATCGAAGAAAGAAGGTGGCTCAGCTACCATAATAAATAAGGCGATGGAGTAGAGGGCTCAGCTACCCTCATTTAAAGGCTAAGTACAGAAGTTATGGTTGCTCGGATCAAGGAGGAGCAACAGACCAGAGCATTGAAGGCGAAGGACGATCGCCCATACCCACAATCTGCGCCGGAATTCATGGAGCCTGCAGGAAGCGGCGACATGACTGCAAGCGGCGCCTACAGTACACCTAGCCATGTGCGTGGTTAGGGTTTTTGGGAATCACTGTTGGGAAAGGCCCACAGTTTTGTAAAGGTGCGACCGCCATGGCCACCTATATATATGAACAATTGTAATGGATAAACGAGAGCTAGAGTAAGTTGGATGTTAGATAGAGAGAAAGCTAGCAAGTAAGAGTTAGACACTCTTGAGGATAGATCATGTGTTGATTGTCCTTTGGTATGTTTCTACTGTGTGTAGAACTAGAGTAGAATCGGATAGCCGAGGAGCTAATCCCTGAGTTGCCAGACAGTCTGTGTGACGTCTGTGCCTTTGTAATCTCTATAGAGAAGAGACTAGTGAAGAGAAGGGTTCCCAGCTGTGTGCGTGGAGTTTCCTGTAAAGATCTAAGGCTGCAGCTGTGTGCGCAGCATATTGTATAACTCTATGGTTTTCTGGTTAATATAGACTCCCGTGGACGTGGTTTTCCTTGAGGAGACGAGTTTCACATATATCTTCTTGTTATAATGTTTGCGTGAATGATAACTATTTAGAGTTCATTATCTGTGTATGCAAGACTCCTGTATTATCTTTGTGACTGTTTGAGCGAGTTGGAAAGGTCCCTTGATAGCTATAAGTGTTAAGTACCGAAGAAGTAGTAACGCGCGGTCGCTGCTGCGAGAGAAGACTGCGTTACTGCGCTGGATGTGAAGGGCGAGGAAGTATTTAGCGTGTCGACGCAAGGAATAGTTGCCTTCTGCGCTAGAGAGGAGAAACTGCGCAGTAGGCCTGCCGAGGAAGGAATCCGCGCAGCTGCGCCGAGCGGCCTGCGGGAAAGTCCGACCGCCGATATCTGAGGAACCATTCAAGGAAGAGCAATCTCCGCGTCACCCAGGTTAAGGAAACCTGATTCCTTAACCCCCCCATAGCCACTTCGGGTGAGACCTTGAGCTGCTATGCAGCTCGTTGCCGAGAGGGCCAGTGCGCCAAGGGGTTTTGTTGCTGCGCTTCATTAAAACCCGGGTCTGCCCAAGAAAGCAGCCAACACTTCTTATTTATACAAAATGGAGGTGATAAGCTTGAGGGAATTGTCATGCATGTCATGCAAGATTTGCTCAAGGATTTTGTGGATCATGCACACCTTTTTCATTTTTGGGGCTTTATGAGGCACTCATGAGTTTTATATGGAATATTTGTGAGTTGCTCGTGACTTTACTTAGGAAGACATGTATGCTTACAACTCATGTGAACAACTATGTGAGATGTAAACAGTGGTTTTGAAGCTCTAGAATGGAAGAAATTTTTGGAAAATGTGTCTATTTGGCTCAACTCAACTACACTAATCATGGTAACCAAATCTAAGTATAACAGATGCCCCCTAATGTATGTCATCAAAAGGGGATTTGATGGTTGAAATGTATAATGAAGTGAAAAGGACATTAACAAGTGTGCTAGGGAAGAGTCCCACAATTGATGAATCAAGTAAGTACCTACAAACAAGGATTATAGTATTAGACGTACAATATAATTATTGATTTGGGTATACCCATGCTCAAGTGAAAGAAGCATGGCCACATAAACAAGTACATTGTGGATCCATGAAATATATCAAATGTATACCACAACCATGAAAAATACATAGTGGATCCATGTCAAAATAAGGTTTCAACCATGCAAAGATACAATGGATACGTGACTTACTGTATAATAGAAGCATTGTTAAAATAAAGCTAGTGTGATCCTCCAAGGCACCCATACAAAAGTGGTATAATCAAGAAATTTTTAAGCATTAACACCAACAAAGAGTGGTGCCACAACTCTAAGTCTTTAATCCAAATTTGTCATAAGTATGACTCCCGACCATGTGAAGAAAGGATTTGAAGTTGAAGATGGGAGATGTTGTCTAATCACTAGTAAATGATGGATATTGTTGGAAAATGTGAGGTCAAAGTATCTAGTACGATCCACTAAATGTGAATAAATGAATCGATGTCCAACACCTAGTGGGATTACCTTAGTATGGGTCAATAATGGATACCCACTATAGGAAGCATGGAGAACATGCCATTGGATACTACAAGCTCCAAGGTATTGCAAAGGGTCTCTAAATTTGTTTCCTAAATAATGAGCTAAAGTCAATAGGAAGAGATTCATCATAAGGAGGGCATTAATCCATCCCTCATCAATCGAAACGAAATGAAAATATGAGTTGAGTGTTGGAACAATATCTATGAAGATCAAACCACTTAACACAACTTGACATCAAGAACATTGATATGGACAAGAAATACATATGAGTAATGGTCGACACAAATCAAGTGCATCCTTGAACATTAGCAAAACACAATAAGGACTTGTGCAATAACTGACACCAAATGAGACTAATGATATTACTGGTCAATGCAAGAGGCATTGGTCAATGCTCCTAAAGATTGGAAGGATAACCAACCAGAGAAGAATAAACTCAAAATCATGATAAAATCTCTTAAGGCAGTACTACAACCCAACTGTAAGATATCATTGCAAAGAGGTGTTGTGTTCAAGGATGGGAAAAACTTACTACTACCATGTAATTGATTAAAGAACCAAATATCTAAATTATTTCACCTCTTTTTTATATTTATATTTATATTTTTTTCCTTTTCCATGTTATATAAAGCTTGAAAAAGAATAAAAACAAATTATAATACAATGGAGGAGATAAGTGTCACAAGGGCATGTGGCTACCTTCCAAGCACATGGAACAATGTTATGCAAAAGAAAGCAAAAAAGTATTGGGCAAGTTGTGTACACTCATCCACATGTCCCCTCCAGGGATATATGTGGAAAAAAAAAACAATGAGTATGAGTTGTAGTGAATAGGACTGACTATATTGGCGGTAAGCATAATGAAGCGAATAGTAATGGAGTAGTGTGCACAAGTGCACAAGTAACAAGAAACAATGGGCGTGCCAATTAAAGAAAAATTAGAGCCCACTAGGAGATAGCCAAAAAAATATGTGGAAGAAGCATGTTGGGATTGAAATCATGGTTATGGTGAGACTAATGGAGCCCTAAAGACTATGAAATATACAGCATGGGCACCAAAATGTAAAACAGGTGCTAACTAGAGAAACTCACGAGGGGTAGGCACTATTGTGCAAATTTGCAACTTTGTGCTAGACTGTGGTCAGTGAATGATACACATTTGATGGGATCAACCCTAAGGCATAATGTCAATACAAAGATTGGTAATTGGTGCAAAATGAAATTCAACAACCTATCGCTATATGTTGGTGCCAATAAGTTTACCTGGTAAGTCGAACGCTAAGAAATTTCTTGGGTTGGGGAAAGACCATCATGGAGATCTGCGGATTTTGGCGATTTTGAGAGGCAGAAGGACTTACGGAGATTATGGTTGTAGCAACTGAGGGGGGTCCCAAGCCTTCCCAACAGATCTGGCGGAGGGGGGGGGGGGCTCTCTAGATCAGAGGCATTTTGATCCCATTGGATGCAATGGGAGGAGAGGGAAACGGTAATCAGGTTTCGAGTCTGAAATTTTTGTCAAACGAAAGAAGGCTTGGATAGTGTATCCCCAAAACTTCCCAAATCCCCTCTGTGCAGATTAGATCGAGTAAGTTTAGGGACATAATTCAATACATGAAAGAGCATGCCCTAATAGGGAAATTTGTGGGAATGTTGCCGTTTGAAAAAGCCTTAGCCTGGTGGATAATCTCCACCTGGAAGCCAATCGACCATTATGATCTTTAATTGGGATCTAAGGGATTTTTTACCACTAGCTTTCCAAGCTTGGAAGACAGAAACCGTGTTCTTAATGGTGGCCCCTATTTCTTCTATTCCGCGGGTCTGTTCCTTAGGCCTTGGAAAGAAAAGTTTTTCCTTGACAAATAGGACATGAGAGTTGCCTCTGTGTGGATCCGACTCTATTCTCTCCCAAGTGAATACTAGGACTCATAAATTTTGGAAGATATCAGGAACAAATTGGGCTCCTTCATAAAGGTATTAGAGCAAACAAAGGCTCAAAGATACATGTCCTACGCAAGGATGTGTGTGTATATGGATCTATCAAAGGAATTATCAGAGGCCATCAGACTATCATGGGAAGACGAAGATTGGGTCCAAACCCTAGACTATGAGCAAATCCCGTTCAGATGCCGTCGTTGCCACGAGTATGGTCATATGTTCAGAGAATGCCCCCTGGAATCCCCAAAACCCCAACCCATGCAAGTTGAGTAAAACATGGATCATGGGTTTACTAAAGTTCAATATCGCAAAACATGAGGCAGAAAGCAGGAAAACATGGATGCTCCCAAAAAAATCTCTATATCCAGTCAATTTGATTCCCTAGTTGATCAGCCCGAGGAATGCACCGAAAAGATGTCCCCAACTGAGTATCAGCACGATCAAAACCAAAAGGATGAGGAGGAGGGGTGTGAGGAGGCAATAAACAAGAAGGCGGAGGATGGGACCAACCCAAATCAAGTTCTAGAAACTGAGGAAGAAGCAAAAGATATGGACATTGGAGACCTAGATCTAGATGGCATAGGACAGGCTTGTGAAGACGTTGAAAAAGGTTACGTCTCCCAGGAACAAGTCATCCTTATGAAAGAAGAAATCATCAAAGCAAGGGAAACTAACCATCTAGGAATCAACCCTGGTTCCCACAAGGACTATAAACGGAAGCGTGAGGAGATGGCCAAGAATCCAGGTAGGAAATCTAATAGGCAACGCATAGCGGAAGTAGGAGTGAAGTTGGTCGAATCAGGTCGGTACCCTACCATTAGGGCTTCTTTAGTTTTATAACTCCCATTTCTTTTTGTTCTCCAATGAAGATTGTTTCCTGGAACATAAGAGGTCTTAACAGTCCTAAAAAAACTAAGATTCCCAGGAAGAAGATTCAAAAGGTAAACCCAACAATAGTTTTTCTTCAAGAAACCAAATGCTCGGCGGACCACCTACAGGTAGTAGGGAAGAAAGCATGGAAAGTGAGTGAAGGGATGGGTATTTATTCCCGAGGAACAGCAGGCGGACTTGGCATCCTATGGGATCCTAACAAAGTCTCTCTCTCTGGATTCAACGGAAACCTTCATTCCATCTCTGCAGAATTTGGAGTGATAGGTTTTCCTGTTAGTGGGTTCTTAACAAATGTTTATGGCCCTCACCTTCCTCGGGAAAAGATGACTTTCATTGAGTCCATTAAGAACATCCATAGATGGACTGAGGGGAGGCACTGGATCCTGGGGGGAGATTTCAACCTCATCACTTCCCTGGAGGAAAAGAAAGGAGGTAGATGAAGACTGGAGGAGGAGAATGTTTTATTCATAGACACCATCAAGGATCTTAAGATTGTAGATGTTGTCCCAGGACATGGCCTTTTTACATGGAACAACAAATGGGGGGGGAGACCGCCATATTGCTTCTCGCCTCAACATATTTCTAGTCTCTGAGTCTGTAATGGAGCTTGGGAGTGACATCTCGACCTCGGTCCTTCCCTTTGCAGGGTCGGATAATTGGCCTGTGGAACTATGGTGGAGTGGTCTGGGCTCTCAGTTCAAAAAAACCTTTCGTTTTGAACAATTATGGTTAGGTCACTGAGATTTCAAAGAAAAAGTTGGCCAATGGTGGTCTGAATTAAATAGCGGAGAAGGTCAGAGCATGTACAAGTTTCAACAAAAACTCGAGGCTCTAAAGGTTAAGATCAAGAAGTGGAATAAAGAGGAATTCGGGGATATTTTCTCAAACAAAAAAGCCCTGGAACTGAGGTTGGAAGAGATTCAGGTCCATGGCATGAATGAAGGATACTCTTCATAACTATTGGAAGAGGAATCTAGCACAACAAATAAGTTACAAGAGAGGGGGCGACAGGAAGAAATTATTTGGTGTTAGAAAGCCAGAGTCAACTAGCTAAAAGACGGGGAGAGAAACACCAAATTTTTCCACCGGTCGGTCATCCAAAATCGCTGACATAATAGAATTCTCATGATCAAGAATTCTAACGGGGATAGATTAGAAACAAGGGAGGAAATTGAAGAGGAATTGGGCCAATACTTTTAGGACATCATGCGCGAGCCCGCTTTGGACAGAAGCAGAGACATTGAACAAATAACCCAATATATCCCTACTCTGGTTTCTCAGGATCAAAATGACCTATTAATGAAGCATGTTTCCATTTTGGAAGTCGAAGAAGTGGTGGATCAAATGGCCAAAGGGAAATCTCCAGGGCTAGACGGCTTCACAGTCAACTTCTTTCACCATTTTTGGGACGCCATTAAGTATGAAGTGTGGAGTATTGTGGAAGACTCGAGACGTACTTAGAGAATCCTTCCAGCCTTTAATGAAACCTTTATCACGCTATTCCTAAAGATTGAGGGGGCGGATTCTCCTAATAAATTCAGACCCATTTCCCTTTGCAATGTCATCTACAAAATTGTAACCCAAGGTTATTTCTAACCGCCTCAAGCCCATTCTCCCAACCTTGAATTCACCTGAGCAGTCTGGGTTTGTGGAAGATCATCAGATAATGGATGGCATTATCCTTGTTCACGAATTTCTCCACTCTCTCAAAACTGAGAAGATACTGGGGATGATGTTGAAACTCGACATTGCTAAAGCCTATGACAAGCTTAATTAGCAGTACATCCGAGCGGTGTTAAGAGCGTTCGGCTTCGCCAAAGGATGGATTAAATGGATTATGAGTCTTATCTCAACTACTTTCTTCTCCATCCTTATTAATGGGACTCCTTCAAAACTCATTAAGCCTTCCAGGGGCATTAGACAAGGGGACCCCCTATCCCCATTTATATTTGTAATCATGGCAGAAGGGCTGGCAAGGACCATCAAGTCTATGCAGGAAAATCAAGAGCTGAAAAGGCTTATAATCCACCCGAGGGCAGATCGGCAAACCCATCAACAATTTTTCGATGACACAATGTTGATGAGACACCCTTTGGTTCAAGAGGCTCAGAATATTAAACAATGTTTAGTTAACTTCGGCAAAGCTTCGGGCTTAGAAGTCAATGAACAAAAATCCCAGGTCTTTTTCTTTAACACTCCAAGGGTTACCAGGCGCAATATTTGTTGAATTCTTGGATTCCAAGAGAGCTCCATTCCATCCAAATACCTTGGAGCCCCATTAGCAGAATCAATTATTTGAAAGAGTTCGTGGTCCGAACTCTTTGGAAAAATGAGGAATAAATTATCCAATTGGACACTCCATCCCCTCAATTTTGTCAGCAGACTCGTCTTGGTCAAGTCAGTGTTGTAAGCTGTTGGTATATCTATTCTCTGCTCTATTTGTCACGAAAGCTATTTTGAAAGAGATCAGGAGCATCCAACGAAAATTCCTATGGAGTATAGCTAATGAGCAATGAAAATGGGCCCTAGTGAGTTGGAACACCATTTTCTCTCTGAAGAGCCATGATGGCCTTGGTCTTCGCGACCCATAAAAGGTCAACTATGTAAGTAGGGCAAATATTTGGTGGAGATGGGCTACTTACAACTAGGAGCCTTAGGCTAGATTATGGCATATGAAATATGCTGTCGGATAGGAAAAGGAAATCTTATCCATTTCTCAAAAGTGAAGCAAGGTTCCTACATTTGGAAAACTGCCAACCAAGGGAGAGGCTTGGTCCAGGAAAACAACTTTTGGGAAGTCCAAAATGGTCAGCGTGCCTTATTCTAGGAAGATTGATGGCAACAAATGCCACCTCTGGCTCAAAGTTTGGAGACACCTCTCCTCATGCAAGCATGCATCGATTAAGGAAAAATAAGGGTGAACGACTTATGGGTGAACTCGAAGATCCAGTGAGATTATAGGGTTTGGGCCCCTAGGACCTGGTGGGAACAACACGGGCCAGGGGAGGAAGCCAAAGTGATAGAAGAAGCCCTAATGACCGGAAAAGTAGGTTCCATTTGGGGGATGGGAGACCTCATTGGGGATTCAAACCCAAGGGTTCATTCACCATAAAAGAAGCATATAACATATGGATGGGATTCAACAATAAACAACCAAAGAAAAAATGGAAGAACCCGTGAGATGCTAAACTGGAAGAACTTATGGGATGCTGAACTATGGCCCAATATCTCTACCTTTACCTGGCTAATGATTAGAAGACGAATCCTAATGGGCAACAATATTAAGAAAAGAGGAATGCAATGTAACATCCCATATTTTCATAAAAATTTAAAATTTTTGATAATAGCAATAATAGCTTAATTTACAATAATTTATAATTGCGGAAAATAATAATTGCTGATTGTAACAACAATAACTAAACAGCTGTTTATACCAAGGAAAAAAAACTAAACAGCTGTTTATACTAAACACAAATAAAATTCTGTTATAAACAATGCGACAGTGACAACTTAAATACATCCATAACAACTATGATTATGATAGTTAAATGAAACTAATGAATCAAAATTATGACGCGACACTTTTCTTCTGAAATGATAAGCATGATTAAAGTAATAAATGAAATGACAGGTTAGAATGTGATATGATACTTTTTCCTTTGAGGTGATACTGACAGTTTGACTTTGCTACTTAAGGGTGTCCTACGAGGTATCCTGGAGCTTACTTAGCTGCAACGCTAAAGCTTATTGAATGTCCTATGTGCAGACGACAGGTAAGAATGAAGTACGTGTAGTTCAAATTCAACGTCATAAATAAATAGAATGTTATAATTTCTGTTGCGACTCACCAGAAATGACCAGGTAAGAGTTTCAATACTATAATTATTATTTTAAAATGTTGTCTGACAACTCCACGATGTTTAAAAGAATAGAATTATCTTAGTACGTCAAAAATGCTTGGTGGTTTTGTCATTACAATAGCTGGCTTAAAAGTTGTCTTTAAATTTCCATCAATGATGTAATGCATGCATCGCAAGTCATTAAATATTTATATGAGAGAGTATGGTAAGAACTCATAGCATCGGTCAGTCTTCATGCTAAATCTAAAAGTCATTGTATCTGTTTGAATGACTACTATACCAAAACTATTTATTTTTATAGTTTCGATAACAGAGTTTGTATAATCACAACCAAAGATTACAAGGGTCACAATATAGTCTGCTAAGTAAGGGCTATCTCCTTCGTAACCCTAGTGATACTTATAGCCTTGTTAAAAGGCTTATATCTAAGTTCTAGCTCTTATTATTTAAGTCCACAATTAAATAACTTGGGACTATATATACTTTGAAATATTGTTCTATATAATATTATAAACCTAATGTTACGACATAAAACTTGGGGTGATGAAAATATGTATAAACTTTAAAAAGTCTTTCTATGTCATTACATGACTCTAGGATACGACTCAACTTGGAACTATATATAAGTTGGTTAATAAAAATACTATGATGGTCATCGTGGTAGTAACTTAGAGTCCATACGAACTTAGAAATTTGACTTAATACCATATATAATGTTATAATGTCATATATTATGGTTGAAATATAACGTTGGAAATATAATACTGACATAAATGAATGTTGACAGGTTGACGGTGCTGGCTTATTAATATGATACGATCTTTGAGCCACCAGGATATCGTCCTTCGATCTGCATTTAAGACTTGGCATGATAACTCTCAGTGACGAGGATCAAGTCACTGCACGTAGTGTAAAATCGTTGTAATGGTGAATGCTGTGACTACTTTGTAGTGGTATTTTCTCCGAGTTGGAAGTGGAAACTATCCAACGTGATCCATCGTGGCAATTATCCGGCGTGTGAAAAGACAGTGCATTGAATGTTAGGGTTGTTCGACCCCATGCAAAGTATGTTGGCATAACTTCGATCGTTGATCAGCATTGACATTGTCCGTTGGATCAAAACCTAACAAATGGATCGAAGTTTTGGTTTATGAGCTTGGTAGTTGAGGGTTATTGTCTCCATTGTTCTCGGTCTGTGGCCGACAGGCTGCCAAATTTTTAGCCTAGACTTTGTATGAGGTTCAACCTCGTGACCTCTGGTTTGAGAGGGTTACAGTTCTCTTCCTTATGCAATGGCATCGTTTGAGAGACTGTATATCTAATTTATATTGTTAATGGTTGGTAGTTTTGGAAACTCGTCGTTATAGTTTGAGTCCACGGTTTGCCTTGGTGTATAAGGACTGAGAGTTTCTCGTCTTTAGTGTGGGATCATCCTATAGCTGGTTAAAGTGGAGTGCTTTGGTACTCACAGCAATGTAAGTCTTCCCTGAACAAATAAAATTTCTTTTAAAGTGTTTTCATCTTTCAGTTTTGAAAGGGTTTTCAGTCAACTTAAAATCTAAGCCATCGTTTTATGTCAGTTGCAGGTGATGAGAAAGAGAATCGAGCCAGGGTATAGTAAGTCGGTGATCTTTCAACCGGTAAGCTCTAGGTCTTCCAAACCCTCGTAGGTGCTCTTGACTGTGGTTAAAGGGGTTTCAAGATGGGAACTGGTTCAAGTCGTGACTCGTTAATGTTTGATGTTTGATAACTTTGAAGCACCATTGAAAAACAATGATAACTGTTTCGGTTGTAACTTACGTTTATTTAAATGGTACTTGGTTTCTGTACTATGCTGTCGACTGAAGTTGTAGCTCGTCAATGCTAAATGTTTTGGACTCTTTTCACTGTTGAGAAACTTGGGAAAAACCCTGATCGATTTTGTTTGCAAACAAGTTATAAACTTTCGTTTTGAGAATTACGACTTCGTTGGTTTAAGTTATGAAAGAAGAAGTAGAGTCGAGGGCTCGTCTTCTGTGTAAACAATGTTTCCCTTTTAGCAAATAAAGGATGCCCGCTAAATGTTTTTTGTGTAAAAATCTTATGTGTTATGAGGCGTAATCTGTAGGTTATCAGTGTGAATCCAAAAAGGTTTAAGAACTTGTAATGGATGTTGGTTCTGTAATATAAGATAATCGTAATGCATCAAATTTGTTGATAGTTTGTTGATAATGTAATGAACCGGCCAAACCCTAGTTTTTGTTCTAAAAAAAAATATGTTGAAAGTATAGTCGAATAAGCTTAGACTTGGATTCGCAACTTGTATATGTTGTAAAGTGGAAAGTAGATAAATGAAAAATGGTTTCTCCCTGTCATTCTTAAATAATGGAAAGAAAACAGGGTCAAACCCTGAATCGTGTTCTAAAAGTTTGTAAAAAGATCTTTTGAGGAGCTTTGGTTTGATTCTAAACTAGTGTATAATGAGTTTGTTATGAAACTCAGTTTAGGATTCGATACTTACAGTTCGAATATTTATTAAATACAACAACTGTTAGCAATAGATTTATTATACTATTTCCATACTTGTTTGAACTGGATAAATTTATAAAATGATAGAATAAGAAATGAAACAGTGTGTGTGTATGTATAATGTCAAAACTGTATAATGAATGTTTTGAACATTCTTGTTATGATGATTATATCCATTTATTTACAGCTCTGGTATTGAAATGCAAAACATAATATGATATATAGAGACATGAGATCTATTTATTTCCTTTGTGCATAAGAATGATAAGAATATTGTGATGCATCTATACAGAAATTATACATTGTTTGTTTTCATAAAACTCTGAAGCATTTATAAAGTATACATGAAGTTTATACAGAACTCTCTACTATTATTTAACTTTGAAATAGAAAACTGATAAAAATATAATTACTATCTATCTATCGAATTCAAAATGGCAATCTGCCTATCTTCTAATCTATTTTTAATTCGCGTATCTATACTAGAGTACGATGCTTCAAAACAGCATGTGGAAAAATATAGATATCAGTTTATCCATTATAATCATCATTAAACTTAAAACATTCAAACTTTAAACAATTCTAGGATTAGATTCTTTTTCGAAAACAGAAAAATAGAAAATACTAGTTAAATAGAACATAATTATTTACTGAGAATAAGTAGAAAATATGTAGAACCTGAGAAAATCTGTAGGGCAACAAACAGCCCAAGAAGACTGTTCCACCCAACCAATTCCTGAAAACAGTCAAGTACTGTCTTAGGACCCCGGAGCCTGTTCATTGAACCACCAGGAGGAAGAAACTTAGGAAATAGGACTTCTTCTTGATGTAGCAATTAACTTCAGAATCTTCAATAGTTAGCAGTCCAATAGATCTGCACCAGCATCTCTAGTTCCTCTCAGCAATAATGCAGACTTAAGATTATAGTCACCACTAGCCTCCCTATTCGAATATCTCTTGTGATCACCTGATTCACATGAGGAAAATATTCTGTAGAAATATTGATTAAGAACTGCCTGCTCAATTCGAATTTTCCTTTATAGGCTGCCTAGGCCTTTTCAGTTGTTACTGGGTCATTAAATGAGCTGCCTGCTCACTCCCTCCACCTGGGGGATAATGCCCTATTTTTAGGGGTTGTTGTCCCATAACCAACAGCTAGTGGTGAAGTGAATTTGCTGCCATCTGTCCCATACCTTCCAACAGCTTCCATTCCTCCTAGTGGGTCAGTGAACACTCATTTAACAGTCCTATTGGGTGTTTGTCTCCTAATTAATTAATTTAAATAATAATATTTAGTAATTACATTCATCCATGATCAAAACTGATCATAATTACAAAACTTTGTAATTAAACTTAACATAAAGTATTTTTGCAAATAAAATAGTAATTTTCATAAATTTGGGTAGGTGACATGCAAGGTCCTTACCGATGCTGCATGTGCGTCAAGGATGAAGAAACGTTGAACCACCTCATGGACTCTTTCCCTTTCACTACGAATCTATGGGATCATGGTGCCATGGCTTTTAGGAGATCCAATAAGCTTAGAGAATGCCCAGACCAGACCCTCGTCTCTCGGTCGAATGACCCCTTCCAGAACCCTGTTGTCAATCGTCTCTGGCAAATTTTTCCAAGCTTTATGGTATGGGAGATATGGCATGAATGAAATTCCAGAACATTCCAAGGAAAGTCTGGAATAGAAGACATGGTTTGGAGAACTATAAGGAACATGATGATATAAATTGTTAGAATGCAGACATGGGAAATCTCTGGCTGGGAGAAAATACGACTGAATCCATCATCCTGACGGCCTGGGGTATTACTGGTCCATTATAGTGTTATGGTCATCCCTTGCGGGATTTGACGGCTAAAGCAAGCCTAGATTACTGGTGTCCACCCCCTGAAGGATTCTTCAAGCTCAATTTTGACGGGGTCTCTGAGGGGAATCCAAGGCCAACAGGGTTTGGCAGAATAGTAAGAAACCACAAAGGGGAATTGCAAAGGTTCAATATTGGCTTCATAGGTGTTGAAACTAACAATGCAGTGTAAATCAAAGGATTAATTCATGGCATACAGATGGCCATCCACCATAGCTAGACCCCTCTCATCATAGAAGGGGACTCGAAGGTTGTCTTAAACATGGCCACGAGGATCCATAATGGGAAGTCTAGCACCAAAGTGACATCTTCATTGAGATTACAAAGCCATTTGGAGAGGTTGGCAGAGATTACGCATCCTACGTTGTCGGTCTCGTTTATCCATGTTAGACGGAATGCAAACAAACCGACAGACATGCTGGCCAACTCGGGACTAATACTCGTCGCTCCATCAATTCCAGTGCGTGAGAAGAATTAGGTGACGTGATGGTCTAAGATAGGTGTATGGCTATCATGACCCTTGATATGTCACGCAATAATTAATCCGGGGAGCAAGGACAGTAAGCGGGAAATCCTTTGGCCACGTAAAGCAAAGGAAATGTTGCAACATTGCATTCCAAACAAGTGGGGAAATCCGAATGATGGTGAGAGGGACTTAACTACCATTAAATTCGGCCTAACCACAGTCTTTTCGAAGAGTCAAGACATAGGTGAAGTTATGATTTACGAGGGTGGCGGATCTATCCCCCAGCTTGAGGTATATATTTACAAGACTATAGATCCTGGGAAGATCTTAACTGCATGTACCAAATCAATCATGGCACAAAATGGAAATCTCCTATATATTCAATGGAAAGGGGACGATAGTTATCATGGGAACAAGGTTTTATCCTGCATGCAGTTTGTGTTCACCTTCCTGCTAACCATCGAGGGTGCTTTTCATAGTGTGAGTGTTAGTGTTACATACAGTTATAACATAATAATTCAATTGCATAAAATCAATAGGATCACTAGAAGAAAGACAAAGCACATAAATAAAGAACATGAGAATTTATCCTGGGAAACGCAATCGGGAGAAAACCCAAAAACCTTCGTATAGAGATGAATAATTTTGAGAACAGAGTACAAAGATGAGAGAGAGAAAGTAGAAAGTCTCTCTGACCCAAAACTCCAAAAATAACTTCTCTTATCTGCAGGTGGGAGCTCCTCTCCAAGTGATGTGAACTTGTTGTGTGTGAGTAAATGAACAAATGAGGCATACTACCTCTCTATTTATACACACGCAAAAATAAATTTTTCCCTTTCTAGGACGACCTGACTTTTCCCAAACTGGGTCGACCTGACTGGGGCAGTTCTGCCCATTGTTTGGGGCAGACTGCCCACTGTTTTGGGGCAGTGTACCCACTGGGCCAAGTTGTCTAATCTAACAGGGCCGACTTGTCTTGGGGGAATATAAAAATACATTTAATAATTATTTTCTTTACTTAATTTTCTCCCCAAGTTTTACATTGCTTCTTTCAAGGGTTTACATGATTGATTACATCAAGATCAACTCTCGCAGGAGGTACAAATAATTACAATAGAATATAATAAGAATGACTTCCGAAGTTGCACAAAATCCAACACTCCCTCTCAACAAGGAAGGTATTCTTCGGTCTTCATCAACATCATGATCATCTGGGTTTCATCTATACATCTATACTATCTCAATCATCTCTATACACACTGAAGGTTGTCAACACAGTCTTAGTCTTCGAGAAGTGTCATCATGGATAAACTCCACCAGTCCTTCAGTGAGTCCAAGAGATTCTCTCCATCCTACCTGGATGTCTGAGAGATAGGCTTTACCATCTGCTGCCTATCTATATCGTCTGACGATGGGATCCTCCCATACCTGGCTAAGAACCTGGACGAGCAAAGGTGCATGCCCATCTACTACCTGTTCGTCTCATCTATCGATGGGGTACTCCCATACCTGGCTGAGAACCTGAACAAGTAGAGGTACCTGTGCAATCATCACATGACCATATTCTACCTGTTCGTCTCATCTGCCAATGGGATTTAGTGTCCCTTTTTAATATATTTGGTAAAATTGGAAAAATTTCAATTTTTGGCCAATTCGACCCTTGGACTAGTAATGACTCAACTGCTTCCAAATGGCTCCAAATGTTTCTGAATTGGGTCTGAATGAGTTTGGAAGGTATTTAGACTTATAAATGATGTTAATGGATGCTTGGACACTCTCAAAACACTTTTGCAACATTCATTTATAATTAGGGAAAAATAGGGAACTTTACTAGTCAAATCGAGGTTCAAAACCCCCAAGGGTAGGGGACAAAGACTTCAATGGACTCCCTAATGCATCATAAATTAGTTTCTATAGGCTTATGCAACTCCCATAAATCATAGGTTTGTATACATGTCTTCACATAGGGGGAAATGATAGTAAACTTCACCACTTGTTATGAAATTCGAAATTTGGGTTCGAAGGACTTGTGCAATGTTAATGAAACTTCTTCAGAACATTAATGACACTCCATACATCAACAAAATCATAGATATTGACTGATACAAATCGAAATAAATCCTCTTCAAGCTCCAACAACAAGATATAGGGAAAACGACACCATTTATGCATTGTTTGGTATTTTTACATAGTTTCACTTGGTATTTCAACCTGAGAGTCTTCTGAGCATCAAATGCAGAGTATATATATCAGAATACAAATAAATGGATATTCTTGGAATCTCACAAAGAGACCATCATCTCACCAAACGCACAATTCCTCCAAGAGCCAAAATATGCAAGGAAATGTGAGATAGAGGTGAGAACAAGTTGTAGAAGAAAGAACCATGAGCTTCCCTATAGATTCAACCTGCAAATAATAAATCCATTGTATCTCCAAATGAAAGGTCTGAATGGCCTCTCCAATTGTCAATTAGGATGGGAATCTTTCACCCTCGAAATTGGTACTAAGGCAAGTAGAATAGCACTGTACTAGCTTGGACAAGCAATGCTCTCTGATATGCAAAATGAGAAATGATCAAAAGCTGCTCTACTTCTTTGTTCTTGACTTTTATAAACTTCCAAAGGCTTTCTTAACTCAAATTCCCTCCATGAGCTTCATGCCAACTCGAATTGGGAAGAGATTCCAATGTGTGCCACTTGTCCCTCCAATTCTAGCCTCCTCTTTCACTCAATTCGAATGGGTGACTCTTTGGCTGCTCTAACTCCCTTGTGCGCCCTATTGGAGTCTATTTTTAGCCCTAACATGTCATATATGTCAGATGTCAGCCATCATGCCTTATTTTGTCATAAGTGTCACAAGCATCTTCATCATTGGTGTCATAGAAGGTAGGGAATCTAGCCCAAGTGTCCCACTAGCTCCAAAATTCCTCTTCCTCTTCCATGGGAGTTACTCTTCCTCTACATTTCGACCTCATTGAGTCATGCCAAGTATTATGCCCTTCCAAATACCCCAAGAACACAAGAACATTGGAATCCACCTTGGATTCGAATGGGTGAGAGTGGAATGCCATGTGGCATGGGGAATCTAGCTCTGTGTGGGTCCCACACCACCAATGTGTCTCCATGACCAAGTGCCATCTTATTTCCTCATCATAAATATTTATTTAGCCCCTTTTAATATATTTATGTCAAGCTAAAGTCCATTTGGGGTTTATTAGTCTCATTCCAAAATTAATGTTTCCACCCCAACCTAGGAAACTAGTAGATTGGTGGAATTTTCTCTTCTTGAGATTTATTTGAATGGGGACATTATAGTCCTCCCCACCCAAGATTGCTTGCCCTCAAGCAATTCTAAATTAGGATGCTGCAAAATTTGTTCCTCCTCCCATGTGGCATCCTCACTTGGCAAATCTTTCCACTGTACCAAATACTCCCTTATGGTTCTGCTCCTCAATTTCCTTTCTCTTGCCTTCAATTTTTTCTTCTTCTTCTGGGATAAGTATGAGCTGTCCTTCATCATCTAATGGAGGGAGGGGTTCTGAAACAGATATTTTATGACCAATAGCCTTCTTCAGGCATGAAACATGAAATATATTGTGGATTTTGCTCCCTTCCGGAAGTTCCAACTCATAAAGCACCTCCCCAACTTTTCGAACTATTTTATATGGACCATGGTATCTTGGTTTGAGATTTTCTGATCCTTTCACTTTCAAGGATGTTTGTTTATATGGTTGTAGCCTCAAATAGACCAAATCATTCACTTGAAAAGTTCTTTCCACTCTATGTTGATCCACATACTGTTTTTGCTAATTTTGGGAACCTGCAAATTGTCTTTTACGAGTTTCAAAATATCCTGACTTTCCTCCACCCAATATTTAGCTTTTGGGGCTCTACTATCACTAAATATGTGCTCAACAAATGTAAGTGCTTCATAACCATGAATTTATTTGAAAGGAGACATGCCAATGGACATATGGAAAGTAGTGTTGTAGTAAAACTCACCCAAATGTAGCCATTTCACCCATGTTTTCTGCTGCTCACCAACATAGTTCCTCAAGTACCCTTCCAACCATTGATTCACTCTTTCTATTTGGCCATCAGTTTGAGGATGATAGCTTGTGATTGGAGTCAATTGAGTGCTAACCAACTTGAAAAGTTCTTCCCAAAAGGCACTCATAAATCTGCTACCTCTATCACTCACAATGTTCTTGGGAAGTCCATGCAATCTGGAAATTTCTCTAAAGAATAGATCCGCCACTTGTGTAGCAGTAAAAGATGATGTAAAAGCAAAGAAATTATCAAATTTAGTGAGTTTATCCACCACAACATAAATGAAATCCTTACCCAAAGCCTTGGGAAAACCTGTGATGAAATCCATGGAGACACTTTCCCATTTTTGTTGTGGAATGGAAAATGGTTGTGATAGACCAGTAGGATGTGTATGTTCAGATTTGTTTTGCTGACATGACTTGCATCCATTCACATATTTTAGAACATCCTCTTTCATCCCTTTCCAAAAGAACCTTTCCCTTAGTTGCCTATATGTTTTGAAAAAACCAGGATGGCTTGCTAAAGGAGAGTCGTGAGCTTCCTTCAAAATATTGTGCTTGAGATTCGAAACGTGAACCAAGTATATCCTATCCTTATAGTAGATGATACCATCCAAAAACTTGTACCTATCATCACCTTTGACTCCATCTAACACATCACGAGCAAAACTATCTTTGGCATATTCAACTATTAGCATATTTTTCCAATCTTTTGAAATGTCCATAAGAGAAAATGATGGTCTTCTAGATAATGCATCTGCTACAATATTATTCTTCCCCTTAACATATTTAATGTCAAAATCAAAAGCTTGGACTTTGCTTACCCACTTTTGTTGCCTTTCATTGATGTCCTTTTGTGTGAGAAAATGATTCAAAGTGTTATGATCAGTTTTGTCCACAAACTTGTTTCCCACCAAGTATTGTCTAAACTTGGCCAAGGCATGCATGATGGCTAACATTTCTTTGTCATAAATAGAGTAGAGCGTCTCATGTGGCTTCAAATTTCTTCTCTCAAAAGCTATGGGGTGTTGATTTTGCTTTAAGACAGCCCCTATCCCTTCTCCTGATGCATCACATTCCAAGACAAATGGTTTAGAAAAATCAAGTAATGCAAGTACTGGACAAATACTCATTACCTCTTTCATTTTTTGGAAAGCCTTCTCAGCCTCTTCATCCCACTTGAAATCATCCTTCTTGGTCAAATCAGTAAGTGGAGTAGTCAATTTAGAGAACCCTTTCACAAATTTTCTATAGTAAGTGCATATTCCAATGAAGCCTCTCAATGCCATGATGTTTTTGGGTGATGGCCATTCAAGAATAGCTCTTATTTTTTCCAAGTGAACCTTCACTCCATCTTGCCCAATGATGTGCCCAAGATATAAAACTTCTTTCAACCCAAATTCACACTTGGACAACTTAGCAAACAAAGATTATTCATGCAAAATTTTCAAGACAAATTCTAGATGGTGCAAGTGTTCCTCCTATGTTTTGTTGTAAATTAGAATGTCATCAAAGAAAACCAAAACAAAATTACAAATTTGTTTGCAAAATATTTTATTCATGCATGATTGAAATGCAGTTAGGGCATTGGTCAAACCAAAAGGCATGACAAGAAACTCAAAATGGCCATAGTGACATCTGAAAGTTGTTTTATGCACATCCTCCTCCTTCATTCGAATTTGATGGTAACCAGATCTAAGATCAATTTTTGAGAAGAATTTTGCTCCATGTAGTTCATCCATGAGCTCATCTATTCTTGGGATGGGATATCTATTTTTGATTGTCTTCTTGTTTAGGGCTCTAAAAGCAATGGACATTCTCAAGGACCCATCTTTCTTCTTCACCAAAACAACTGAAGAAGCATAGGGACTAGAGATTGGTCTAATGAGTCCCAACTCCAAGATTTCTTGAATAACCTTTTCAATCTCCTCCCTGAACTTTTTGGGATGTCTATATGGTGGGATTTGTATAGGTGAAGTGCCCACCTCAAAAACAATGTTGTTCTCAACTCCTCTATCAGGTGGCCTTCCAGGAGGGAGGTCTACAAAAACCTTTTCATATTTGTGTAGTAGCTGCCTTATCTCCTCGGGATGTTCAGAAATATTTATTTTTGGTTTGGGTGAAGTTATGCAACATTCAACAGCCCATTCAATATCTCCATGCCTCAATATGGACCTCATACTGTGGGAAGACACTACTTGATTCGGATAGGTGTGTTACTCTCTCACAACCCTTTGTTTTCCTTCTGAACCTTTGAATCTCATTTCAGGAATTTGATAGTTCACTGTGTTGGCACCTGTTTTGGCTTGAAGGGTGGAGAGGGTTAGATCCATGGAAATAATGAATAAGGTCCCAGTTTTTCAAGTTTTATGATCGAGAGGCTACACACAGAAGCTCAGAATATTTATAACTAGTTTTGGGATGCAAATAATGGAAGGTCTTAGGTCTTTAACAAGTGCCAAGGTGGATAAAATGTGGAAACCCACTCGAAGTTATATGGAGGCATGAATCGACAGAGTGGATCTCAGGGGATGGAGATCGACGGCCATAAGCGCTTTTTCGCAAAGGCAAGGCGGGGTAGTTTAAGCATGGACGGAGTGTTGCTAGCCCACAAGCAAGTTGGAAATCAGATCAACGGGCGAAAGGACAGATCTACGGACATCAAGTACTTAGCCGATTTGACATGCGCAGGGAAATGGGTTTTCCAACTCAACGAAGTTTTGGTAGGCCCCACGTATTGCAAAGGTGTAGATATGGCGGAGTTAGGATCTACGGTGGAGGATGTGTTCGCAGATTTAACATGCACGGGTTAATTACACTTCCCAAATCTGCGAACCTCGGTAGGGGCCGCATCTTTGGACGACTGAGATGCAGAGTGGGTCTAGATCAACGGTCACCGTTGGATGCACAGATCTAAGGTGCAAGGAAGGTGGCCTCTGAAAGGTTGAAAGCCCGCGAAGGAGTGTGGGGTTAAAGGGTGAAGGAGATCTACGGATCAGGAGCGATCAGGCAGATGGAGGGCTCAGAGAATCTCTTTAATGCGACAGATGCAAGGGTGATAAGGGGAAATAAATAATCTAAAAATACAGCTGCATGAGGATTTGAGTATCATTTGTCCTATGCATTGGAAAATGACAGAAGGTGACTGTGTAGAAGCAACAAACTCAACCAGATTCTCAGACCAGCTGTTGATAACTAGGTAGGCCTCATGTCTCCATACTAAACTATTTAAATGACTGAATTCAGTGAGATAGAACCCCCAGGTTCTGAGTACCAGAGGATAGGTGATTTGTTTGAGGATAAATCTTTTGAGGTTTACAACACAATGTTGATAAACAACTCCATTGAGACAGCTGAAGACAGGTTGAATCTCATTAGGGAAGGGAATATAGACGTGCATATGGTTTACCAGTCTTTTTTTACTTGTTTGCAATCGACCAAACCCCTAATTGTCCCGAGTTTGTCGACTGGTGTCACCCATTACTCCTCCTCTGAGAGGGTGATTATGGACGCATCCGGCTCTAAGATCCTGTGCCCAATCAATCCCCTCACTATTAGAAAAGCCCTGTCAATCCCAGATGAGTTCTGCCAAAAAGCCAAAGAATGCAAAGAAGAAGCCCTAATTCAACATTTCAGACAGGCCCCATCCGAGCTAAAGCGAAGTTTCTTCCACGCCATCTTGTAGCCAAATGTATCCTTCCAGAACCAACCTTTCCCTGGTGAAGTATGTCTATTCACTGAAGATTACAAATGTGTCACCACCATGTTAGCCCAGTTCCTAGGATTAGATACTGACATGTATATCACAGAGCCTTTAATAAGCTTGCTTTTTGTCATAAGCACATGTCCTCTTGAGCTTAAGGAGCCTAGTCAGTCCATCCAGTGTGCTTGTCTTAGGTTTGAGAGGCCCTAGCTGAGAAAATCCATTCTCAGCTAGTGGAGTTCCCCAAAACCAGAAGCTTCAGATTCCAATCATACCTGCTAAGAATGTTCCTGTCCTTTAATGGAGAGAACTTACAGATGCCTGAGATGATGCTCACTAAGGAGACACTCACAGACTATGCTCAGTTCATGAACAACATCATGTTTGAAGTCTACAATGTTATCTTTCAAAGGAAGCTGCCCAGGGTATTAACAAAAATAAAAGAGATGCCGCAACCTTCTCCAGAAAAGAAGATAGGTGACTGGTTCCTCTCAGAACACAGCACAGCAATCATAGTTTATGGGTTTTCCCATGCACCTTATGTGCTTCCATCTTTTCTAACCCCTAGAGAGTGAAAAGAAATGGAAAGCTAAGTTTGAAGACCTTGAGAAGAAACTACAGGAGAAGAGCAATGAGCTAGAGAACATGGCCACACCCTCCTCCCTAGAATCGGCTGACTTCTCCCTTGTGGGAGCTATGGCACAGGGGAGTCTAAAAGACTTAGAAGTGGAAAGGTTAAAGAAGCATAACACAAATCTGAAAACCCCGATGTCAAAGGTAGAGCAGGAAAAGGAGCCTGGGAAACCAAGTACCACGAGATGCAGGTAAAAAATGAGGAATTGGTGAAGCAGGCCACAGGTCAGACCTCTCTTTAGGAAGCAAAGCAAGTCATTTGGGATGACATTATTGCAGAGGCAGAAAAGCTAAGGCCCTACCTTGACTTTGTCCTGGACAAGGAAACTGTAATCAAGCTAGCCAAGCAGAGTATGGTAGAAACAAATGAAAAATTGAATAAAAAGCATGTGGAGCATGCTGAAAATGCCATAGAATTCTTGAATGGCTTGACTGAAGATGAAGTAAAGGAAACATGTATAAAAGATAGATTGTCCACCATCATTTGGGCCAAGAGAGTGATAAATAAGCATCAACAAGTGAAAAATATTCAAGCCAGAATTGATGTTTTGGCCCACAAGTGAAGTATTTCAAGGATATGTTTGACCCCTTGTTTGAGAAGGGGCTGCCTCTCTTTTGGGAGGATGATGGCACCATGAGGACACAGGAAGAATATCAGGGCATGCTATGGGAGTGCAGATTGGATCATGAAGGCTTTGCTGACATGGACCAGCCTCTGACAGGCAAAACAGTGGTAGACAAATTGACAAAGGATTTTGAATTGGGCATGATCTTCAAAGAGGCAGGTGCACGTCTTTAGAGCCAACTGCTGATCAGTGGAAGCTCGTGGAGAAGTATGGGAAAGATAAACTAACGCTACACCCATGAAGATTCGAGGATCATGAGGATTTTTGGCATGAAGAATTAGTTACTAAGGCATTTTTGTTTATTTACTAGAGTTTGTTACCAGCTAGTAGATGCTTGAGGGCACTTGTAAAGGCTGTTAATCCTACCTGTCAGCGTTTGCTCATAGAGGATGAAACTGCATGCATAAGTGTCATCTCAAGTAGTAACAACTTTCTGTTGGAATGATTCGAGCCTGAGGGCTGATGATACCTATATATACTCATATGTAATGAAGAACAAAGGGTTGAAACCTGTTGGGACCCGTGAGGCTTTTGCGCTGTGTATTTTTGAGATGTTCCTTTAATAAAATTGGCAGAGCCAAGCAAGTATTTTTATGCAGAGATTCTTGTGTTATTTGATTTGCAGTATGTACCTTCTCTTCTTTAGGTGAATGTTTCCTTGTTATCTACTTCATGTCATTTTCTTTCATGTTTGGATAAGTGTATATTGAAGTAGAATTCATATGATTATGCTCTGTTTCTTTGATTCCAAGCATCCACAAACCAGTTGCTACTAAAGTTAATGCAAAATTCGTTTAATAATGCTCTTTGTTGATGGACTGTTCTTATTTTCTTCCTTATCACCCGACAAACAGCTCTTTGACTGTAAATGAGTAGCTACCCTGCCTCTATTATGAATTATTTGCAAAGCATTGCCACTTTATCATCATAAGTGTTTTTGACTCCATTGCCCAATGAATATTCACCTTGTTTCAACCAAACAACAAATCTGAGTTTAACTTTTAATCACATATCTGGCCCTGCTAAACAATTGGTGAGAGATCCCTCTCTGGAAAGGAAGAAGCGAGCTCCCTTTCCTAAAGTGGTTCTGTGGTTACCTCAAAGTGTCCTTTCCCACAACCTTGAGGATCATTTTGAGTGCTAACATGTTGGCGCCGTTGCCGAGGAACGAAAGTCATATTGTTCCTGGGAGAAACGACAAATATTTCAAGTTTTTATAGAGAGAAAGGATTTATGTGGGCAAACAAAGATCCCTGCATTTGAAGAAGGTTGTATATTTTCCCTGGTGACTCCACTCATCAGGATTTTGATTCAAGGTAATTCCATTGGGGAGATTGGCGACTCCACATTGATCTGAAGAAGGTTTCAGAAGAGATCCTGGCCCCTAGAAAGATCCATACGAGAGGTAATCCTATTCAGAAATCTTACTAAATGTGGAAAACCCAGAAATTTTGCTTAGACATAGAAAGGGGAAAGAGCAAGCTAGCACTTCTAATACTGAAAGATCTGTGTCTAAAAAAGAGTTGTATGATTTTGATGAATTGGATTTAGAAGTAAACATTGGGAAGTCTATATTAAGGTCAAAGTCAGAATCATACCTAGAGCAGACAGAGGTGAATCTAAATAACTTTGAGTCATACTTGCTAGATCCTGTGTGGTATAATTTGCAAAACCCTATAAAAGCTGAAGAAAGTAACCCTCATCTTTAAACTTCCCAACCTCATAATACCAGCCTTGTTAAAAATCCTCTTCTAAACCCTACTGCACCACAAAATCCACCCATACCAATGGCAGCCAGGTTTGCACCCTTGGCCCTGCCAGCTGTTTTGCATGATCTCCCTCAAAATTACTCATAGAGAATTTACTTGTATTATGGAGATAGGAACTTTACAACAAGGCAACATATGGATAGGTTTGAAGATTTTATTGACCTATAAGAAGTATACCATGATGATGCAAAGATGAGGTTGTTTGCACAAAGTTTGTCAGGAGAGGCAAAGAGATGTTTGAAAGATTTGCCAACATCATCTATCTTTAAGTTTGAAGCCTTTCAAACCCTGTTTTTAGATAGATGGGAGGCAAAGAAGAGCCTTGTGCAAATATTATCTCAATATAATGGTTTAAAGAAAGGGAACTTTGAGTTCGTTCAGGAATTTTCTAGCAGATTTATGAGGGTTTACAATTCAATTCTTGCTAATATCAAACCATTAGTAGGGGCTGCTAAACTACATTATGCAGATGCCTTTGATGGAGACTTCTCCTGTATGTTGAGAGAGAGGAAGTCAGTCAACTTGTCTGCTATGTTTAAAGATGCTTTAGAAGTGGAAGCAAGTATGATGGCCTGGGGAAAATGGAAGAATATTGTAAGGACAGAGAAGAAAAGACAAGAAACCCAACCCTCCACTTCTGCTTCTTCCTGTGCAAGTGATGTTAAGTTTGAGACAATGATGAAAACCATGGAAAGGTTGATGGATAGGTTGGCCCTAGATAACAGATCACCAAATAGAGAGCAGCCTGAAAATCAAGTAAGGAATCCAAACTTTAGAAGACCTCCTTTTCCTCAAAGAAACCAAAGAAATCCTGAAGATCAACAAATAAGACCACCATTTCAAGAAAATTTGGTTGATGAGGAAGCACAAGAAGACTCAATGAATAATCAGATTCACCACTTTGATGATATTGATTCTGAAATACATTTAACTGAAGAAGAACATAATTTTTTCACTCAAGAAGAGGACAATCATATTTCAGAGCTAGATTCAGAGCAATATCAAAGAGGATACCAGATTGCTATTGATGATTTTCAGAGAAAGTTAAAGCTGAGAAATCGTGATGTAATAACAAATAAAGGGAAGCCCAATCCTAACCAGCTTTCCAACACCTAGCAGAATCCCTAAAAACAAAAAGAAAGGGATGCTATGGTACCAAAAGACCCAGAAAATAAGGAGCAACAACCTAAGGAAATTAAGCAGTCAAGGCCAATTGATGTGGATAAACCAACTTCATCTTTCAGTCTGAAAAGAGAGTTGTCAAAGGTTAAGATTTCTATCCCCTTTAATGAGTTGTTGAAGAATAATGAATATATGGAAGAAATCACTAAAATGGTCAAGAACCAAGATGACTATCAACCAGATATTTTAGAAGTGACAGATGATGCTCCCACTATGGTCTTTGGACCCAAAATTGAATATACAGATGATGAAGAATTACCCCCTTTTTATCTAAGTTTGAACATCCATGATATGATTTTACACAATGCAATGCTAGACTCTGGTGCATCTCATAATCTAATGCAAAAAACAGTAGTGGAAAGTCTAGGGCTGGAGGTTACTAGGCCTTATAAAGACTTGTTTTCTTTTGATTCTAGGAAGGTCAAGTGTCTGGGATTAATAAAGGATATGGTGGTATCTCTTACACAACTCCCAGCCAAAAGCATTGTGATGGATGTTGTAGTAGCTGATGTTCCTACAAAGTTTGGTATGTTGTTATCAAGATCTTGGCAATCGAAATTATGAGGAACTATGCAAATGGATTTTTCATATGCCACTATACCCCTGTTTGGAAGCAATAGAAGGTTATACAGAGAAAAGAGAATAGCCTATGTGGTCAGCAGTTAGGACAAACCTGAAAATCACCCTATTTATACTGCAGACACTGATTTGGGATCCTCTATATTTTTCAATGAGGGGCCATGTACTGACCCTGAAGTCCCGATACAGATTGAAGTTGAGGAGGATGAAGAGTTTGCAAGAAGACAAGAGGCCTTGGAGAAGAAGCAGAATGAGGAAGGGTTGTGGATTATGTACTTTGATGGGTCCTTAAGCAAAAATGGAGCTCCTGCAGGTGTTTGGATTATATCCCCAAGCAGAGAATTCAAAGCTTTGTCTTATAAACTGACTTTTGAATGCATTAATAATGTGGTTGAGTATGAAGCTTTGTTGTTGGGTTTGCAGACTTTGAAAGATATGGGAGAAAATAGAATAGAAGTGTTTGGGGATTCAAAGCTTGTGGTAAACCAAGTGAATGACATCTACCAGACAAAACATCCCAGAATGAGGGCCTATAGAAATGAAGTTTGGGACATGTTTGGCAATTATTTTACAGAGCATAAAATCAGGGTGGTACCCAGAATTGAAAATCAAGTGGCTGATTCTTTGGACACTACTGTTGGTGGGTTCAAGACTCCTATATATTCTCAGAAAAAAAATATAAAGTTGAAGTTATAAATAAGCCTTCAATACCTGATAACTCCAAATATTGGCAAGTTTTTGATGATGATATGAAAATAAAGAGGTTCTTGGAGCTGTCTGACGAATTTGTGAACACTCAGATTGATACAGAGAATGAAAATTTGAAGTGCTTCCAAGATGGTGAATCGGCTGAAAGTGAAGAAGCTGAAAACAAAGCTTGGTAGAATACGCTAGGAGGAAAGGATATAATTCAATTGAAGAGTAATTTCATCCCCAAAGGCATGATTCTCCTGGAGAAGCTGTTTGATCAGAATGATGTGTCCAAAGACCCTAAAATGAAACCTGTTGATGATGCCGTTGAAGAGCAGAACCTAGGGACTGAAGTGGAACCGCGAGTTGTAAGGCTGTCCAAGAAGTTGCCTCCAAAGGAGAAAGAGGAATACATAAATCTGTTGAAGAAATATATAGATGTTTTTGCATGGAGCTATGAAGACTTGAAAGAATATGATACCTCCATCATCCAGCACACCATTCCAATTAAGCCTGGGGAGAAGCCTTTCAGACATAAATTAAGAAGAGTAAAACCCAAGCTATTTCCTGTAATAGAAAAAGAGATCTAGAAACTGTTCATTGCTAAGATCATTGTGACTTTGAGGTTTTCAAAGTGGGTAGCTAACCTGGTTCCTGTTAGAAAGAAGAATGGTGAGATTAGGCTCTGTATTGGTTTCAGAAACCTCAGTAGGGTTTCATTGAAGGACAATTACCCACTACCCAATATGGAGCACATTCTATAGAAGGTAGTAGGTTCTGAAAGGATTTCAACTATGGATGGGTTTTCAGGATATAACCAGATCAAAGTACTCCCCGAAGACCAAGAAAAGACTGCTTTTACCACACCCTGGGGTACATTCATGTATGCTAAGATGTCCTTTGGGCTGATGAATGCAAGAGCCACGTTTCAACGTGCTATGGACATTGCTTTTGCAGAGGAGAATGACAAATTTGTGGTTGTTTGCATGGATGATATCACTATATATTCCAGTTCTAATAGGAAACATATCAAGCATTTGGAGAAAGTCTTTTTAAAATGCAGGAAATATGGCATCTCATTAAATCCTAAAAAGTCTAATTTTGCACTTGAAGAGGCTAAACTGCTTGGGCATATTATTTCTAGGGATTGTATTAAGATTGATCCAGAAAGGGTTAGGGCAATTTTGAAGGTGGAAGAGCCTAGGAGCAAGAAGGAGGTGCAGTCCTTTATTGGACATGTAGGTTTCCTGAGGAGATTCATTCCCACCTTTGCAGAGATAATGAGAAATATTACTAACATGCTGAGGAAGGAAAATCAGATAAAATGGACAGAAAATGCTAGAGAATCATTCAGGGGTATTAAAAGGGCCATCATTGAGGCTCCAGTCCTAACTAGCCCAAATTTTACTAGAGATTTCCTAGTTTTTTCTTATGCATCTGAGAATATTGTGGCTGGAGTCCTATTGCAAAAGAATAGCCAAAATGCTGAGCATCCTATTGCATTTTTTAGTAGGGTATTGAGAGAGGGGGAGTTGAAGTATGATATCATGGAAAAGCAGGCATATGCTTTGGTGAAATCATTGAAAGATTTCAGGGTATACATCCTCCATTCACATATTGTTTCCCATGTTCCCAATAATGCAGTAAAAAGCATTCTTACCCACCCAGATCCAGAAGGTAAGAGGGAAAAATGGATTTATGTCTTGTTGGAATATGATCTTGAGATCAAGCCTACTAAGTTGATTAAGGGACAAGGGTTAGCCAAAATGATGACAGAGGCTAATTGTGAATCATTGCAGCTTAACTTCTTGACCAGCCATTCGAATCAGTTGGACATAGGAATGCAGGTAATGCCAGAGTTTTCTATGTCTCCTTGGTACACTGTTATTGTGTATGTATTGCAGAATCTATAAGCTCCTGCAGGACTGAGTAAAACAAGGGATAGGTTTGTAAAGCTAAAGGATGCAAAATTATGCATCATGAACCGATACTTGTATTGGAAAGACCCTGGTGGTGTATTGTTGAATTCCGATTGGAAAATGAAGCACAACAAACAATGAAGGATTTTCATAAAGGAGATTGTGGAGGGCACCACTCATGGAAGGTAACATCAAATAAAATTATGAGAGCTGGTTTTTATTGGCTTGCTATGTTTTCTGATGTGTACAAAGAGACTACCACATGTCATCAGTGTCAGGTATTTGATCGTAAGAGGAAATTGGTTTCACTTCCTCTTAACCCAGTGTCAATAGAGGCACCTTTCCAGCAGTGGGGTTTAGACTTCAATGGGGAGATCAACCCAAATTCTCCAGGTCAGCACAGATGGATCCTAACAACAACATATTATTTCACAAAATGGATTGAAGCCATACCCACTAGGAGAGCAACTGATACTGTAATCATGGATTTTCTAGAGAATAATATTTTGGCAAGATTTGGATGCCCCAGGAGGATTGCGATTGATAATGCAGCTGCTTTCAAATCCAAGAAGATGATAAGTTTATGCCACAAATACCACATAAACCTGAACCATTCTACTGCCTATTATCCACAAGGGAATGTATTGGATGAATCTTCTAACAAAAGCCTAGTAAGGATAATTAAGAAGTTGTTGGAAGAGAAGAAAAGAGCTTTGTATACAAAGCTAAAATATGCTATGTGGGATGAAAGGATTAACACAAAAGGGCAATTGGAATGTCTCCCTTCCAATTAGTATATGGGGCTAAAGTTTTTTTTCCCACATCTTTAGGAGTTTCAGTCATGAAGTTGTTGCAGGGGCATGAGTATGAACCAAACCATATGCAGAGAAGGATAAATCAGATAATAGAGCTAAATGAGGTAAGGGACAAAGCCTATGATAGAGTGCAAGTGCATCGAAAGAAAATGAATAGTACTTTTGACAGGAAGGTGAAAGAAGAACAATTCCAAATTGATGATTTGGTCTTGAAGTGGGATGCTCCTAGAGAAGACAGGCATGGGAAGTTTGACCAGATGTGGGTAGGTCCATACATCGTTGCAGCAAATAGAGGTGTCAATTCTTTCATTTTGGAGCATCAAGATGGGTCTCCACTGATAGGAGGTCTAGTGAATGGCATATTTCTGAAGCATTACTTGTCCTGAAGATGGCAGGTAAACCTTTGTATCATATTTTGTATATATTGCTTTACGTTTGTATTAGTACATGTGGTGAACCAAAGGATTTGAAGCCCGAAGTGAAGGCTCTGAAATATGGAAGGGTAGCCATTTCTTTTGTCTTGATCTTTACATACAGAAAAGCAGGAGAAATGGTTTGAAGTCTTGAAAAACAACCCAATGGCTCATGCACTGGGTTTGCGGGGTTCTTTGTTACCTCACAAGGAGGATAACATCCCCAATTGGAGCCGGTTGTTGGCACCTGTTTTGGCTTGAAGGGTGGATAGGGTTAGATCCATGGAAATAATGAATAAGGTCCCAGTTTTTCAAGTTTTATGACTGAGAGGCTACACACAGAAGCTCATAGTATTTATAACTAGTTTCGGGATGAAAATAATGGAAGGTCTTAGGTCTTTAACAAGCGCCAAGGTGGATAAAATATGAAAACCCGCTCGAAGTTATATGGAGGCATGAATCGATGGAGTGGATCTGCAGCGATGGAGATTGACGGCCATAAGCACTTTTCGCAAAGGTAAGGTGGGGTAGTTTAAGCGTGGGCGGAGTGTTGCTAGCCCATGAGCAAGTTGGAAATCAGATCAACAGGCGGAAGGACAGATCTACGGAGAGCAAGTACTTCGTTGATTTGACATGCGCGGGGAAATGGGTTTTCCAAATCAACGAAGTTTTGGTAGGCCCCGTGTATTGCAACGGTGTAGATCTGGCGAAGTTAGGATCTACGATGGAGGATGTGTTCGCAGATTTAACATGCACGGGTTAATTACACTTCCCAAATTTGCGAAGCTCGGTAGGGGCCACATCTTTGGACGGTTGAGATGTAGAGTGGGTCTAGATAAATGGTCACCATTGGATGCACAGATCTAAGGTGCAAGGAAGGTGGCCTCTGAAAGGTTGAAAGCCCGCAAAGGAGCATGGGGTTAAAGGGTGAAGGAGATCTACGGCTTAGGAGCAATCAGGAAGATGGAGGGCTCAGAGAATCTCTTCACTGCGATAGATGCAAGGGTGATGAGGGGAAATAAATAATATAAAAATACAACTGCACGATGATCTGAGTATTATTTTTCCTGTGCATTGGAAAACGACAGAAGGCGACTGTGCAGAAGCAGCCAACTCAGCCAGATTCTCAGAGCAGCTGTCGATAACCAGGTAGGCCTCCTGTCTCCATACTAAACTATTTAAATGGCTGAATTGAGTGAGATAGAACCCCCAGGTTCTGAGTACCGGAGGATAGGCGATTTGTTTGAGGATAAAGATGCCGAGGTTTACGACACAATGTTGATAAACAACTCCATTGAGACAGCTGAAGACAGGTTGAAGCTCATTAGGGAAGGGAATATAGACATGCATAAGGTTTACCAGTCGTTTTTTCATTTGTTTGCAATCGACCAAACCCCTAATTGTCCTGAGTTTATTGAATGGTGCGCCACCCATTACTCCTCCTCTGAGAGGGTGATTATGGACACATATGGATCAAAGATCCTTTGTCCAATCAATCCCCTCACTATTAGAAAAGCCCTGTGAATCTCGGATGAGTTCTGCCGAAAAACCAAACAATGTAAAGAAGAAGCCCTAATTCAGCATTTCAGACAGGCCCCAACCGAGCTCAAGCGAAGTTTCTTCCATGCCATCCTGCAACCAAATGTATCCTTCTAGAACCAACCTTTCCCTGGTGAAGTCAGTCTATTCACTAAAGATTCCAAATGTGTCATCACCATGTTAGCCCGGTTCCTAGGATTAGATACTGACATGTATATCACCGAGCCTTTAATAAGCCTGTTTGTTTCATAAGCACATGTCCTCTTAACCCTGAGGAGCCCAGTCAGTCCATCCAGTGTGCCTGTCTTAGGTTTGATGAGGCCCTAGCTGAGAAAATCCATTCTCATCTAGTGGAGTTCCCCAAAACCAGAAGCTTAAGATTCCAGTCATACCTGCTGAGAATTTTCCTGTCCTTTAATGGAGAGAACTTACAGATGCCTGAGATGATGCTCACTAAGGAGACACTCACAGACTACGCTCAGTTCATGAACATCATCATGTCTGAAGTCTACAATGTTATCTTTCAAAGGAATCTTCCCAGGGTATTAACAAAAATGAAAGAGATGATGCAGCCTTCTCCAGAAAAGGAGATAGGTGACTGGTTCCTCTCATAACACAACACAACAATCAGAGTTTATGGGTTTTCCCATGCACCTTATGTGCTGCCAGATTTTCTAACCCCTAGACTATTTACACTGGAATTCATCAGGCAGAAGATGAAGGTGGAAGTTGAGCATTTCTTGGATGACAAGAAGGCCTCATATATCACCTTTCCATGGGCTGTAGGTCATTTCGTTGTTAAAAACAAGACCGCCCTTCCAACCATTGAAGAGATGATGAGAGATATGGGATTCAAAACAAAGGCAGCCATCAATTATGACCCCCACCACGTCATCTCAGACAGAAGAAAAGAAAGTAACAGGAAATCTTTTATACATTTTGAAATTACAGGGCTGGCCGATATTGCTAATTTGCTAGAATATCCTTAAAAAAGTCAGATGGAGGTGGATACACCTGATGGCTCCACCTCCCTGGAACCACAAGCCACTTCCCCACTACTTAGCTCCTCCATCCTGGTCCTAACAGTTGGAGAAGCCATACCACTTATTAGTGGCTCTAGGGAATCCAACAAGGTGGAAAAGATTGATGTCATGGACATAGATGATGACACATAAAGAGTTCCCAAAAGGCAGAAAGTAGAAAAACTTGAGCAGCAGATTGTACAAGTGTCAGCTGGTCAAGGCAACAAGAAGCAAGTGAATATTAAGCTGCCTCCTTTCGAGGTCAAAGAATATGTATTCAACCAAACATGCAATGAACTTGTTGCACCAAGCAAGAGTAGAGCTGAACTATTGGATGAGTATAAAGGAAGCACAGAAGCAACCTCATAAGAGTCTAAGTTGTATGAAGAAGTGAGGCAGATTTCCAATAAAGATGTGTCTTTGGTGACCAGTAGGAGCTATGCCTATAACACCTTGAATTTGGCCTTAGCCACCAAGAACAAAGCCACTGAGTTAAAGGTGAACCTGGAAGATATCCCTGTTCCTGATATAATTGATTTCCACAAAGAAACTGGTGAGGTTATCTATGCCAAACTGCTAAAGGCTGCCCTAGAGCTATCTAAATTACAAGTCAGTAAGGGTAAGGTTCAATATCAACTCAGACTAGAGAGAGTGGAGAACAAATCCCACAAGGCACAAATCAAGAAGTTGCAAAATTGTCACATACCCCAATTTTGTAAAAATTATGTAATTGTTTTATTATATTCCTGAGACATTATGTTAAATTTAATGCTAAGTAGGGATTGATGACTCAGCAGAGTCAACAGAAATGGAGTGTAATTCAGAATATTTCATTATTAATAAATAAATTGTGGAGACAACAGCATGGGAGAGCTGTTAAAAAGAGGTTACTGGTCAAACTGGTGGATGGAACTAGGTGGAAAGGCAAAAGACAAGTGGCAGCATCCTCAAACACTTCCTAAGTTGCAGGTGGCAACTTCCCTATATTTGGGGTCATGATTCCCCAAGAAAGTGGAATCAGAGCAGGTGGCTCATTAATGACAGTTAACCCAACAAAGACCTAGGCAATCTTTTAAAAGAACTCAATGAACAGAGCTAGGGGTTCGAATTTTTCCAGAGAGAATACATTCAGGTGAATGTTATTCAGGAAATCCATTGAGGAAGAGGGAAATACAGTAAGGAAGTTGTTTGAGAGGAATGCTGCAGTAACTTGGTTCCATTATAGCTGTTTGGGCTGAGAGAATTTACTTTGCTGCACCTAGTTCCAGCCAGGGAGACCAGAGCAAGCTCGGGGGTCCTGAGAAGTTGCTGTCTGGGCACTCTCCAGGAGTTGGTAGGGAGGAACGGCCTCCCATTGCTGTTGTTGTCCATAGCTTAAACAGGTTCTGCCATTTATTTCCTTATGTTTTATGAAATGATGTATTATGTGTTTATTTTATATTGCTAAGGAGTAATTAGTTTAGTAAAGTTAATATCTCAGAATTTCAGTAGTAAGATTGTTAAGAGTTACTGTGTTTTCCGCATCTTTAGTATGAAGTAATATCCTTGTCGTATTACTAATAGTGTATCTATAATTTATACAGTATAATATTATTACTTTATGTAATAATTTATAGTTATAAATATAAACCTAGTGTACTTATACTTGATGAATAAAAAAATAATAAATATGTACAAAATACTTACTCTCTGTGTTTTTACAAATTAAATAAACAATCATGAAGGCAATAGTAGAATATAACAATATAATTTACAGAATTTATATCAGGATCAAGAACAGTGCAGGAGAAGTATTCTTCACAGCTAGGAGGTTCGTAAAAGGGTACCAACCCTATATATATAAATCTAAGAATTTATTGCATAACAAACAAATTTAGGTACGTAACCCCTACAGCATTTTATTAACAAGAATTTATCAGCAGATAAATAACCTAGTTATTAATTTTTAAAACAAAAGAAACAACAGAACAATATTCAGCTCAATCATCGAGTTTAACCATTACGGTTACTATCATTTATTCAACTCACAAGTATCAACAGAGTCGTATTTTAATTGATAGCTTAAGCAATTGAACTTAAATTCCAACTGGAAAATAATTAGGGTCAAACCCTACCAGCCCAGCTTGTACAAGCAAAACTAATGCTAAATAGTTAAGACAATGTTTTCACCTACAGCCGCATCACAAATTCACAGTATAAGTGGTTTAAAAACTTAAATTTACTTACTACTGTACATAGCATAGAATTAAAAACGCATGCGATGAACAAGTCCAATATACAGGAAAAACTTTATAATAAGTCAAATTTCAAAACCTTGAGTGATAACCCTGAACCATTTAAGAGTGCAGTAACGAAAATAAAACCACGAGGCCGTAACCTCATCTACAGACAGGCTCATAGCCTTTGTTTTCTTTTCTTTTTATACAATAATTCTTCTGTAGAAAACCCTAACTACCTAAAGAAAGACGAATAAATTACAATTGACCGAAGCCATAACATCCCTTTCACATCACAGTGTTAAACATGTCAAGGAACTTGTGGTAACAAGCAGTTAAAAGACCAAACAGAACGGAGATAGTCCCAGAGTTGTTCTTTCAAAGTCCAAACCCTAACCGCCAAACAAACCAGCAAGGAGGAAAATGCCATGGTGAAAACTAGGCTTACCCGGTAAAGCCAATCGTCGAAGCTTGTGCCATCCACGCCTTTGAGAGGGGCCAGGACCTGCAACGACAGAGTGGTATCAGTTAAAAACTTTATTTTGTTAAACCATTTCTTTTAACTAGAAAAACGATGGAGTAACCTGTAGCTTACCGACAATTTTAAAGGAGTTCCAAACATAGTAAATAGCCTGTCAACCACGAGCAGAGGAGGTGTAAACCCTTCCCTTGTCACCGAAAGAACGAGATGGCAGAAGCAAAGGGTACCTTCCACGATGGAAGCCTTGACAGAACTAAGTCAAGAGATGCAGTCGCGCCGTGACAGGGTTAATATTGGTAGCAAAAGGATAAACCCTAGGTTCATAACAAACTTACAGCTGCCAACAACAAGATATAATGAGTTCCAAACGATACAATGGACAAACACGAAGGCATGAGGCAGCATAGAAGCTGCTAGCACACAGTAACAGCAGAGACTGGACCAGGAGGGTTCACAGAGCGACCGAGCCCGAAGGCAAGGGAGAAATGGCCAAGTAGGGTTAGTCAACGTTTTAATATCACAAATGCGTGGCCCTGGAGCAACCACATAGCTGTTTAATAATTTTCATGCAGTGGGTCGACGTGCTATAGTCTTACAACGAGATTTTCCATTATTTGTTTTCCAAACAAAATCATAGTTTGAATATCCATTATGAACACGATACCATAGTATCACCTATCATATTTACAAAATCAAAGAGTTAGAACAATAACTTTGAACCTTGCATAATATTTAATGAAACCTTGCCTTACATTCCATTTTAACTATGCATTATAATAGCGTTCAAAATCAAGTCTTAAAGTGTTTAAATTTTAGAGAATTTGATCTTTAACTATAAAAATCCTAAGGATGAAGTTATCAAGTAAGTTATATGTTGTTCATAAAACCTATCACGACATTGCCAATCATCCTATTCTCATGTGACAAGACATAGATCATTTATTTAAGTCTATGAGATAATGTAATGATTTTGGGTTTAGCTGTTTACAATTATGCTACCATAATGATAATTGCTATAGCTTGCATAGATGGTATAGGACGTGTCATTTCTTCTTTATGTGACTTTAACTGGTAGAATTCAAGCCATATAACTCACAAAATTTGGACTAAGGATACTCTAGTCCTTGATACTTGTAGTTACATTATAATAACAATCTCTCAATAGTCTCAGATTCCTAGTGATAAAAAGTAGACTCTTGTTATCCTTAATACCCAACGAGTTTAATCATGATAGCTTATAGTTTCTATTCCATTGTCAACCATGGAAATAGGAGTAGTTTCCAATCCATACGAACCCTTAAATTGTTAAGAGGAAACATGTATCCGACAGTACACATTGTAATTGCTAGAAATAAGAAAAGCATATATTGATGACTCCAGATCCTGTATAATTGAAGTTGTAAATCAAAATATATTCTAACTTCAAACTTGGCTTGATGCGATAACAATGGATGAGTAAAAACTGGTCTGAGTATGGTCACCCAGATGTATTCTACAGTGCTAGTTAAGAAGTATAATTGCATTACAGTAATATCATCAAAGGACAAATACTCCATAGGTTTATTTAATTCATTTATTATCAAGAAAAATAGCTATCATATTCCCTCGTAATTTCCAACTCTCTATCAGTAAGATTATAAGGAGATCATAGGAAGAGATCTACCTTTAAACACTTGATAACCTGGCTAGCATGCTTATACTTTTACTGAATGTTTTGGTACAACAAATTGTTTTATAATGCTTTAAAGATTTGTTTGCAGCGACCCGAACATTACCTGTATATCTGTAAGAGAAAGAAAATCTGTTGCATTAGCTTGGAAGCTAAGTAAGCCCAGTCTGTTATGGCAATTCCCCCTTGTGGTTGCAAAACAAAAAAAACAATCAGTAACTGACAGGAAACTCATCTTTAAATTTATGTATAATAAAATAACAATTCAGTTACAATTCGAAGAACATAAACTAATCAAACGGCTAATGACTGGAATTAGTAAGATTAAATGCTACTTTTAAAAATTTTAAAATTTTCAGAATTTTTGGGTTTTGACAAAAATGCATTGTTGGCTACTGAAAGCTAGGAAGACAAGAAGGCCAGTATACAAAGGTTGCTGGATGAGAAAGATAACACAATTCAATCATTGAAAAAGAAGCTAAAAATCCCCTGCACCCAGCTGGTGGAAGCCTCTGAATTGACAGAGCTGGAAGAGAAGAGAGAAAATATACAAGAGGAACTAACAAACTGCAAAGCTAGATTGTTGAAATTTGAGGAGAAGGAAAAGCTGTGGCCGAGTGACATGGCTCTCACGGTGGAGAGTGAAAAGAAATGGAAATCTAAGCCTGAAGACCTTGAGAAGAAACTGCAGGAGAAGAGCAATGATCTAGAGAACATGGACACACCCTCCTCCATAGGATCAGGTGACTTCTCCTTGTGGGAGCTATGGCACAGGCGAGTCTAAAAGACTTAGAAGTGGAAAGGTTAAAGAAGCAGAACACAAATCTGAAAACCTTGATGTCAAAGGCAGAGCAGGAAAAGGAGGCCTGGGAAACCAAGTACCAGGAGATGCAGGTCAAAAAATGAGGAATTAGTGAAGCAGGCCACATGTCAGACTTCCCTGCAGGAAGCAAAGCAAGTCATTTGGGATGACATTATTGGAGAGGTAGAAAAGCTAAGGCCCTACCTTGACTTTTTCCTGGACAAGGAAACTGTAATCAATCTAGCCAAGCAGAGTATGGTAGCAACAAATGAAAAATTGAATAAAAAGCCTGTGGAGGATGCTGAAAATGCCATAGAATTCTTGAATGGCTTGATTGAATACGAAGTAAAGGCAGCAGGTATAAAAGATAGATTGTCCACCATCATTTGGGGCAAGAGAGTGATAAATAATTATCAACAAGTGAGAAATATTCAGGCCAGAATTGATGTTTTGGCTGAGCAGTTGAAGTACTTAAGGGATATGTTTGACCCCTTGTTCAAGAAGGGGCTGCCTCTCTTTTGGGAGGAGGATGGAACCATGAGGACACAGGAAGAATATCAGGGAAAGTTATGGGAGTGTCGATTGGATCATGAAGGCTTTGCTGACATGGACCAGCCTCTGACAGGCAAAATAGTGGTAGACAAATTGACAAAGGATTTTGAATTGGGCATGATCTTCAAAGAGATAGGTGCACGTCCTCAGAGCTGCTCATACATGGATCATACAGAATTGCAGGTAATGTTAAAAGAGGTGGCCATGTCAGAGTTTCCAGCTGATGATCAGTGGAAGCTCGTGGAGAAGTATGGGAAAGCTAAACTAACGCTGCACCCATGAAGATTCGAGGATCATGAGGATTTTTGGCATGAAGAATTAGTTACTAAGGCATTTTTGTTTATTTACCAGAGTTTTTTACCAGCTAGTAGATGCTCGAGGGCACTTGTAAAGGCTGTTAAGCCTACCTGTCAGTGTTTGCTGCTTTTTGTTGTAACTAATTCTCATAGAGGATGAAATTGCATGTATAGGTGTCATCTCAAGTAGTAACAAATTTCTGTTGGAATGATTGGAGCCTGAGGGTTGATGATACTTATATATACTCATATGTAATGAAGAACAAAGGGTTGAAACTTGTGGGGACCTGTGAGGATTTTGTGCTGTGTATTTTTGAGATGTTCCTTTAATAAAATTGGCAGAGCCGAGCAAGTATTTTTATGCAAATATTCTTGTGTTATTTGATTTGCAGTCTGTACCTTCTCTTCTTTATGTGAATGTTTCCTTGTTATCTACTTCATGTCGTTTTCTTTCATGTTTGGATAAGTGTATATTGAGGCAGAATTCATATGATTATGGTCTGTTTCTTTGATTCCAAGCATCCACAAACCAGTTTCTACTAAAGTTAATGCAGGATTCATTTAATAATGCTCTGTGTGATGGATTGTTCTTATTTTATTCCTTATCACCAGACAAACAACTCTTTGACTGTAAATGAGTAGCTACCCTGCCTCTGTTCTGAATTATTTGCAAAGCATTGCCACTTTATCATCTTAAGTGTTTTTGACTCCATTACCCAATGAATATTCACCTTGTTTCAACCAAACAACAAATCTGAGTTTAACGTTTAATCACATATCTGGCCCTGCTAAACAATTGGTGAGAGATCCCTCTCTGGAAAGGAAGAAGCCAACTCCCTTTCCTAAAGTGGTTCTGTGGTTACCTCAAAGTGTCCTTTCCCACAACCTTGAGGATCATTTTGAGTGCTAACATATTGGCGCCGTTGCTGGCGAACGAAAGTCATATTGTCCCTGGGAGAAACGACAAAGATTTCGAGTTTTTATAGAGAGAAAGGATTTATGTGGGCAAATAGAGATCCCTGCATTTGAAGAAGGTTGTATATTTGCCCTGGCGACTCCACTCATCAGGATTTCGGTTGAAGGTAACTCCACTGGGGAGATTGGCGACTCCACATTGATCCGAAGAAGGTTTCAGAAGAGATCCCGGCCCCTAGAAAGATCCATACAAGAGGCAATCCTATTTCAGAAATCTTACTAAGTGTGGAAAACCCAGAAATTTTGCTTAGACATAGAAAGTGGAAAGAGAAAGCTAACACTTCTAATACTGAAAGATCTGTGTCTAAAAAAGAGTTGTATGATTTTCATGAATTGGATTTAGAAGTAAACATTGGGAAGTCTGTATTTAAATGATCGTCTTCCTGGTGATAGTTTACCCATTTTTCAGATCAGGGGGCACTACTTACGAAAATGGAATACTCAAACTAATCATGACTGGAAGAGTCCTCTCTCGCGTAAAACCGTTGTTTTACCTTTTCCGGGCAAAGAGGCTAACTTTACGAAAAAGGACCTTTGGAGTCTTCTTTAGTTCTTTTCAGACTCTCTAAACATGAAATGACGTTGATTTTTCCTTCTATGGACTCATTAAAATTCAACATTGAAGGGCCCGTCATGGGACGAACCCCTCCTTTCCCAGGTTCGTAAAACATTTGGGATTGGACTCATCTATGAGATGAGCTATACCGAGCTTCTGTTTACCCTACTCAAGCTCATTAAAAAACAAGTGAGGCACTCATCAGTCATGATGGGGAAAAAGGGAATATTTTGTGTTACACCTTATTTATGGGAACTGCATCATCACTCTTGAACATGACACTCATTTGCATTTGCATACAACACTTTGGGTCATCCGTTTGTCTTCAAGTCATATTGATTCCATGAGTCATGTCACTCCTTTGGGTCATCCGAATAATGTCTCCACCATTAGTTACATTAGGGGTTAGAACTGTTCTCGTCATGTCAATACTGCCAATTCATGCCATGCCCATGTTCAAGAGATGTCCATCTCTCATCATCTGCAATCACTACACCTTTTACCATACCATGTCTACCTTGAGTCAGTATTGCACGTTACTCTACTGTCTGATCTACTCCAAACATCTGTTATCGAGTTTCGTGTCATTGATGGGGGATTCATCATGGCCCTCCTTAGACGGATTCATCCTTGTCGACTTCAACACATCGTCCGAGGACTGAATCTAGAAACCAATCGAGTACCTTGGCCCTCCATGCCTCAATGGCAGGTTACCTTGCTTTAAACATGAGTTTACATCATTGACTCTTGATGGAAATATTTCATCAGGCATTCGACATCAATTCATTTATTCACGCCTGGTGATATGTACTATGATACCTTGGGGATCATCGACATTAATGGTTATTTCCCTCGCACTTGTTAACGGTATACACCAATGACCAGTAATCAAGTGGTTTCTACCATGCAAAACATTTTAATCACATGGCTAGATTCATATCATTGCGGGTTCGACTTGAAGACCCTGGGGAAGTCATATTCTACCTAGGTTGCGATGGAGATTGTTTGAGTCATATTACACAGATCCACTTTGTATTGGTATTGGCTGTGTTATCATCTCATCATGGATCTACGTTTGTGTCTAGTAGCCATGATTGTGTTTAGTTGGTCTTTACTACCATGGATCTATAATGTATTGGTCGGCAACCATGTTGTGAGTCATGTGAGACTTGTATCTCAGAGTCAATTGTACTGCAGCAGCATCCTCCAGCCAGCAAGTCCTTGCCATCTATCTTTCAAAGCACTTCATCTGTCTTGTTTTTCCAGCTTCATGCTTTGGGGGGCATTCTGTTACACCTAAATCTCGTCATCATGAGTCCCGTGTTAACTCAATGCCTCATTCCCTGAAGTTCCTATGATCAAGCAAGTCACGTTAGAGCAAGTTTATGCCCTTTGTCCACATTTCTAGTTGGGCCGACGCACATTGTCCTTGAGCAATAAGCACCCAACTAGGGCCTCCGCAGAATGTAAACTGCTAGCTTGCGCTGGCGGCGCAGAGTATCTTTGCACCACCTGCGTTTCCCTTCCCTGACGCTGGTTGTCTTCATGCTACTTGCACCAGAGTTGGTTAATTGGGATAAAGGTAGCTTTCGAGCGACTTCTAGAAGTTGGATTAGGTGGATCCCTATCCCTAACTCCTAGGTGAGTTGTCCTAGGTTTCCCTAACCTCAAGGGAGGATCCCTTAGCCCTCTCCCCATGATCCTCAACCTACTCTATCCACTTGGTCCTATAAATACAAGGCACCTCTCCATTCCAAAGTGAGGAAGTCTATAGCACTTACATGCTGGTGAAATTAGCTTAGGAGATCCCTACTCACATTTTGGGAGACTCATACTTCATTTGGAGGCATTGGCTTGGCTTGTTGGAGGAGTATTGCAACGTTAAGGCTTGGGTTGTGATCATCCCTCTACTTTGTATTTCCCTTTTAATACAATAATATAAACTCTTTCTGCAAATGTTATCGTGTTGATATTGTTTGTAGTTTACTTCCTTAACCGTCTACTTAGATCAGTTATTGTTTAGACATATTTTACTGCTTGTATTGTTTCCATATGTCTTGGCAGGTCTTGCAGCTAAAGATATGACGACCATGGGATTTGGAGCAACAACAACAAGAAGAAGATCTACGATCTGAAGGTAAGACGTCTATTACTTGATCTCTAACTAGATCTAGGAAAGCAATTCTATATTCTGTCTTATTTGTTCTAGATTCACATTGAACTAGGGAGACCTGGCTCGCGTCCGCTCGAGTAGATTGTCCAATAACAAAGATCTTGTATGGCCTGAAGCAAGATCCAAGGCAGTGGTATTTAAAATTTGATAGGTTTATGACATAACAAGGTTATGGTAGATGTCATTCTGACCACTATGTTTATTTCAAGAACCTAGATAATGGAAGATATATTTTATTGTTATTGTATGTGGATGACATGTTTGTTGCAGTGTCTAATATGCAATATATAAATGTGCTCAAAATGAAATTAGCTAATTCATTTGCGATGAAGGATTTGGGTGCTGCAAAGCAAATCCTTAGTATGAGAATAACAAGAGACATGAAAAATCGCAAATTGACATTGTCTCAGGGTGAGTACATATAAAAGGTGTTGGAGAGGTTTAGAATGCAGGATGCAAAACCAGTTAGTACACCTTTGAATATCCATTTCAAACTAAGTAAGGAGATGTGTCCCAAGACACAAGAAGAGATATAATACATGTCCACGGTTCCATATTCATCAATAATTGAAAGCTTGATGTATGCTATGGTGTGTACAAGACCAGATATTTCACATGCAATGGGAGTTGTGAGCAGGTATATGAACAATCTAGGTAAAGAACATTGGAAGGAAGTAAAGTGGATTCTTAGGTATTTGAGAGGTACTACCCCTCATGCATTATGTTTTGGAGGTTCAGACACTGTTCTACAAGGATATGTTGATGCATATATGGAAGGTGATAAAGATAGCATGATAAGCACCACAGGGTATGTTCTTATTGTAGTTGGAACAACAGTAAGTTGGATTTCAGAACTGCAAAAGGTTGTTTCATTTTCAACAATGGAAGCAAAGTATGTTGCTACTACAACGGATAGTAAAGAGATTATTTGGATACAGAGGTTCGTGGAGGAATTGGGTAAGAAGCAGGATAATAGTAGGTTGTATAATGATAGCCAGAGTGCCATTCATCTTGCAAAGAAATCAACTTTCCATTCTAAGACTAAACATATACATTGCAAGTATAATTTCATAGGATCTATTCTGGAATATGAACTGTTGGAGTTGGAAAAGATACAAACTAGCCATAATCTTGCAGACATGTTGACAAAGGTAGTAACCAGAGAGAAAATGAGTTCCTATTCAGTTTTAGTTGGCCTTCAAGCATGAAGGTGAAGATGATAAATTTTCCAAGTCCAAGTATTGGAGCATAGTCCAGCAGATGCAGTAGTGGTGGAGTTGCTGTGACCAGTCTTCAAGTGGGATATTGTTGGTTGTGGATCCTGATATTCCTAATTCAAAGGTCATGTTTCAGCCGTTTCTGGATCCCAACCCATGAATGGGGTGTGTGGGGGGGTATTTACCCCCAATATAGTCACCATTGGGGGTCTAGGGGGGTGGTGACTAATTTTGGGAGCCTCTCCTCGGTGGGGGTTTAGGGGCAGCACCCTCGTAGCGAAAATTTTGGAAAAAATGCCTTGTAAAATGTTGTAATTTCATAGTCATGACTTGGTAAATAATAGGTAGTTTACGGGCCCATGGTATTGGGTATCCCATGGTAATCTCTCTTTAAAAGGAAGGCATTGTCATACGGCTATGTGTTTTAGTATTGATAAATATCTCTGTGATTGTGTAAGATAGACTGTGAGAGATTGAAGAGGAAGTTGCAGTGGATGTGTTGTGGGTTGTATCCCTTCATTTTGTTGGAAAAATTAATAAAAAGGATTGGCAATTTCTCTATGGACATAGCCCATATTGGGTGAACCACGTTATATTGGTGTCTCTCTTGTATTGTGTTTATGTGTTTTATTTCTGCATCTTATTTTATGTTGTTATTCTGCTATCCCATTTTTCTAACATAGAACCTCCACCCTCTCGTATCATCATCTCTCCCTACTGACACATCCGAGGCTCCATCGATCCACTATCACATATTGCAAGTTGATGTCTCAGCGTGGGAAATATCTCAAAAAATAAATCATAGATAAAAATGGAAAACCTGAGGTCTCCATCGTGTCAATGATATTGGCTTAGCTAATGCCGAACCATTATAAAAAAAACCTGGGCCTACCCGAAGGAGGTCTCTTCCATCACTTGCTCTATAATGAGCATCTGTCTACCCAAGACCCTATGGGTCCTACTAGATCCTAGTACTCATACCACCCCTTCAACAATCTTCTATGTCTCTAGAATCTCTATGTACACCAAAAGGAGAGAGGTTTCATGTAACTGCTCTCCATCCACATAGTGTCAATCCAAGATATCATCCATGCCCACAACCCATGGATGCTTAGGATAAGTGTCGCATATGAACCCTAGTAATGGGAGGCAAGTCATAAAGTACATATCCTATAGAGTGAGCTTGATCCACTCACCCTGTATGATGAATCCTCTATCCTCTTGATCCCAGTACTCAAGAATATTGTTGAGTAGCAGTTGCGCCATCCTCATCAATGGGTTCTCAAGGAACTTGAATAACCCATATCTCCCCAGGATACAATGAATATGGTGATCATTGTGGATAGATTTACTGATTTCCACATATCTCTCTCCCTCCAGTTCACCCTCATCCTTCATTCCACCATCAACAGGTTCAGATAGTAATCAAAATTTCAATCTTTACTGGAGTTGAAATTTTTCTCAAAGAGAGTTGTGACCTAGGTTGCACCTAGTCTGGAGAATAGTGTGACTTGAATCACTTATGTTACCTATACAAATGTGACTTTCGGTTGCCTCTATCTCTCAAACAGTCGTGACCTAGGTCACACCTATTCTAGAGAATAGTGCAATATGAGTCGCTTATGTTCTCCCAACAGATGCGACCTAAGGTCACTTTTGTCTCTCATGTAGTCAAAACCTAGTCGCACTCACTTATCAAGGAACATATCACATCCTGAGTTGCTGGGATTCCCTCGATAGGTGAAACTTGACCTAAAAAACCCTCAAGGGGTTATCTATGGACCCTTGGAAACCAAAAAGAAAAATATGAATGGACAGAAATGAGGAGGAGGATGAGACCACTAACCTGCAAGTCGAAAAATCCAAATATGAAGGTTGAATATGAAGAGATCATCACCTGAAGTTCTGGGATCTCCACACTCCTCCAATGATGAATAGTGAAAGCAACACCTAGTTTGGTGAGACAATCCCTATTTAAGTATATTTAGGCCTCATTTTTCTTTTGAGCATTATGGCCTCATACGACATCTATTTGAGGTGCCATCTGTACCATTAGAATCATGATTTTGCGCTCTTATCAAATATGTGATCCATTTTCCATGATCCATTTTGGGGTGAATTTTTTGTCTGCCCTGATTTGCATGCTTACATGTAATTTCGACCTTTGCCTATGTTATATGCTACTTGTACACTTGGTTTGATTTCCAGATTCACTTTTACACTCAGGTATTGCTTGCATGTGTATAAGTGCAGGTTGTAATGAGATCCTCTAATGTCAACCTACAACTGCCCCATGCAAGTATACTTTTTCAAAATGGTATATAGGTGATTCCCCTCTATAGAAAATCATGTGCATCAACTATTTTCATCCCTATTATTCCTGTAGGATGCCCTCTGTTTGGGTAAGTGGCTTGGCCCAACCACACTTGATTTTTCCCTTACTCTATAGTAGAGCCTCCCTCACATGAGTTCCCTCTGTTAGTGCCCCTTTCCATTCTATACCCATGCTGTTACTCTTTCCATAGGATTTGGAGTCCATCTAGTTTTGTGATCTTGCACTTAGCCACATATTACTCTATCATCATCATTTATTGGCCTATCCATGGAATCCCATAATTATGGAATTTATGGCATTTTGATGTTTCATATTGTACATTCATAATACCACTGCTCCATCCATACTGCATAATTTATGTTACTTTTCCACTATTCATTATCCTGCAAGGAGATTACCACCAGTTTCCTCCCCCTCCGTCATCTCCATCTTCTATCACCTAGTCATTTGATTCATTTGTTCATTCAATGGACACTTATCTCCTTGTCATTCCTCCTTATCTTGTTGAGTTGGCCATCCGCCTTAGCAACCATTATATAATGGTGTTTTTAATCCTCCACTTTTCTTAGATGTCCACACATATGGGAAGCCATTATATTAGAGTACTTCCTAGTGCTCCCCCTTTGGTTCCCATGCATCAAAGAAACCATTTATCAACATTGCTCCTCAACACTCCTACAAATCGTGTATAGTCTCATTTTATGGAAGCACCCTTGGTCGCCTTTATTTAGAGAATTTTGTGTTGAGTCACCCATGGATTCATATTGATGTAATTCAGTACCCCCCATACTCTCCATCCATGAATTCTCCCCCATTGCAGTTATGTCCCCTGGTACCCTAGTTGTGTCTCTCCCATGACATCATCAAGAGTCCCACACATGATGCCAGGTCAGCCATGCCCTCATTCTATGAAAATATGAATTTTGTGTCCCCTACTTAGTTACCCTTGTATCCCCATACAATGTATCAATCCATTGTTCACCTCTATACATTCCTTGGTTGTATCCCTCGCGCTCCCTTCAAGGAACATAATTTCCTTGTTGGAAGTGGGTCTCTCTCTGTTGACATCAACACATCCGTTCCAGAGGATAGACCTAGAGGTACCATGTAACTTGGCCCCATAACCATCATTGATGGGTTCCATTGGACCGACTAAGGGAATACCTTAGTGCCCCTGAGCTTGGTGGTTTCTTGTTTTCTCTACTTAAGTTCATCATTGCACCATTGAGATTTGTATAGGTTAATGGATTCCTCATTATTTGGTTGAAGACCCCGGATATCCCTAACTCTAGTCCTTTGGTGAGTCTCTTTGGAAGACCTTTAGCCAGATGCTTCCTATGATATCCAGACTGTGTTGGAGATAGTGTTTTGAAGTCCCTCCAATCATATGATTCCTATAGTATCCATTTCCAAATATAGTTCCCCGAGCCTCTTTGATTCATATATTTAGTTATTTGAGTCACTTATGAGGAGTGAATTTCCTATATCCTCCTTATAGATCTTGGGCCCCTTCAATTTTAGCAAGGAATCAATATTATGATTCAAGATTCTATTGGAATACCATTGTTCCGACATAAATCCTTCAGATCATCCATGGTTGGTCCATGATTATGTACTCATTGTATATCCATATTGGGTCCCTTTTCAAAACTTATTATGTATTGTATCCCTCAGTTATTCATGTATTGATCAAGACCCCTCTTGTCCTAGATCCCATTTTATATTGAGACATTGATACAAGCATGGGGATTCCCGTCTCGACCACATATTCAAGATTATATGCACTTCATCCATGTTGAGTATTGTATATGTAGGTAAGGTCCCTATAGCCCCATGTGAAGGTGAGCTACCTCCAATGTCATCTCCATATTCTATGCCATCATCATTCCTATCTCCTTGAAGTATGAAAATTCCTATGATGTATGTCGGCCATATAATGAGCTCCTGACCTCACACATAAGGGGGAAATCTATTAACATCCAAATTTTCTCACCTTCCATGTCACCAGCTTCATCATCCACACAAATAAGCATTCCACATCATTGGCACCACTTTGTCACCTCATTCCATCCACATGACCTTGAGGAAGTGATAAAAAGTCAAAAAATGAAAATCAAACCTTAAATGGACCACCCTAAATTGAGGTTGCATTTGTTTCCTCAAAAGCAGTGACTTGATTCGCACCCTTTTCTTTGAAATCAATGACCTAAGTCACATAATTTTCCCCGATAAGTGTAACTCGGTCCCAAACTTGTTTTTCAGCTATTTCCACCTTACTCATAACAAAAAGGGGGAAGTTAGCACAGACATTGATGTGGCTTGAGTTAGGTAACTGATCTAGAGATAAAAAAACCTAAACCTATATCCTTATCTCATACATTATTGTGCTTGCAAAAATACCTCAAGGTCCCTCATCCAACACATAATTTCCATCTTTCACTCAAGTTATTACTCTGCTGATACTTTTCCTATAGGAGATCCTCATTGTGACAAATGGTAGGAAGTTGTGAGATCATAAGGAGACCAACAGACCCTCCCTCAGACAACTACAGGGGCCTCTTCCTCTTCTCTAAATCAAGGTGATTAATATATGTTGTACTATTTCCTTATGAACACAAAAACATTCTTTGATTCTTTACACATGCATGCGTGATATTGATTGATGAATGTACCCATCCTTTTAGTGTAGATATGTTTGCTTTATTGTTATATTTATTGTTTATTTTAATCTATAGTGAGGCTGCACAACCCATTATTATGTTCCCTTTGGAAATTGCATGTACCGATTTACACACAACAAGTGCCTCAATTGAATAATGCCCGGATGGAGTGGCTGGCTGCTGGTTAGTTGCAGTACCACCACAAGCATAGCCAATATATACAGTTCCATAGTTCCACATATATATATATATATATATATATATATATATATATATATATATATATATCTAGATCTGGGCCTTCGGTATCCAAATCCAAATGAAGCATACAATCCATCAACATCAAATGAAGGAACATATCCAAATACCTTCATAGTAGATTCATAAGTGTAACCAAAGATTCATAAGTGTAACCAAATGTTGAAGAAGCGACACTAATAAAAAATGATAGTCAATCATAAGTGGGTTTTACACGGTTCTATCTCCAGGTGTAGACTGAAATCTAGATCAAGACCTATTACCATCAACAACATATCCAGAGCCATATCCATCCAAGGTAGAACGCTACTACTACTATAGCGAGATAGCTAGGCTCAATTATATGTCAATGAAGAAAATGTTGATTCATTCGATTACGTAGTCATTTTAGTGGTTGATGTAGCTTTATACGAAGCCATTGCAGAATCACAAATATAAAAGGATACAACATCAACATAGGCATGGGGTGGGAATGGTTAGCAATAGAAGTTCAACATGCATCCCCACAATTTACATATTGAGCGCCAGATTAGAAGGCGACTTCCTCTCCCTCAACCTATCTAGAACACAAGTCTTATTACTCTAAAACAAAATAACAAACGATCAATTTTGAGACAGTTTCCCTATAGAGACCTCTTCCAGAGGGGGCCTTGTTCTAATCCCATGGGAAGGGAATTTTTCTCATTACATGTTTTTTCTTTCTAGATATGGACATCATAGATTACATTCTGTTTGCTAAATATGTAGAAGCATTTCTCTCTTTCTCTCGTACACCCTCCAGCAACTTAGTCACCTAGTGGTGGCTCCAAAGGGACTCTATCAATGCATTCAACTCATTCTTGATGTCATATCCACTTACATGGGATTGAAGTAGTGAGCTTCAATAGCCAACATGTAGTACATATGTTCTCCCTTACCCAATTCACATTTACATTTGTCTTTGATTTTTAGGCCAAACACTACAATTGTTTGATTTAAGACATGTAAACATAGATATGAACCACGTGTTTCAAACTTACAACCACTTGGATAGGAAAACACCCATCTGTTATGCATAAAAAAATTAGACTTGCAGATTTATTGGAATGTACAAAGGATTTTTCAATATTAATGTTTCTAGTAGTATTATTGAATGTGTAAAGTTTTTCTAATATTATATTGTTTTGGGAGTTAGTCCAAGAACACCTTAAATGTCAACCAAGAAGGAAATTATCACTTGCACTCTCAAGTGTGTTAGTTCCCCACCCACTTCCTAGCAAATGGAGATAAGTAGGGGGTGATTCTTTCTATATTTGCAAGCCGAGTCTTGTATCAATCCCTTCACACTATGTTTATCCATGTACACACGTGTCTCTCCTCTTAAACATGTTTTTATTAAACATGACACTATATGCATCTAAATCTTAAACACTTGTGGATCTAATAAACACGTGTTTATTTTTTAAATATTGCATCTAACAAACACTGGTCCCTCAAGGTTTTTTTTTATGGCATTGCTTAATGAGCCACCACCCCTTATGAGGAAATGGATAATGAACTCATGAATTTGATTCCCAAAACATGTTTTTTTCACAACTAGGACACTGAGTGCTTTAGGAAAAATGACATTAATTAGGAAACCAAATCCATTATAGTACAAGTTATTGGGGAACAATGTATTCAGTAGAAGGCCATTCTTGATAACCTAGACTTCTTGGACAACAAATATGAGGCCTTAGTCAAATCCTTTGGAATATGGAACCTATGGAATAGAATAAGCATCAAGAAAATTAATCCCCAATGACAGAGAAGTTTGTTGACACCAACCCCACATTTATCTACGTGGACCTAGAATCCAGAGATGAGGATTATGTTAGACACCGACTAATCACACTTCTCTTGTTTTATTTTATTTTATTTTATGATAAATATAAACATAAGTATACTATATGTTATGATAATCAACATGAATCATATATCTCTATTGTTCATAATCTAGTTATAGGCATAGATCACCATGGGAAAACTTTGAACATACATAATGCTCTATTTTTTGGGCACAATGGGGATTGGTTGTATTTTTTATTATATAGTATTAATAGAATAGTTTTACTAACTTACCAAAAAAATGTTTTCCATTGTCCCCTGACCCTTTTGAATTTGTATTAACAAGTTAAAAAATCATTTGGAAGAAATAAGTTTCAATGGAATTGCCTTAGTTGATATAGTCATCACTCTTCTTCTTTACGTTGATTATATTGTTCATTTGGAAAGGAGCCCCCGTGATCTCGAAAAACAACTAAGAATTCTATAAAATATATTGTATCCTTGTTATGTTAATGAATTTTAATAAGACTATGGTTATGGTTATCAAGTGCAATAAAATAACATACCCTAATTTTACTTATGGAAATAATAACTTAGAGGAAGTTAATTCATATAAGTATCTTGTATTTAACCTCAATCACAAGCTCGATTAGAACTATAGTCTGTATAAATGGAAGAACGAAGGGTGGAAATCCTATTTAATATCGAGACAATTTGTAAGAAGTGGATTCTATTTCTTGGAGAAAAAGAAAGTCCTATTTGATACCATTTTTATTCTAGTTATCCTTTATGAATGTGATGTTTGGGTTCACAACTTTCTAGAGAACCCTTGAGGAAATTTGAGTAAACCCAAAAATTATTTATAGTGTATAATCTTAAAATCAAGAACAATACCCCTTATCACACTTTCCTCTTAAAGGGTGGGATTTCACCATTGAGGATAAGGTTGTTATTAGGTACTTAATGCACAATAATCAAATATTCTCTTCAATGGATTACTCTTGTCTATACTTTTCATTAGTTTGTGTATCCCTTAATGGGTGGAGTGTCCACTCAAAACGTTGGGACATTTCTAAACTCCAACATAGTGTGAATTCAAAATATCTATCATAATTATGGCTCACTCCAAAAAATTTCATATTAAAAGCATTACCATTCACAAACCTTTGAACCTTTATTTTACTCTTGTGGTTACATGGGATTACTTAGATCTTAGAAAGCACTAAAATGCCATTTGGAGATTAAAAAATATATCTATTTGCTCAAAATCTCATTTTGAATCCTAAAAAACATTTTAGTTTTCATTTGTTATTTCATTTTCCAAGAGAGAAATGTCGGGAACCCATGTCAACCCTTCTCTTTACTTTGTTAGTATATTGTTGTTGGACGCATATGCTTTGTAAGTCGTTTCGTAGTATTTGTTAATCCATAGTTTGTATTATTGTTGTTGGATGCATATGCTTTGTAAGTCGTCCCATAGTATTTTTTGATCCATAGTTTGTACTGGCCCATGGTTTTGACCCATAATATTGGTGCCTAGACTTAGTATATAAGTTTGTGTTGAGGCCAATGAAGGCATCGTGAAGTTATTTTGTATTGAGCTTGCTCAAAGGAGGTTGCCCCCTCGAAGTGGCTCGCGATCAATAAAAATATTCCATGATCTGATATATCGTGTATTTCATCCATTAATTATTGCAGGTTCTTCTCATCTGGTATCATAGCGCTTTCTTGGGTCGTTGGGTGAAATTTCTGCCAATTTTTTTTCGCATCTGTTGCAGGTTCGGATCTGGGAATAATCCCTATCCTCTTAACTATGGGAAGTACTTGGGAATAAGCCCTAAAACTCATTGTGAGGAGTACCATAGGAACCCCGAAGTAGCTGGCCCATTGAGAGGACCTGCCAGCGAAAATGGCAATGACCCCTACCTGATTGACTAGTTCCCACCCGTGAGGTAAACCAAGAGTTGTCGTTTGTGGCAAAGCGGTTATCAATTTTACCTAAGCCATGGAGTGAGGGGTACTACCCCAATACGCAAGCTGTCAGACAATATTGGTGGTCGAGTGAATCCCCTGAACCGATAGGAAGCCGAGCATACCTGGGGTCCATATCTATTTTCAGCTAATAAATCATAGATTTCCTCTGTCCAGAACTGTTGCCGATCACTTCCGTGCCATTGCAGATCCATCTGTTTCCGATCACTTCCACGCTGTTGCTGATCTCCCTTGTTTTCAATCCGTTTCCCTTGAAACTTCCTTGAAACCCCTGCAATCCCATTCTGCATATTTCATTCCCGAGGACCCTATCCCAAATTCCACTTCCCAAATCCAGAAATCCCACATTTGTCTATTTTCAAAAGTTTACCATAACTTTGATTTTCACCCAATAGCCTTCAAATTTTACCACAATGTTCATTTCCTATTTTTGCTTCTTTGTCCCTCTCTGCCAAATTTTCTCATTCTTTCACCCCGCTTCTGAAATCTTCCTTTTCTTCTTCCTTGTCCATTCGAAAGTGTCCAAAACCTAGTCAAACTCAAATTACCCATTAGATTTTTTCCCAAATCCAGATGTTCCTTTACCAAAACAATTTCTGTTTTTGTTTTTCTACCCACTCAAAAAAAAAAAACTCCTCGTTATGGTTGTCACCCGCGCAGGAGCAAAAACTATGGAGGAAGAACTTGCAGACCTCAAAGCCAAACTCCATGATCTAGATGAAAAATTTCTCGGCCTCCATCTTGAGCAATCAACCATGAACAATAGACGATAGTCAGAGTCTTCTTCAAACAATGGGTTCTTGCTTCAATGGTACTGATCCGACTGGATGGATCTATTAGGTAGAACAATATTTCAGTCTGCATAATACTTTTGATGTCAACAAAGTTCCACTTGCATCCTTTCATTTGGAACAGGAAGCTCTGCAATGGTACCATTGGTACATCAAGGCTCATGAAGACCCAAAATGGCCAGATTTTTGCCAGCTCATTTTGCAACGATTTGGTCCTAGTGCTTTTGATGACTTCACAGGAGCCCTCACTAAACTTCGCCAAATTGGCACTGTGAGAGAGTATCAAACCGAATTTGAGAAACTAGCCAACCACACTGAAGGATTTCCTGGTGACTTCTACAAGAGTTGTTTTATCAGTGGTCTAAAGGATGCAATCCACTCTGAGGTCAAAATGTTCCGTCCCAACACAATGATGGAAGCCCTGGGTTTGGATAAGTTGGCAGAAGACAATATTGCATCCCAACAACGCTCCAAACCCACTTTTGTTCCCTTTCACAATATGGGTTCTCAACGACCTCCCATCCCGCCAACTCCTCGACCAAATCCTATCAAGCATTTGTCTGAAATAGAGATGCGGGCACGCAGAGAAAAAGGGATTTGTTATAATTGTGATGAGAAATTCACTCGGGGACATAGATGTGTTGAGCAAAAGATATATCTCTTGGATTTGGATTCTCCGCCTGCCTCTGAAATTGGTGAAGAAGCTCCAGATACAATGGATGATCAGGTTGACATTCGGGAGCCTCCTATTGACCCTCCGTCTCAGGACGACCACCCAGAGATATCTCTCCATGCTTTAGCCAGAATCACCACCCCCCAAACAATGCAGGCTAGGGGTTACTTCAAGAAGCTTCCTCTTACAATACTCATTGATTCTAGTAGAACTTATAACTTCATTGACCCTCGAATCACCAAACAAGCTGATTGTTTTGTCCATCCTTGCTCCAACTTTGAAGTCATGGTTGCCAATGGGGGCACCTTACCTTACAAAGGGAAGTGTCGCAATGTGCGTATCTCTATGGGAGATTATAGCTTGTGCTCTGACATGTTTTCCTTGACCTTAGGAGGATGTGATGTGCTTTTGGGCACGTAATGGCTACACACACTTGGCCCCATCTTATGGGATTTTGCTGAACTTTGGATGCAGTTTTCACCCAATGGACAAAAACACACATTGACAGGATTACAACGAGGGTCTCTCAGCATCATCAGTTCACATCGCATGGAAAAAATCCTTAAGAATAATTCACATGGTGTCATCGCTCAGATCCATTCCATTCAGATGCAACCATCAACGGTCTCCACTATTCCTTTGGATCTACAACAAAATCTGGATCGATATACAGGTGTCTTTGCTGAACCAGTGGGATTTCCACCTTAAAGGATAGAGGACCATTGTATTCAGCTCCTTCCTAGAAGCGTTCCTCCCAACATCAGGCCCTATTGCTACGCATTTCACCAAAAAATAGATATTGAAATGCTCATTCGAAACTTATTGAAGCAAGGTATTATTCGCCCAAGCACTAGTTCCTTTTCTTCACCAGTTCTTGTGCGCAAAAAATATGGGTCATGGCGCCTCTACATTGACTTTCGAGCACTTAATCACCTCACAATCAAGGATACGATTCCAATTCCTTTTGTTGATGAGCTTCATGGTGCTCAATTTTTCTCCAAATAGGATCTTCGTTCTGGGTATCATCAAATTCGGGTTCATGAGGATGATATCCCCAAAACAGCTTTCCGCACACATGATGGCCACTATGAGTTTTTGGTTTGGCTCAATAATGCTCCTTCCACATTCCAGGCCTTGATGAATAAAATATTCCGGCCCTACTTGCAGAAATTCATTCTGGTCTTCTTTGATGATATCCTCATCTACAGTAAAACATGGACTGAACATCTCCAACATCTAGATCTTGTAATGCAACTTTTCTCTGACCATCATCTCCATGCCAAACAGTCTAAATGTGTTTTTGGACAGAAGGAAGTCGAGTATCTCGGGCACATTATTTCAGCACAAGGCGTTCACGTGGATCCTGCCAAAATTGCTGCCATGAACAATTAGCCGCATCCTCAGACACTCAAGAGCCTTCGTGCTTTTTTGGGGTTGACTGGGTACTACCGCAAGTTTGTCAAGGATTATGGGAAGATTGCAGCTCCATTAACTGCTCTATTGAAAAAGGATGCTTTTACATGGACACATGCTACTAAGTGTGCATTTGAAAAACTGAAACAAGCTATGTGTACTACACCTGTTCTAGCTATGCCCGATTTTTCCAAGCCCTTCACTATTGAGAGTGATGCTTGCGACAATGGACTTGGTGCTGTTCTCCTTAAAGATGAACACCCCATTGTGTTCACCAGCAAAGCCCTTTCAGGTAAGAATTTAGTTGCCTCTACCTATGAGAAGGAAATGATGTCTATTTTGCATGCAGTACAAAAGTGGCAACCATACCTATTAGGGAATCATTTTTGCATCAAGACTGATCACCAGAGTCTGAAATATTTCCTGGAACAACGTGTATCCTCCCCAACACAATAGAAATGGGTTAGCAAACTCATGGGTTATGACTATGAGATCACTTACAAGAAGGGTAAGGACAATATTGTGGCGGATGCTCTTTCTCGCACATTTGATGACCAAGGTTCTCTTTCAGCTATTTCTATGCCTGTTCCAAATTGGTTGCAATATGTTCAACAAGGCTATGTCAATGAATCTTCATTATCTCAAATCATCCAATGCTTGGCCAACAACCCTTCTGCTGTACCACACTACTCTTGGGATGGTGCTTCCTTGAGATACAAGGGTCGTCTGGTGCTTCCCCAGAGCACAAATCTTCAACAAGATGTCTTCTATGAACTCCATGCTTCTCCATCGGTAGGGCACTCTGGGTTCCTCAAAACGTATGAGTGGGTACGGTGTAACTTCTTTTGGCAGGGAATGAAAAGGACAATTCAACAGAAGGTGGCTGAATGTGATACCTGTCAGCGCAATAAGGGTGAAACGACACTCCTTCCGGGATTGCTCGAACCCTTTCCCATACCTACACGGATTTGGACATATATTTCTATGGATTTCATTGAAGGGCTCCGTAAATCTGGAGGGAATACAGTGATTTTGGTTTTGGTTGATCGCCTCTCCAAATATAGTCATTTTTGTGCTCTCAACAATCCCTATACAACCTCCTCAGTTGCTCAAATTTTCCTGGACCAGATCTTTCATCTTCATGGAATTCCTTCTTCCATTGTCTCGGATCGTGATGCGACTTTCACCAGTCATTTTTGGACAGAACTATTTTTCCACACTGGCCAAACTGAATATGAGTTCAGGGTATCACCCAAAAACAGATGGTTAGACTGAAATTATCAATAAATGCTTGGAAACTTATCTTCGTTGCTTCACCTCTTAACAACAACATCGGTGGGCAAAGTGGCTCCCTCTCACTGAATGGTGGTAAAATACCTCTTACCACACTGCCTCTAAAATGAATCCATATGAAGCAGTCTATGGTCAGGCACCGCTAGTTCTTCTTCCATACACCCCCAGTAGTTCACTAGTTCATGCAGTTGACATGGTCCTTCGAAACTGCAATAAGATTCTTCGCATTTTGCGGGCCAATCTTCACATGGAAAGAAATCGCATGAAGCAACAAGCCGATCAACACTGTTCTGAGCTCACTTTTCAAGCAAGTGATATGGTTTTTCTTCGTCTCCAACCTTACAAGCAATCCTCCCTGAAACTCAAAGGGCGTCATAATCTTGCTCCAAATTTATATGGGTCATATAGGATTCTTCAGAATATTGGGTCCATTGCTTATAAATTGGAACTTCCTCCTTCTTCCCGCATTCATCCAGTATTTCATGTCTCTTGCTTGAAGAAAGTTCTTGGCACCAACATCAGAGGACAAACTATTTTACCAGAACTGGATAATGAAGGATCCATCCTTTTGGAGTCGGAGGCCGTCCTCAATAAGCGCACTTGTCAGCTTCGCTCTCGCTCTATCACAGAGGTCTTAATTCAGTGGCATGGAATGCAACCAGAGGATGCTACATGGGAACCACTCCTTCAGATTCAACAACAATTTCCACATCTAAAGCTTTGAGGACAAATCTTTTTCTAAGGGGGAGGGGATGTTAGGAACCCATGTCAACCTTCTCTTTAATTTGTTAGTATATTTTTGTTGGACGCATATGCTTTGTAAGTCTTCTCGTAGTATTTGTTGATCCATAGTTTGTATTATTGTTGTTGGACGCATATTCTTTGTAAGTCATCCTGTAGTATTTGTTGATGCATAGTTTGTACTGGCCCATGGTTTTGACCCATAGTATTGGCGCCTAGACTTAGTATATAAGTTTGTGTCGAGGCCAATGAAGGAACCGTGAAGTTATTTTGAATTGAGCTTTCTCAAAGGAGGTTGCCCCCTCGAAGTGGCCTGCGATCAATAAAAATATTCCGTGATTTGATATATCGTGTATTTCATCCATTAATTGTTGCAGGTTCTTCTCAGGAAAGCGCTAATGTTGTAGCTTCTTGAATGTTCCAAACAGATATACATGACATGTTATATTCATAAATATCACCAAAATGATGTTACTTTTTCCAACATATTCAATGGAGTATAAACATGCTTCTATACAATTATAATTGATGATATTTGGACACAAAAGTACTTTGTAAATATGCATGTTGTAAAATTAAAGCATCTAAGGTATCTCTATCTTATATTGGAGTGGAAATTTGTGTGAAACATGTTTGCAACTTATAATCAATGGACTTAATCAAGATGAAACACACATCATTAAGAATCCTTTCAAATTCATCAACCAAACACAATTTCACCTTATATTCCTTCAAGTTTCATGAATCTATTCAAAAATCACAAGTGAAAAATACATACAATGATAGTTAGTAGATGTTTTATAGTGTTTGTTAATAGAGTGAGTTAATAAGTGGATACATTCAATTTTTTTGATGAGTCTATTTTTTTGGTGAGGCACAATTTTTGCCTTAGTCTACTTATTTTTTCAATATTTTAGTAATCAAGATTGTCTTAAAAAATAAGCAAAACCTTCATAAATAATGTTATGATTGTCAAAGTTATTGTCAATAAGGTGGAATTATAACTTCCAAAAAAATTCTTATAGAATTTCCACAAAAAAGTAAGATATTTTATAAGGTTGACGATCTACCAGGTGACTATTGTTCAGAATTAAATCCTATGACTAGGGAATGATTACCAATGTACTGATTAGTATGAGACTGATCTAAATGGCTATGTTTACATGAATATTTACTCTTATACATGCATAATACCACACACAAAATTCAATAAGAAAATCTAAAATAGAGGAGAGATTAGGGAGTAGAGAGGTATGTACCTTTTCGAAGGTTTTCCTAGCCGCTCCTTTTTATTTCTCCAGATCTACTCCTCAATGCCCAACGTCAACTTACAAAACCAACAAGCCCAACCTTTCTCACACCAATTTGACACTTAACAAAGAATGTAAAAGAATTGAAAATGAGAAGAACACTAACTATCTAATCAATTTCAATATAAATAACAAAACATTCCTTATGTCAAACAACAATCACTAGAAAACTTGATTGGGGGAGGGAAAGGAGTCAAATCTCAATTATAGCAATTGAACAAGTACAAGATATACCTTCTCAATGATTGACATCTTATCGAATCTACACATTTTGATCTCTCTGCTCATGCATTCCGACGATCCCAGTCTGGTCCACTGGATGTATATGAGGGGTGAAGTTACCTGAGGGAGGAAACTTCAATATTCATGGATACAAGGGTGAAAAACATGGATTGTTAAGGGATAGGGATGAAGAGTGTGTGAGTGATTACTCCAGCATAACTTGGGTGTCTAGGTGTCCGTCATATTCCATTTCATTTCCATTTTAGGTGCCGAGGTTTCACTTTTAATGATAAGATCCATCAAACGTGGGTCAAATCATAGGCTCTTCCATCCAAAAGTGTCATTTTTGTGACTGAACAATGACACTTTGAGTGTCGTCTTTTGAACTATCGTCATATATAGAGTTATCTATAATAGAAACCCCCTAATGTGTGAGGTCAAAAGGGAACATGATGACCAAAATACATTATAATAAATGGTGGCATGGGATGTAGAGTAGACAAGGCTGATATTTTGAGACTCTTAGTTTAAAAAAAGTACCTACAATAGAGAGATAGGTATTAGAATTTTGTTTCCTTGAGATGAATATATCCATGCTCAAAATGACAGAACAAGCCTGCAAAATTGCATACTCTGTGGATCCATGACATACATAAATGATGTAGTTATCATGGCAATGAAATAATAGATAATAGATCCATGTTAAATATAGATGTGGATAATGGCCTTGAAGATGATACATACTGGATTCATGTCAATCAGGAGATCATATCCGTGAAGAGATACACAATGGATCTATGAAAATCTGGAGATCATAGCCACAAATAGGTGCACAATGGATCTATGTCTCAAAATGCATCGGGAAAACAATATGTAACTGAGTTGAGTAATGGTTCTTCCAATGGTGCTAGTTTCATATGAGGTGTGGTACAGTCTTGCACAAGTCGGGCAATAGAAAAATGTGAGGATGCTACTGTTGGACCAAGGTATTCCATCCAAACCATCAATAGGTATGAATCCTAACCATGTGAATAGATGATTTGAAGTCGAACATGGAGGACACTATTTGATTACCGGTCATTGATGTATACCGTTAACAAACGTGAGGCAACCCACTGATGATGATGATGATGATGATGATGATGGGCACCAAGGTACCTAGTACATTTTAGCAAGTATGAATAGATGTCTTGGAGTTGAACACTTGTAGAAGATATAGAGTAAGAGACATTTATGTATTCCCACTAACCAATAGCAAGGGAACATACCACTGATGAATTCAATCCCCAAGGTAATATTGAGACTCTAGATCTTGTTCCCAGAGCATGATGAGTTGAAGTTGGTGGTAAGAGATCCATTGGAAGGGAGGCATTAAGGAATCCACCATCATCCACCACAAGGAACTATAAACAACTAGTTTGACTTGGGAAGGGACTGGGACAAAGTTTGCAGAATAGACCATCGAGTATGTCTCCCGCATGCATTGGATGTAAATACCAAATGGGAGAGAACCCATGAGAAACAATTGATAATGAAAGCTATTGACAGGGGTGAGGACTTCCACCAACGATGAAAATGGAATCCAAGGTATAACATGAAACCAAAAATGTGAATAGATATCTTGACATCGAACATCATGGGAACCCATTCAATTAACGACCAATGATGGATTGTATTCCATTGAGTGCAAGGTTTCCTATCAATGATGTAAATAGGATTAGGGTGTTACGACTCTAGGTTAATGACTCAAGGAAGATGAGTCATCATTGATGAGTGTCATGTCCCAAATTTGGAATTGGGTCACAATGGCCTAATCACATTAGCCATATTCATTAGAGTTTGTAAAATTGATGTTAAGGGTCAAATAATTGCCAAGGAGGAAAATTACTAGTTTCCTAGGTTTGGGGTGGAAGCTTTGGGATTTGGAATAAGGGGGATAATAAATGATGTTTAGACATTAGAAGGGTTCAAGTATTTAATAAATAGAGTGAATAAAGAAATTCAAGAGAAATCCTAAGTGACAAATGGTTTTGGAGACATATGGAGGATGTGGGACCCACACTAGCTTGATTTTTCATAATACATGGTATAGCTCTTTTGCAAATTCGAATTAATGGGAATGTGAACACTCTTGGGTGAGTTGGTAAGTCATAACACATGTCATTGAGCATCTTAGGTCGAATTGGGAAGGATTGGTAACCTCCATGGAAGATAAAGAGTCAAAGTGGAAGTTTGTGGACACTTGGGCTAGATTCCCTAGCCCCTATGACACCAATGATGGAGCATCTATGACAACTATGACAAATTGCAGACCTGACCTCTGACATCTGACCACTATGACATGTCAGCCCCAAAAATAGGCTCAAGGAAGTCGAATTTGGGAGTTGGAGAAGCCAAAGAGACCCAAAATCGAATTTGGGAGAAGATGGAAGGTTGGAACTAGGAGACAAGTGGCAAATGTGGAATATTTCCTAAATGGAAATCTATTGAATCTATTGAGAGGATTTCGACCCTTAGAAGGCTAATGTTGGTTATAAAATGTAGAAATGAAGTATGAGAATGGCTTTTGATCATTTGTAGAATTTGCAATTGCATTTGTGAAGAGGGAGAGCTAGTGGATGACTAGTTTCTTGCCTTAGCCAATTTCGAGGGTGAAAGATTCCCATCCAAGTTGGCAATTGGAAAGGCCATTCAGACCTTTCATTTGGAGCTTTAATGGAGTCTTTATTTGCAGGTGTAAGCTACAGGGCAGCTCATGGTTTCTTCTATTGCAGCTCGTTCCTTCAACCATTTCCAGTTTTGATGGCATATTCTTGATCCTTGAGGGAGGGCGTTTTTGGTGAGCTATTGTACTCTTTGGGGGAGATTCTAATGCACCATTTCTTTTGTAATATGAATTAAATACTCTGTTCTTCATCTCCAGAAAGTTTCAGGTCGAAATTCCAAGTAGAAATGTATAAATCTCATTCTTAATGGAAGAACAATGCCATTTCCCCACTACCTTGTTGTGAGCCAATGTATTGATGATGATTTCGAATGTATGGATGATTCTCTGATATATTTGTGATAAATATATTGCCATGGATGTCTTCTACAAGTTTCATGTACTGTACTTGAGCATTTGAAGCATTTTTACTCAGTTTAGTTGTATTGGGAGGTGAAATAGTGCCATTTCCCCAAGGGTCGAATTGGGGGTTTTTGCTGTTGAATGTGAGAGAGTTAGAACAGTATTAAAAATCAATTAATGGTGCATATGAGAACTTAATCACATACTTAACACATTATATACCTCTGTTCATAAATTTGTGGGAGTTTGGAGGCATTTGGAAGGCCATTTGCAGTGTTACCCAAGGGGGATTTGAACCCCAAATTACTAGTAAAATTGCATACTTGGTCCAGAATCTTAAGAGAGTTTGCAGAGGTATTTTGGTGGCCATATATCATCCCTGAACATCATATTCAAGTCTTAATATCATTCATACACCTTCCTTGAATATTTGAAGGCATTTGGAGTCAATTCGAGACATAGAGACCAATACTAGTCAAAGGCAAATTACTAGTAAAGTTCCCTACATTGGCCAGAATTGAAAGAGTATTTGCAGAAGTATTTTAAAGGTCCAAAGGCATCCTTAAAACACATATTTATGTTCTAATATCATTCATATACCTTCTCAGAAGATTTGAAATCATTTGGGGCAAATTTGGGACCTAGAGATCAAACTAGTCAAAGGTCGAACTAGGGAAAAAAAGTGGAAAATTGTCATTTTAATAAAATTCCTAACAAGGGACATTACAGTGGTATCAGAGCATGGTCTTGGCACCTGATGTGGTAGAACATTAATGAAGACCAGGAGTTAAAGAAATAAGCCACCACCCTTAGAAACTGAAACTGGATGTACTTTGGTGAAAGGGAATAAATAGGAGAAGAAGTGCATTCATTGGTCACCATGAGTAAGGATGAGAAAGGAACCTCAGAGGAGAATGAGGAGTTTAGAAAATTATTGGAACCTTCCTTTGAAGACAAGTGGAGGCAATACTTTCAAGATTTCAAATTGTTGCTTAGTGAAATTGGACGCAACTCGGAAAAAATAATGAGCAATGGTTCTCTTTTCAAGGAAAAGGATGAAACAGTTTATGCCACAAAAGAGGAACCTAATGTAATTGTGGAACATGAGGTACATGTTGATATGCAGGTGCTTGAAGATGCTACACTAAAACAAGAAGAAGGACAAGAACTTGTCCTTGTTCAAAGGGATTATGAGTTTCCTCATGGAGAGAGTTGCAAAGCCTTGGAAGAGGTACATGATCTCACAATAGTTGGACCAAGCAATTATGGAGAAGATGAATTAAATATTTCAATGGGTAAGAGTTGTAAAGAATTAAAGTTGGTTCATAATTCCTCACCCCACACTTCTTTTCCAACCACATCACTTTGGGATGAAAATTGGGTGAAAGGTTTTTTTCTAGTGGTGCCACATGAGGGGTATGAAACTCCAGGTTTTTTTCTAGTGGTGCCACATGAGGGGTATGAAACTCCTACCTCTCCTTTTGATGATGACATGAATAGAGCACCTCATTATTTAGAATTGCAGCAGCATATTGCTTTACCTTATGATGATACATATCCTCATGGATGTATGGATGAGACTTCTTTGAGTCCTTTGAAGTCTCCTTGTTTTTCTTGCTCATTATTTGGTTCAGATTTTAGTGGAGATTCTTCATTCACTTCTTGGATGAATGAATGCATGGCTGAATATTTTGATGCATATCACGTTCTTTTGGAGCAGCACTATAGGACATGGGATACTCACCTATGTCATTGGAGCAGATTTGATTGGTCACTTGAAGATTGTATGCACCTAGCAAATGGTGGTCTACTTACTTGGAGGTATAAACACTTTCATGATTCTTTGATGAAGCATCTTCTTGATGTACATTTTCATTATGTTGTTATGTACTTTGATGATATATATTTTGTACTCATGATGTTTGGAAGAATGCATACAAGAAAATGGGATCCAGGAATCCTCTTATCTAATGGTATGGGTTGGAGAGCACTTTTAATTGTTGGGGTGCAATACAAGCAATGGGACCCTGGAATAATTTTTGTCTCATTGGTTTGAATTTTTTTGGGGAAACAAGCAGTATGGGAGATGGATTTCCCACTTAATAAAGTGAATTTAATAAGATTAGTGCAGCAGCAAGCATGGTGGTTCCTCTCTAAAATATTCATGGAAACTCAAAGACTCAAGGTTTGGCAATTCAATGGCAACTTCAAAGAATTATACAGAAAGCAGGTTCTTCAACACCCATGTTTTAAATTGCTTGAGGACAAGCAATATTGGGAAGGGAGGATTTGTCATGTCCCAAATTTGGAATTGGGTCACAATGGCCTAATCACATTAGCCATATTCATTAGAGTTTGTAAAATTGATGTTAAGGGTCAAATAATTGCCAAGGAGGAAAATTACTAGTTTCCTAGGTTTGGGGTGGAAGCTTTGGGATTTGGAATAAGGGGGATAATAAATGATGTTTAGACATTAGAAGGGTTCAAGTATTTAATAAATAGAGTGAATAAAGAAATTCAAGAGAAATCCTAAGTGACAAATGGTTTTGGAGACATATGGAGGATGTGGGACCCACACTAGCTTGATTTTTCATAATACATGGTATAGCTCTTTTGCAAATTCGAATTAATGGGAATGTGAACACTCTTGGGTGAGTTGGTAAGTCATAACACATGTCATTGAGCATCTTAGGTCGAATTGGGAAGGATTGGTAACCTCCATGGAAGATAAAGAGTCAAAGTGGAAGTTTGTGGACACTTGGGCTAGATTCCCTAGCCCCTATGACACCAATGATGGAGCATCTATGACAACTATGACAAATTGCAGACCTGACCTCTGACATCTGACCACTATGACATGTCAGCCCCAAAAATAGGCTCAAGGAAGTCGAATTTGGGAGTTGGAGAAGCCAAAGAGACCCAAAATCGAATTTGGGAGAAGATGGAAGGTTGGAACTAGGAGACAAGTGGCAAATGTGGAATATTTCCTAAATGGAAATCTATTGAATCTATTGAGAGGATTTCGACCCTTAGAAGGCTAATGTTGGTTATAAAATGTAGAAATGAAGTATGAGAATGGCTTTTGATCATTTGTAGAATTTGCAATTGCATTTGTGAAGAGGGAGAGCTAGTGGATGACTAGTTTCTTGCCTTAGCCAATTTCGAGGGTGAAAGATTCCCATCCAAGTTGGCAATTGGAAAGGCCATTCAGACCTTTCATTTGGAGCTTTAATGGAGTCTTTATTTGCAGGTGTAAGCTACAGGGCAGCTCATGGTTTCTTCTATTGCAGCTCGTTCCTTCAACCATTTCCAGTTTTGATGGCATATTCTTGATCCTTGAGGGAGGGCGTTTTTGGTGAGCTATTGTACTCTTTGGGGGAGATTCTAATGCACCATTTCTTTTGTAATATGAATTAAATACTCTGTTCTTCATCTCCAGAAAGTTTCAGGTCGAAATTCCAAGTAGAAATGTATAAATCTCATTCTTAATGGAAGAACAATGCCATTTCCCCACTACCTTGTTGTGAGCCAATGTATTGATGATGATTTCGAATGTATGGATGATTCTCTGATATATTTGTGATAAATATATTGCCATGGATGTCTTCTACAAGTTTCATGTACTGTACTTGAGCATTTGAAGCATTTTTACTCAGTTTAGTTGTATTGGGAGGTGAAATAGTGCCATTTCCCCAAGGGTCGAATTGGGGGTTTTTGCTGTTGAATGTGAGAGAGTTAGAACAGTATTAAAAATCAATTAATGGTGCATATGAGAACTTAATCACATACTTAACACATTATATACCTCTGTTCATAAATTTGTGGGAGTTTGGAGGCATTTGGAAGGCCATTTGCAGTGTTACCCAAGGGGGATTTGAACCCCAAATTACTAGTAAAATTGCATACTTGGTCCAGAATCTTAAGAGAGTTTGCAGAGGTATTTTGGTGGCCATATATCATCCCTGAACATCATATTCAAGTCTTAATATCATTCATACACCTTCCTTGAATATTTGAAGGCATTTGGAGTCAATTCGAGACATAGAGACCAATACTAGTCAAAGGCAAATTACTAGTAAAGTTCCCTACATTGGCCAGAATTGAAAGAGTATTTGCAGAAGTATTTTAAAGGTCCAAAGGCATCCTTAAAACACATATTTATGTTCTAATATCATTCATATACCTTCTCAGAAGATTTGAAATCATTTGGGGCAAATTTGGGACCTAGAGATCAAACTAGTCAAAGGTCGAACTAGGGAAAAAAAGTGGAAAATTGTCATTTTAATAAAATTCCTAACAAGGGACATTACAATGAGACACAACCCACCTATGAGAAGTCAATGGGGACCTTTCACACAATAATGATTCTGAACACTAATTTCAATGATACATGATGAGAATAGTCTGACACCAGGGAATGGCCAACACATGAGGTCAAGGAAATTGTAGGATGGACGACACAGGTTATATCCTTGAACAATGAGCACAACACAGTAGTGACTTGGGAATATTTTGACAGAAAGGGACCAATGATAAAAGTACGCGATGTAGGAGACATTGGAATATTCTCCATATGGTTGGAAGAGTAACCAACCATAGGAGTAAATAACTTTGAAATCAAGGCTTAAATCCTAAGGCCAAAAACTAGAACCCAACTTGTTGAGAGAATCAAGATTGGTGCTATGTTTAAGAATGACTTGAATTGCTACCACAAAATAACAGACATTTGAGATCTTTCCCTCCCCTCTCTTTTTATAATATTTTATTTTTAGTGTCTTTGTTATATTATAAAGCTTGAAAAGAGAATAAAATAATGCTAGAGTACATTGGAGAAGACGAGTGTTGCATGATGTGCAACTACATTCCAAGCGCATGGAACATGCCTATGCAAAAATGAAAAAAAGGGATGTGTGGGATGTGGATGCTCTTGAAGCATGTCTTCTCCAGTTAGGGTATCAATATGTGACTGCAATAAGTAGAAAAGGAAAGCGGTCTTAGGATAATGCATTGGAGGAAAGCGAGAAGTGGATAACTACATCGGGCATTAGAATCAAAATTTCAAGAAGCTGTATGCATATGCAATAGCACAAAATGCCAAATTTTTGAAAGTTCCCTAGGTGATGGCCATAATAAGAGTTAGAGAGGGTCATGAGGATTCATCTTGATGACATGGTGGGGAAAATTAGGGACTCTTGATCCTAACACAAAATTAGGCATGGGAACCATAAGACAACATGGTTCTAACTAGGGTACCCAAGAGTTGGTAAGCTCTAACATGGTAACTATGACTATTATCAGGACAAAGGGTTATTGTCACAATTCCATGTGGCAGGGTTGATGCAAATCATGCATTATGGATATGACCATCCCTATATTCCTGTATAGGACATAGACCTTTTAATCAGATCACTAATTGGAAAAAATGAGCCTCCGTTCTCATTCTCCTATCCAAATTAGTCAAAACTAGGCAAAAAGTGGCATTAGTATTAGTTCATAGTTGTTAAAATAGGCTCAAACCTACACAAAAGCTCCTATGAATTTAATATAAACAAAATGATATGGTAAAAAAAAATCAGAATTCATTTTTACCATTGTTTTTACCCTTTTGGAGCTTTTGTGCCCAAGATTTTCAACTATTGATTGTAGAGTCATTAGGCCACCAATCAAGATTTTGTTAGTTCCAGGTATTTTACTCATCTCTCACCCTTCATTTTCATCCGTCTTTTGTATATTTATTCCATTATTTTGATTTTTATCCTCCTTTCGATTCTTAAACTACGCATTTGTACTTAATTATCTTCTGGGGCACGAATGACCCATGTATTCATGCTTGTCCAACTCATTGGGTGTGAATACCCGTGCCTATCTAGATCATTGGGTGCGAATGGATGGTGAAATGTGGAAAGAATTGTTCCTTGGCTAAAAATCATGTTTCTTGTGTAGATGGCTATTGTATGGAAAGAGTGTGAGCATGAAGGCCTTGACCATAATGCTCTAGGAATCCTTTGAACCTCAATTCCCTTTGCTAATGTGGATTACTTAAATTGTTTTGAGTCTCATATATGAGGTCCTAAAAGAGATTGCTGCAGGTTTTGATCCGTTATTGGGACCCTGATTAGGGTGCTTTCATATTCAAGGGGGAGGTTTTGGATATCATAGTAGATGATATCTACTTTCTGACCGAACTTTCATGAAGAGGGGCCTTGGTGAACCTTAAAGGTCCAATCCGAGGAGAGAATGCCCTCACAATGTAAGAGTATGTGAACACATTTTATGTTTTGGGGACTCAAAATTCAAGCACAGGTGCCTATCTCTAACATTGCGAGCTTCCCTCTAATGTTTGTCTTGACTATGATCACCAAAGTGGTAGGATTTGTTGCTTTTCATTTTTCCTCATGAGGTCACATGCAAATTGGTGTTGAGTGCCTTAGATCCACACTGTTCGACTGGTGCACCGGTTTTTGAGCAACATGAAGTGTCGACTTACTGATTGAAAGAATGGGAAGAACAAGAGCTTGAGGTATGGTAGCATATTGTTATCATTTTTATTTGAAGGATTCCTGCTAGGATCCCGGGGATATCACTCCCACCCTTAGATACCAGGGAGCCCTGGATGTGCTGGTGGACTAAGCTTATGTTTATATTGGGAGGAATATCAACCCATTCTATATTTGATGATGAATTCCTCAGAGTGGTGGAGCAGACAACTGTTAGAAAAACAAGACCGTAGAGCAATAAAAATAAACAAGATGCAAATATAAATTATATAGACACATTACAAGAGAGACACCAATATATTGTGGGTAACCCAAGATGGGCTACGTCCACACTAAAATTTCCAATCCTTATTATTATACCATCTAGCAAAGTGAAGGGATACAACCCACATCACAGCCGCTGCAACTTCCTCTTCACACTCTCTTAGTCTCTCTTACACAATCTCATAGATCTTTACAATGCATAATACCTAATACATCAACCCTAGCCGTATTACAATGTCTTTCTTATAAAGGGGAATACCATGGGAAAATACCACGGGTTACCCAAAACCATGGGCCCGCGTTTGTACCCCCGGACCCCAGTGGGGGGAGGCTTCACTCCCCACACCCCTCCCCACTGGGGTGAGTGTACAGTCCTTTTACATATCATATAAAGCCAGGGTACAAACACGACTAAATAATAATATCTCTGAATCTGGGAGATCAGGCTCCACAACCAACAATCTCCCACTTGGAGACTGATCACAACAACTCCACCGCTACTAAACTTGTTGGACCTTGGACTTGGAAAATTTCTCATCTTCACCTTCATGCTAGAAGTCCAAATGAAACCGAGCAGGAACTCAGTTTCTCTCTGGTCACTACCTTTGTGAACATGTCTATAGGATTTTGGCTAGTATGTATCTTTTCCAGCTTTGACAGTTCATCTTCCAGAATAGAGCGTATGAAATGGTACTTGAGCTGTATATGTTTAGTCCTAGAATGGAATGCTGAGTTCTTTGCAATATGAATGGCACTCTGGATGTCACTATACAACCTACTATCCTTCTGCTTCTTACCCAATTCCTCCATAAAACTCTGCAACCAAATCATCTCTTTACTAGCCTCTGTAACAACAACATACTCTGCTTCAATTGTTGAAAGTGAAACAACCTTTTGCAGTTTTGAAATCCAACTTACTGTTGTTCCACCTACAGTAAACACATATCCTGTGGTGCTCCTCCTGCTATCCTTATCACCTGCCATATATGCATCAACATATCCTTGTAGAACAATGTTTGAACCTCCAAAACATAATTCCTGAGTGGTAGTACCTCTCAAATACCTGAGAATCCACTGTACTGCCTTCCAATGTTCTTTACCTGGATTGTTCATATATTTGCTCACAACTCCCACTGCATGTGCAATATCTGGTCTTGTGCACACCATGGCATACATCAAGCTGCCAACTGCTGATGAATAGGGAATCTTGGACATGTAATCTATCTCTTCTTGTGTCTTGGGACACATTTCCTTACTTAGTTTGAAATGGATGGCCAAAGGTGTACTAACTGGTTTTGCATTTTGCATTCTGAACCTCTCCAACACCTTTTGTATGTACTCACTTTGAGACAATGTCAGTTTGCAATTTTTCCTTTCTCTTGTTATTCTCATACCAAGGATTTGCTTTGCAGCACCCAAATCCTTCATCGCAAATGAATTAGTTAGCTTCCTTTTGAGTACATTTATATCCTGCATGTTAGACCCTGCAACAAGCATGTCATCCACATACAATAATAAGATAATATATCTTTCATTGTCTAGCCTCTTGAAATAAACACAGTGGTTAGAATGACATCTACTATAACCTTGTTATGTCATAAACCTGTCAAATTTTAAATACCACTGCATTGGAGCTTGCTTCAAGCCATACAAGCTCTTCTTCAACCTGCATACCAAATCCTCCTTCCCTTTGACCTCATACCCTTGTGGCTGCTGCATATATATCTCTTCCTCCAAATCCCCATGGAGAAAAACTGTTTTTACATCTAACTGTTCAAGATGCAAATCTTCTACCGCCACTAGACTTAAAATAGTCCTAATTGAAGTCATCTTAACAACTAGAGAAAATATTTCATCAAAATCTATACCTTTCTTCTGTGCAAACCCCTTTACAACAAGTATGGCCTTGTACCGCTTCTTGCCTCCTTCTTCTTCCTTCAACATGTAAACCCATTTGTTCTGCAATGCTCTTTTACCAGCATGCAATTGAACCAAATCCCAAGTCTGGTTTCCTACCAATGAGTCCATCTCCTCATTCATGCCTTGCTCCCACTTCTTTCTAGTTTCCACCTGCATAGCTTCTTCATAACATTCTGGTTCACCAGCATCCATCATCAATAAATAATACAATGAAGGAGAGTATCATTCAGGGAGTCTACTTAACCTGGTAGATCTTCTTACACTTGCAGGAGTTTCAGGTACTTGCTGCTGTTCTTGATTTTCTGGCACCTTTGAAACTTCATTTTCTTCAATTTAATCAAGTACTGTGTACTATGTGTTTTCATTTTCCTATTTCTTTCCCTGCAACTGATCTTTATACATGACCTTTTCATTGAATATCACATCTCTACTCCTAATGATTTTGTGATTTTCATAATCCCATAAGCGATAACCAAAATCATCAACCCCATATCCAATAAAGGTACATTTCTTGGATTTAGGTTCAAGCTTTGTTCTATTTTCTTTATCAATATGGACAAATGCTTCACAACCAAAAGTTTTCAGAAATGAGTAGTTTACCTTTTTACCTGTCCATGCCTCTTCTGGAATACCACCATCCAAAGCACTTGAAGGCCCTCTGTTTATTAAATAAACAACAATATTTACAACATTTGCCCAAAACTGTAAGGGCAACCCTGCATGCAATCTCATACACCTTGCACACTCCATGATTGTTCTATTCATCCTTTCTGACACACCATTTTCTTGTGGTGTTCCTGGGATTGTCTTCTCTCTATATATCCCATGGTATGAACAATAACTATCAAACTCCTTGCCACAATACTCACCTCCATTATCAGATCTGAGACACTTCAACCTTTTTCCTGTCTCATTCTCAACCAAAGCTTTCCACTTCTTAAAAGTAGCAAACACATTGTATTTATGTCTAATGCAATAAACCCAAGTTTTTCTAGTTGCATCATCAATAAATGTAACATAATAATGAGAGCCACCAAGAAGTTGTACCTGAGCCGGTCCCCATACATATGTATGCACAAGCTCTAACTTTTCATTCTTCTTCTGTTTCCCAACCCTGAGAAATCCGACTCTCTTCTGTTTTCATAAACACAGTTCTCACAGAATTCCAAACTTACCTGCTTCAAATCTGGCAGAAACTTCCTTGAGTGGAGAATCTGCATCCCCTTCTCACTCATGTGGCCAAGCTTATGATTCCACAATGTTTTATCTATTCCTGTGGAAGCTAAAGAGATAGAATGGTCAGTATTATGAGGACATAAATACAATGTACCTACCCTGTCTCCTTTTTCTATCACTATTGATCCTTTAGTGATCTTCCACCACGTTTCTCCAAACGTAGATAGACAGCCGCCATCTCCCAACTGCCCTGTTGAGATCAGATTTCTTTTCATAGCAGGAATATGCCTAACATCTTTCAGCATCCATTCAATTCCATTCTTAAATTTTATCCATACCTTACCCATTCCAACAATTTTACATGGCTCATCATCACCCAATAAGACATGTCCAAAATCACTTGGAACATAATCATGAAAATATTTCCTATGGGGTGTAGTATCACATGAAGCCCCTGAATCTACTACCCAGTAATCACTAATATTATCTAAAGCAAGAATCAAAGCATCTTGTAACACATCACCTGTTACATTTGATTCCCGAGTAGTCTCCTATTGGCTGCTTATATTGTTCTGGAGGTTTTCTAAAAAGACCAAGGTTCTGCGCGGTTCGAGGAACCAACAAAACCCCTTTTCACTGGCCCTTTTGGCAATGACCCGCGAACAGATTGATGTCTCACCTGAGGCGAAGTAATGGGGGGTGTGGAATCGGGTTTCCACAACCAGGTGATGATCGCTTCCGATAAAGCTGGCGAGCAGCGCGCTACAGGACTCGCGCTGCAAACAGGGGACTGCGCGAAGTTTAGCTTTTTTGCGGGTAGAACTTAGACTATCGCGCATCCAAGGACTGTGTGATGGGGAATCGTTCTTCGACAACAAGACAACGCCACAGAGACCGCGCTTCCTCCCAACACTAATGCAGCTTCAATAGACCTTACTTAGCATAAAAAGATGCATTCGACAACAAAATATCCTGCAACCCTTGCGAACTTCTATGCTATAACAAACAACAATCTAACTGCGCACTTCCAGTGCTGTGCTCAGGGAATCAAACTATACCGAATTCGTGGGCTTACGTGTTTACCCGATTGACTTATGCTTTCCTTTGACTTAGAAATACTATGCATTTAACATTCATTCACATATGTGGTTACTTAACATATTATTCCTTATGGCGAATACATATAAAAGCAAGAACACATGCATTCATAAACTAAATCTCAACCATTCACATAAGCAAATATAAAGATCTAAATGAATACAATCAATCACATAACACGGTATTTAACGTGGTTCACCCCAAGGATGGGAGATACATCCACAGGAATTGTTGTTATATTATCTTTGGGAAGGGTACAACAGTTCCAGTCTGCGCACTCAGCTGCAGACTCTCTTATCTCTTTGTAGGCCTCTGCGCACGCAGCTTGCAGATACTTTTACAATAGCATTCAACAATGCAAAACCAAGTATTACTAAAGATTTAGCAATTCACAATTAGAGATTAACGATTACCCTTTCCCTTATAAAATGTGCCCTTTTATAGATCGTGCCCTTAGGTCACGTCTTTACAATCAAGTGGGCCAAAAACCCTAGGGTTACCCAAAATTGGTATGGTTTCTCCGCTAACTAGGACTGTTAGGCTCTGATAGCGACTTCTCCATCATGGCCATCCTTCTGCGCGTGGTCACATCGTTTTCATCCCCCCTGTCGAGCGCATGCCGACGGGTTGCTTTTACCCCGTCGTTCCTTCTCTAATGACTTTGTGCGGTCGATTCACGTTGTGCTGCCTCTGCTCGTGTGACCGGTCGCTTTCCTTCCGCACCACTCCTTACCTCCCTGCTGGGGATCATGGAGTACTTCAACCAAACAGGTCGCTTTCACAGCTCGACCTTCCCTTACATTCCTTACCCAAAACAGATGCCCTGCTGGCACTGCGTGGTGCTACCACTTCACGGAACTGGCGCTCAGCTGCGCGGTTCCTATCTTGCCGCTACTGCACTGCGCTCAACTTCGTAGCTCCCCAAAACTGTCTTCATCTGAGCTGCATTGTAACTTATCAGCTCCAAAATTGTTTGTTGCAAAAAAATGCCTTACTTGGGCCAAGCCCAACAAGCCCCTAACACTTACATGTGGCTCGTCCCCGAGCCACTTTCCACTTTTGGTTCCATGAGCTGCTCGTCCTCCTGCGGAGCTATTTTAGCAGCTAACTCCTGATACATTGCGCTCAACTTAGAAACCGTATCCTTCACATCCTCTTCAATTGCTTTGATGGTTTCCAACACATCCGATGTTAGGTCATCCTAAGTTTTCTCTTGCACTGAATCCTGTGCGTCTCGGAGTTCCCTCAAATTTTCTTCAATCTTTAGCATTAGTTCATGGGATTCCTCCTGCAGGGGCCGTGACTTGTCTCTGGCTTCATCCTCCTGTTCTCTTAACACTACAAGTTGTTTCTTTAATTCTCTGACTTCTCGAAATCTGCGGAGTCTGTCTTTTGGTAGTAGGGTCTTCATCTCCTCATTCAAGGCGTTTAACGCTGCCTGTTTTTCCTTCAAACTGGTTTGGACCTGCAGCAGCTCAAGGTCCTCTTGGAGCGTAGTAAAGATTCTTGTAGCTTCGTCCAGCAAGTTTTGACACTTTGCTACTTCGCTGGATATGGTCTCTACGGTTGCTTTTGCTTTTGCTGCTCTGAGCTCTTCCTGATCTGGTGGCGTCTTCGGCTGATTCTGTGCTTCTAAGGCAACAATCTTTGCTTGATAATCAACCTCCATGTCTTTCATTCCAGTCTTAAGATCGCTAACTACTGAGCCGATATTAAGGATAGTATCCGTGAGCTCTGGCTGCTCATTGCATTCTGGTATCTCCACGCAGACTGAAGCGACAGTCTGCTCTATGCTTCTTCACTGGTCCTGTTCACTTTCAAGTGCCTTGGTTCTCTTTAAACTTGCTTCCTGTAGCTGCTTATAATTTTCTTGCAATTGATGGTGTTGGTTTAGAGCGACCACATTTCTGTCATGGATCTCTTCGACAGCCTACAAGTGCAGATTGTGTAGGCCCTCCAGTGGCAACATCACGATGTCGATGTCCACATGCTTTATGCTCTGCGCTCCCGCAGCTGTTTCATCGCGTGGTATAATGACACTGAGTGGTTCAATGCGGACTATGCACGATTTTGGTGGCAAGGTCAGGGATAGAGGTGTTGTCTTTGGCTACGAAGTGTCCCCTGACCTTCCTTCCGATTCTGATTCCCGCGGCAAAGCCAAGTCACGCTGGAATTTCTCAAACTTATCTGTTATACCTTGTAGCGTGGTGATATTCTTCTGCAAACTTGCTTGAATCTCTTCATCCTTACTATCTTTGAGGTTCATCACATCTTCTAGATGCGAGGTGACCGTGGATGCGATCATATCATAATCGTCATTGTGCAGCTTCGCTTCTGACTGGCCCTTTGAAGCCTTCTGCTTCTTTTTCTAGACTTTCTCTGGTACTGAGATTCCGGGCTCCTTCCTTTTCCCTAATGGTGAGCCTTCGACAATTGGTGTTGGAATTGGGTTACTCTCTTCGGAGTCACTCTCGATGATCATAGGTCCTTCGACCTTCCATTCATCCACCCATTCCTTCATAATGAGGTCGATATCCGCTTCATCCATGTGATAGTTCCCTTGGAACCATTCTGGGTTCTTTTTCTGCGCCTTTGCTGAAATGTAGATGGAATGCATGTTAGCGTAAAAATTTAAAGTATGAATATACTTAACTGATATATCTTTAGAGATGCGCGGTGTGCGAACAATGACATCGCACAACTGTTCATAGTATGTATAGACAACTTCATTCGTTGCGCGTTGTCTTTCTGGCATCAGATTCACCCACAGGTTTGCATACTTGGGTCCTCTACAGTCATTGCTGGGACCGCAGAGGCCAACATAGTGCCTTGGGTCCTTCTAGCCTACAAACGCGATGAATACCGTCAACTAGTTGTAATGGAAAATAATTCCATGGACCTGAGTTTCACGGACATCCTCCAGAAAATCGTTCAGTAAATACTGGCACCAATTGAATCTTTCGCCCTGCTCTGCCTTCGCCCCAAGGAGCACTGCGCTGGCTGGTACTTCTGTCAGCCTTGATTTCCACAAATTTTTTCCATCTAGCAGTTGTGTTACGAACCGCATAGCATCATTGGCTATATCGTCCGTGATAAATCCTCTTTTGCCTTTCGGAATCTGATGTGCCTGCTTCATCTGCATGGTGACTTCCTTATCCCTGGACTTACCGACAAATAATTTCTTAGGGTCTTCACCCCGCTTGCTTAGACTTGTGATCTGATGGACCAAGTCTATGTTTAGGTCGACCTTTCTATCCAACCAAAGATAGCCTTGGTGTGTGTGCGATATGAGTGTGCGCACCACCACGTTAAGTTCTGGGCTCTGATCGAAGTGCGGGAGCTGCAATAGGTTCAACAACCCTGATTCGACGACTTCAGATAGCCAGTTCTGTGAAACCAACAACTGGTTGTTCTTCACATCCGTCTTCCAGCACATATATCTATCTGGCTGAAATTGTGGGTACTTAGGCTCGTCTGGGTCCTTCTATTGTTGCAGCAAGTCGTAATCTTCGAACTTGCAGTCCACGATATTTCCCAGCAGATTTGGTTATGGATTTACATGCTTGGATATTGGAGGAAGTGGAATTTTGTACTTAGCATTCCGGGTGAACTTCAGGGCCGGTGCATCTTGTGCATGCGGAGAGATATACTCTGGGGTCAAAGTTAATGGGATTTCTTTATCGCCGAGCGAAACTTCTGGCAGCTTGGAGCTCATCATCTTCGGCTTTGTCTTCTCCAATGCTGGTTCCTTACCCTTCGCTTGCGTTGGTGCAGTGTGTCATGGCGAACGACGTGAACCTTGAACTTGTTCTGTAACAACCTTCTTAGCAGGGGTTCTCATCAACCCTTCAATCCCTATGTGTTTAAAAATAGACAAAGTTTGCTCAATTGTAAACTCTTGCTCAATTGTAGAATATTCAGACATTCACTAAACTTTCTTCTGCATAGTCACGGGGTAACTTAACGCTCTTGGTAAACAGATTCAATCTATGGCTCGCAATTTTTTTTTAGAGTTTTGGTAACGCCCCCGAGCCCAAATACAACGGTATTTATAGGCGTCGTCGGCCTTAGTTGCACCCATCAATGGCTAGAAAAGCATTAAATGGCATGTCCGTTGGCCAAATTCGCTGAGGATTCGGGTCCTTTCCTTCATTAATTCCTTTAGAACGATTATTTCTGTGTTAAATGCTCAAGCGGTCGTCGACAAAATCACTGTATAACGACTAGTTTTGGAACCGACATTATAACGGCTAGTTTCTCGAAGCGTTGCGTCGAACTGCGTGGCGCATTGTCACTACTCCGACACGGTTACTTCGCGGTGTTGATCTTATTCTTCTGAATTTTTCATACTTCTTGTGCTATCTTATCTGCGCAACTACATTTTGAGTTTCGAAACTGCGCGTTTGTTCTTTTCATTTTCTTTTTTTCTCTTGTTTTTTTTTTTCATGCACAGTTTCACTTCTCAACTAGTGCTGCGTGGTCAATGCATTCTTTTCATCAAACTTCGCGTATCGAACCAAAGCTGTGTACAAACTCTTTTGCATTTCTAGTGCCCAATTTCAACTATACTTGACACTTAGAAATTCCCTTCTCTTTCGATCACTGATGGATCTGCGAAGTAGGACTATCCTGATAGGGTTTTAGTCTACTTCCATTCACCAAACCTGGTAAGTTATGTACAACTAAAGTGGCTAATTGAACTGCGCCACCGTTAGTAACATACATAATAGTGTATGGTCCAAGCCAATGCATTTTAAATTTGCCTGAAAATTTCATAAAATTACTATCATAGAGGAGGACTAAGTCACCTACCTTGATATGGCGATCATGCCATGCTTTTTCTCTGTCTTTTTGCACTTGCTGGTGGAAAGCCTGCGATGAAGCGATCCTCTTCCATCCAACCAAGTGTAGAAGCCTTTCTTCTATCGTTTGTTCATCCTCCATGCCTTTGAATGCAACGATCCATAAGCTGGGTATGATATACTCCATTGGCATCACAACTTCCTGTCCATAGGTCAATCTGAAATGTGTATGGCCTGTCAACTTCTTGCAAGTGGTCCTGTATGCCCATAACACAGCTGGAATGCGCAGATCCCAATCATCCCTGTTTACATTGCATACCTTTGTCAACGCATTCTCCAGTACCTTGTTGAAAGCTTCAACAGTTCCATTGGCTTGAGGATGGTACGGTGTACTCCTCTGATGATAAATGTGGAATTCTTCAGTGAGGGATTCAATAGTTCTTTTTAGAAAGTGAGTGCCTTGATCACTCATAAAAATATTCGGGCATCCAAATCTAGTAATGATGTTCTTGAAGATGAATTGCGCGGCAGTGGCTATGCTACAATCCTTCACTGGTTTAGCCTCTTCCCATCTGGTGAGATAATCAGTAGCGGTGATAATGTATCTTGCACCAGCCCGCTTTCCCGGTGGGTTAATAGGTCCCATGAAATCAATGGCCCATTTATCATGCTTGAAGTGTTAACTACGGATTCAATGGCATTTCATCTCTTCACGACGGCCTTCCTGTCCTCTGACAGACATCGCAGCTCTGGAAATGTTCCTTTGAATCTTTGTGAATTGTAGGCCACCATAGCCCTGCTTGCAATATATTCTACGCAGTGGCTCTTCCTGCGTAGTGACCTCCCGATACACCTGAATGTGCATAAGCCAATATGAATGGCTTCTGATGCTCCAACATGCATCTGCGCAACACTTCATCTGGTCCCAACTTGTATAGTTGTCCTGCTATGATAGTGAAGTCTGTTGCTTTGACTACAACTGCTTCTTCTGCTGCGTAGTGAACTCTGTGGGTGCCAATCCCATAGTCAAAAAGTCTACAATATCCTTGTAATAATCGTCAGCGACTTGTATAGCAAATAACTGCGCATCAGGCAGGTTGTCTTCAAGATTGGTGGGTTCTTCGCCTGACTCAATCCTGGAGAGATGGTCAGGTCCTAGGTTCAATATGCCTGGCTTAACCACAATTTCAAAATCATACTCTTGGAAGAGAAACAACCATCTGCAGATTCTCCCCCCTAACACTGGCTTATTAAACAAGTATTTCAAAGCTGAATGGTCAGTGTACCTGGAGAAGTGCGCACCCAGCAAATAGTGCCTGAATTTCTGCTGTGCGTATACCATAGCTAGACCTTCTCTTTTAGTGGTTGTATAGTTCTTTTCAGCTGATGAGAGCTTCCTGCTCGAGAATGCAATGGGATGGTCAATGCCTCCCTCTCCTGGCTGTGCTAGCACCACACCAAGTGCAATGGATAAAGCATCAATGTGTACATGGAATTGCTTATCCCAATCTGGAAAAACTAGGATCGACGCAATTACTATCTTCTCTTTCAGCGTGTCCAGTCCCTTCTCACATTTTGCATTCCATATGAACTACGCTTCTTTCTTCAACAGTTTTTCCATTGGCGCGGTTATCTGCGCATAAACCTTGATGAATTTTCTATAGTATCTTGTATGTCCTAACGTGGTGTGGAGTTGTTTCACTAGATTCGGTGTGGGCAGGTTCACAATAACTGCGATCTTCACAGGTTCAACCATTGTTAACAATCAAATTAACACCCTTAACCAGGTGAGGGTGGAAGCATACTTTTACCATTCGCCCGCAACATGAAGACAAAAACAAGTAGTAGAGAGAACAATCCTCTCTGATTTGATCACCACTTCCATAACTGGAAAGATTGAGTAAAGAATGAAGGAGCTTAATAGAGACAAAGTTCAGTGATTGAATTGCTTACCAAAATCTCAAATCAAAGCTCTAACAGTCAGATAGTGAGAAGAAATGCACAAAAATGCATTAAAAAGTACTTAAATATGCTAAGTTGTGAAAAAAGCCTAATAAACTATGGAAAGTGAGTTTTTGAAGAGAAAATAATAAAAAATGATTATCCCACATGGAAAAAGAGTAACTTGAAATCCCATTTCCCAATGCTATAAAAGAAAGGCATTTGGGGCATGGTAAGGGAGGCAAAAGAGGAGCAAACTTCGCAGGTTCAACCATTGTTAACAATCAAATTAACACCCTTAACCAGGTGAGGGTGGAAGCATACTTTTACCATTCACCCACAACATGAAGACAAAAACAAGTACTAGAGAGAACAATCCTCTCTGATTTGATCACCACTTCCATAACTGGAAAGATCGAGTAAAGAATGAAGGAGCTTAATAGAGACAAAGTTCAGTGATTGAACTGCTCACCAAAATCTCAAATCAAATCTCTAATAGTTAGATAGTGAGAAGAAATGCACAAAAATGCATTAAAAAGTACTTAAATATGCTAAGTTGTGAAAAAAGCCTAATAAACTATGGAAAGTGGGTTTTTGAAGAGAAAATAATAAAAAATGATTATCCCACATGGAAAAAGAGTAACTTGAAATCCCATTTCCCAATGCTATAAAAGAAAGGCATTTGGAGCATGGTAAGGGAGGCAAAAGAGGAGCAAAGGCATGCTAGAGAGATTCTGAAGAAATGAGAGCTCATCTTCATAAAAGGAAAGGGTGGAGAAAGGATAATTCATGGCAATGGAGGAAGGATGCACACCAAGATCCATGGTAAATATGTATCTTCTTCCTTGTTTTAATATGAAATGATTCAAGTTTTTTCCATTCAAGGGTTTGAATTATTATGCTTGAGTTGAATCCTCAAATGGATTTAGATCTTAATGAATGTTTGATGGATGAATGCAGATCTTAAGAAATTTGTATTAATCATTTCATTTATGACATAGAAACTCACCACTTCTTAGTAAGATAGCATATCTAGAGTAGACACGTCCCTACACTATTTGCTATTATCAACCATCAAACCCTGTTTACAGACAATGTGTCCTAGTAGAATACCATAACGCACACAACAAATACATTTCTTTAAGTTCAATGAAATTTGATGTTGTCTGCACTTAGCTAACATCATTCTTAGATTCTCAAAATTGTTTTTCAGTAACCCAAAGACAGTCCAATCATCAAAATAAACCTCTAAGAACTTATGGATAAAGTCCTTAAATGCAGCCACCACAACTCTGGAAAATATGGCAAGCACATTCTTCAATCCAAAGGGAATAACTGTATACTGGTAGGAGCCCCATTCAGTATCAAATGTTGTCTTATGCCTGTCTGCTGGATTAATCCTGATCTGATGGTAACCAGAAAATCATCAGTAAAACAATAGGCCTCGTTCCCTCCAACATTGTCCAATACTTCATCTGTAAACGTGTAATGTCCCCCATTTTGACCCTTGTAATATTTTGGGCTATAATGTAAATAATGTATGCATATTATGTATGATTCCTAGCGTGGAGCTCAAGGCCAAGGCCTCGCTAGTGAACGCTCGATCTAGAAGAGGCAAGTATTTGATATTATGCTACCCATGTACTAGTGAACCATGGGAATTGTAAATATGCATTTTAATATAAAAGCCCACAACTAGATATGCAATGCAACAAGAGATGTGGGCATGATGTTACAAGGAGATTGGGAGGGAAAACATTCAAACCCTTGGAGCTAATCAAGCCAAGCCAAGTGTCAATGAGAGAACCAATCAAACCCTCAACTACCCATATTGACTTTCGTACCCAATCATTCATTTCTCCCAAGAATTGGTTGAGGTAGTTAATGCCTTGGGGAATGGAGAGGTATGGCTGTCCAAATTCGAGTATGGGCAAGCCACCCTTCCTAGAGATTCATGTTTGGCTTCTTGGGCAAGAAAAGGGCCACAAACTTGCTCCCCAAGCCATTATTCAACCATCAGTCTTGCTCCCTCACGAGTTTAGAGCTACCTGGGCATTGTTCTCCATGGTTTTGCTGTGTTTACCTTCATTATCCTAGCTGGGAAGGGCGTTTTTGTGTTGTGTAATAGTAGGGAAGAAAGGGAAATCGATTTGGGGACCATAGAGGCTGTTTTGACTCACTGATTGCTTGTATGTCTGTGGGAGAAATTGTTTTCTTCCCTATGGTCGATTTTCCCTCTCACAAATCTGTTTTTGTTGTGCCTACGTTTTGGGGAAAACCGTCCATCTAGTTCCTAAGTCCCACTACTGGAAGTGTGTTCCAGAGCCCATATCTGAGTTGGGTGTACAAGAGGATGTTGGGGTTGAGATGGGTATCCATGGCTTTGGTTGATCTGAGCTTGAGAGTTCCCTTTTCCTTGTAGATATCATGCCCAGCTTGGGGGTGGTCTCTGAGTGCTGAAAGAATATAGGCTGGGCAGAGACCTATGGTTGGGAGGAACGTTGCAGCGACATAGCTAGTTGTTTGGGTCAATTGCACAACAAAGATAAGTGTTTTCTATCTATGTGTTTTACCTCTGCGGTGTTTAAATTAATGACTGTTATTGATATATTGAGTGCATATGAAAACATGTGGGTGGATGAGTTTATTTCCGTTGTGCATATTTGTTTAATTTATATATGCACACATTTGTTTTTAACTGTATGCATCTGATGAATTGGCTGAGTTTTATGAACTATGTGAATACGATTTGCATCATATGTCTGCACTGATCCCATGTAGTCAAAGTCTACTTATGCGCGACCCACCATCTTGCAGGTGTAGCACGCAGGGCTATATCCAATGCTGGTATGTGATGTTCAGCTGCAACTAATACAATATATTCTTGAATAAATGAATAGATGTTAGTTGAACCATCATAAGTGGGGATTGGGCTTACCTCTGTTCCAATCCAGTGTAGTTATTTGGTGATCTGCGCGCATCTTCTTGCAAATACTTCATGCATACGGCTTTGCCAATTCTCCAGCCTTGCGTCGGAATCTGTTACGCAAGAACTGTCACATTTCCAACTAAGTGCTCCATCCGCTGTAAGATTAATGTAGTCAGCCTGATTCATAGTCATCTTGTAGGTGCGATCAAGATCCTATGCTCTGGATTCTTCCTGAATCGACTCAGTGTACCTTTCTCCTTGCGAAGGGTCCAAGGGTGTGATGACCCTAATATCCTGTCCTTCAAAGATCATCTTCTTAGTCTTCATTTTTATGATTGCGAGGTTATCCATCGCCCAGTCTATACCCAATAGTACTGGATAAGGATGACTATCATCCACAATTTCAATAACCTCAAAGTCTGCATGACTTCGCAGTCCATCGATGTCAACCATAATATTGGATAATCTCCCAAAAGGTATGAATTTCTACTGGTTGGACAATCTCAACTGTATTGGTGACCATGACAAATTTGGTCTCCCCATCTGCTGCCATGTCTACTTAGTCAAGACATTTACCTTTGACCCTAAGTCAAGGATGATCTCATCCATCTCATAATCTCCTATCTGCGCACTGAGCCTCATTTCTCGGCCTGTTATTTTATGTCTCTTGATGTGATGAACTGCACCCTGGGAAGTATCCGTCTCACTGCGTGGTTCATACTGGTTTAGTAATTTTTCCAATTCTACTACAACATCTGCACTCTTCAATAATTTCATGCAGCTCCGTAGGAACTGCGCAACATAAGTGCCTGTCTCTGTTGCGGTGCATTTTTTGTCATAAGCTATTGGCATATCCTCCATATGCGGTGTTTGAATTCACAATGGGATTCTTGGCGACATAGGTGCTGTCTCTTTGAAGATGTCCCGTGCTTCTTCAAAGAATTATTTGTTTCTTTCCAGGTTGAAAACAGGTGTTTTCCCAGTAGCTTTCCTGATCCAGACCGCTTCAGCAAGGGTCTTCTTAGTTTCAAAATCTCCAAAAGTCGAAGCTTTTACTTGCCTATCTCTTCCTGTTGCAGCGCCACTTCGCGTCACAACATTAATACTTGGATCTGCAGTCCTTTTCTATGTTGCGATCAGTTGAATATTCAGGTTAGGTACTTCTTTCTTTCTTTTCTACATTTCTGCTGCTAACACTGGGCATGCCTTAATAACGTGATAAAAATATTTACTGTAATTATAGGTAGTACACGCATTGGTGTAATCTCTAGACAAGTGACCTCGCTGGCCACAATTATAATAGATCATCCGGCCTCTTCCTCTTCCTTGTCTTGGGCTAGTGTTTCTTCCTCTTCCGCAAAATCCTCCACGGCCTCTATATGCACCTTGATCATATTGCGCATTATCCTTGTTCTGCGGTGTTTCTTCTTGAACTCTATACACTCCACCACGCGTATGCTCTACATCATGCTTTCTTTCAATCATGAGCTCATATGCTCGACAGTTGGAATCATTATGTCCAACGGATTTACAGAATGTGCAATATAAATTATTAGGTGTTCGCACATACTTCTGGATTAAGTAACAATATTCTGGCCGATGTCCTCTAGTTCGACAGATCTCACACCATGGCCCTTGGTTCTGATTAAGTGGATTTGGTGCTCCACTGTCCAGGTAATCCTGAAACAAAGGACATCGTTCCTTCGAGTGTCCTTCTCCCTTACATCTGGTACACAAGATTTATTCTCTTTGTTCTTTTCCATTCTTCATGTCCTGCAACTGTAATGTCAAGGTAGCTAGCTGATTCTGGATTTGGACCATTCCAGTGCTAGTCTCTCCTATAGGTGAAGCTTTTAATTTCATCACGATCTCCAAGGCTTCTTCATGCGAAGTCACTTTCAACTACATCAACGGCAGTCTGATATGGGGAAACAACGCAGATATGAACCATTCTTGGTGCTGTTGCTGTGCTATGTCAAAACTGACCTAGTCTAACAATGTTTTAAACTTCTAGTCAAATTCCCAGACTGTCTCATTAGGTTTTTTCTTAATCTCCTTTAATTCTGTTATACATTGGGATTCAGACTTTGGCTTCTTTAACTCTCTTAATAGTGCATCCTTAATATACGCTAAGGTTCTATTCTGTCCTACAGAATACTTCATGAACCGGTTCAAGGTTCTATCTATGAATGTAGTGATGAGCTGCGGTTGCTTCACAACATCATCTTGAACTTGCTTGACACTCCATATGACTTCACATAGAAACCAATGCTGCTCAGGGTTTTCTAGACTCGTTCCTTTAAATATCGGCAGCTTAATGTCATCAGTCATTCTCCTTCTAGGTGGTACAATGTTCTTCGTAGTAGTCTGAGTGGTGTTAGGGATGTTACTGTGAGGAATGTTCTAAATTGGAATATTCTGAGTCGGAATGTGCTGAGTCGGGATGGTCTGAGTACTCACTCCCGCGGTGTTACTGGTATTGACGCTATGAGGATTAGGAATATTAACAACTGGAGGGTTTTGAACTGACGGGTTCTGTGTAATAGGAGGTGCGGTATTCACAACTGATGGGTTATGCGGAGTAATAGGCTGATAGATGGCTGATGTTGTCTGGCTATCAGGATCTACTTGGAACTCACTCTCTACGCAGAGTTGACTCTTCTCGGTATTAAACTTATATCTTTTTCCACTTCTTAAATTGTGTGTATCTTCATTCGAGTCACTATATATGCTATTGACCATGACAAACTCAAGAGTTTCTGTGAATTTTACTGCATTCTTAACAAGCCTTTCTTAGCTAAAATCATTTTAATATATAAAATCAGATTGTTGAGGTACTTACCTCTAAAACCTTTGAAAAAATCTGCTTTTGCTGCGCTGTAGGACTTCAGCATGTCCACAACGAAATTTTTCATGAAGCCTTCTAGTATACTGTCAACCCAAAAGTCGACTGATCTCGAGAGTGGACTATTTACTTCTTTAAGCCTAAGAATAAGCTCTGGACTCCACTCGATAGGTGCTCCTTCTTGGAAATAGTCCTTTCGCTCTGCGAGTCTTGATATCCACTCATGCAACTCGTTTCCAAAACTTGCCCATAAAATTTTGTGAATATCCTTCCACAGGTATTTGTTTAACCAATCTATGTCGGAGAGATGCAGATGTCTATTCTCCTTTCTGGCAAAATCTCTTTTTGTCTTGTCTACCCAGTCCCATATTTCTTTTTTCTCTGGATTCCAAGGTTCGGTACTCATCACCAGTTCAAGCACGACAATAGAACCATTTGTTGGTTGCTTATACTATTCTGGGGGTTTTCTAAAAAGACCCACGTTTTGCGCGGTTTGAGGAACCAACAAAACCCCTTTTCATTGGCCCTTTTGGCAACAACCTGCGATCAGACTGAAGTCTCACCCCAGGCGAAGTAATGTGGGGGTGTGGAATCAAGTTTCCACAACCAGGTGATGAGCGCTTCAATAAAGATTGCGAGCAACACGCTACAGGACTCGCGCTGTGAATTGGGGACTGCGCGAAGTTCAAATTTCTCGCGGGTAGAACTTAGACTATCGCGCATCCAAGGATTGCGCGATGGGGAACCGTTCTTCGACAACAGGATAGCGCCATAGAGACTGCGCTTCCTCCCAACACTTATGCAGCTTCAATGGACCTTACTTAGCATAAAAAGACGCATTCAACAACAAAATAGCCTGCAACCCTTGCGAACTTCTATGCTATAACAAACAACAATCTAACTGCGCACTTCCGGTGCTGTGCTCAGGGAATCACACTATACCGACTTCGCGGGCTTAAGTGTTTACCCGATTGACTTTTGCTTTCCTTTGACTTAGAAATAATTATGCATTTAACATTCATTCACATATGTGGTTACTTAACATATTATTCCCATTTTTATCCTTATGGTGAATACATATAAAAGCAAGAACACATGCATTCATAAACTGAATCTCAACCATTCACATAAGCAAATATACAGATCTAAACGCATACAATCAATCACATAACATGGTATTTAACGTGGCTCACCCCCAGGATGGGAGCTACGTCCACAGGAACTATTGTTATATTATCTTTGGGAAGGGTACAACAGTTCCAGTCTGCGCACTCAGCCGTAGACTCTCTTCTCTCTCTGTAGGCCTCTGCACACGTAGCTTGCAGAGCCTTTTACAATAGCATTCAGCAATGCAAAACCATGTATTACTCAAGATTTAGCAATTCACAATTAGAGATTAATGATTACCCTTTCCCTTACAAAATGTGCCCTTTTATAGATCGTGCCCTTAGGTCACGTTTTTACAATCAAGTGGGCCAAAAACCCTAGGATTACCCAAAACTGGTATGGTTGCTCCGCTAACCAGGACTGTTAGGCTTTGATAGCGACTTCTCCATCATGTACATCCTTCTACGCGTGGTCACGTCATTTTCATCCCCCCTGTCGAGTGCATGCCGACCGGTCGCTTTCACCCCGTCGTTCCTTCTCTAATGTATTTGTGTGGCCAGTTCACGTCGTGCTGCCTCTGCTCATGTGACCGATCGCTTTCCTTCCGCACCACTCCTTACCCACCTGTTGGGGATCATGGAGTACTTCAACGAAACAGGTCGCTTTCGCAGCTTAACCTTCCCTTACATTCTTTACCCAAAATAGGTCCCATGTTGGCACTGCGCGGTGCTACCACTTCGCGGAACTGGCGCTCAGCTGCGCGGTTCCTATCCTGCCGCTACTGCGTTGCGCTCAACTTTGCAACTCCCCAAAACTGTCTTCATCTGAGATGCACTGTAACTTAGTATCTCCAAAAATGTTTGTTGCACAAAAATGCCTTACTTGGGCCAGGCCCAACATCTCTTGCTGTTCATCTCCTTTCTTCTTTAGAGATCTGCAGCCTTTCTTCAGATGTCCTTTCTTTCCATAGTTCCAACACTCTATTTTTCCCAGTCTGGACTTGGATCTACCCATTTTAGACTTGCTGCGATTTCCTTGGCTCTTTCCTCTCTCCTTTTGTCTTCCCCTGCTCTCCATGGTCAACGCATTACTAGATGTCTCACCTGTGCTTTTTCTTCGCATTTCCTCGCTAAGAATAACACTAATAACATCATCAAATATCAAGGTGTTTGAACTAGAGACAGAGTTACTTACAACTATGACCAGGCCATTCCATCTTTTTGGCAATGAACACAAGATTAGAAGATCCCTAACCTCATCATCAAAGTTCACACTTACAAAACTTAGTTGATTTGTAACCGTATTAAATTCATTTAAATGATCAGCAACAGATCCACCTTTAGACATCTTCATAATAAATAAATGCTTCATTAGAAATACCTTGTTGGAGGCCGAGGGTTTTTCATACAGCTTACCCAATGCGCTCATCAAACCCTCCGTTGTCTTTTCTTTTGAGATATTGAAAGCCACCGACGAAGCCAGGGACAACCGTATTGTTCCCAGTGACTTTCTGTTAAGAACCTCCCTTTCTTCGTCCTTCATAGTCACCGGCTGCTTTGCTCTTCCTCCCAACGGTAGGAATAGATCCTTCTGGTACAGATAGTTCTCCATTTGCATCTTCCATGACTGGTAGTTTTGGCCATTAAATTTATCGACCTTAAACTTTCCTTCTTCCACCATTTCTCCCACTCGAACCAGAAACCCTAGTTTCCCGCGGGTTTATCTGCCAAATAGACCTTTGGCTTTGATACCAATTGTTAGAAAAACAGGACCGCAAAGCAATAACAATAAATAAGATGCAAACGTAAATTACACAGACACATTACAAGAGAGACACCAATATATAGTGGTTCACCCATGATGGGCTACGCCCACACTGAAATTTCCAGTCCTTATTATTATACCATCCAACAAAGTGAAGGGATACAACCCGCAACATAGCCACTGCAACTTCCTTTTCACACTCTCTCAGTCTCTCTTACACAATATCAGAGATCTTTACAATGCATAATACTTAATACATCAACCCTAGCCATATTACAATGTCTTTCTTATAAAGGGGAATACCATGGGAAAATACCGTGGGTTACCCAGACCCCAGTGGGGGGAGGCTTCGCCCCACCCCCACCCCCCCTGTTGGGGTGAGTGTACAGTCCTTTTGCATATCATATAAAGCCGGGGTACAAACACGGCTGAATAATAATATCTCTGGATCTGGGAGATCAGGCTCCACAACCAACAACAACTCTAATCCATCAATGAGTTTCCATATGCAGGGCAAATCCAGACCTAGTGTTCCTCCTAGTTCTACATGGGGTAGGATTGGTGAATAATTTTTTTGATATATTTCATTTTTTTGTATTTTGAAATATTTAAATGTTGAAAAGGAATATTCTTTTGCATGAGCCTAATGACAAACTTTGACTATAGTGGAAACATTGGACTAGCCTTACCCGTGATGACATGAGCCCTGGGTAGGGGAGCCTGGTCGAGGCTACTCTAGCTTTCATGGAGGAAAACCTCCAAGGCCTTACACATGAAATTATCATTACCTAGATTGAGCACTTGTTAGAGGCTATGCAGTGGCAGGTGGTAGGGGTTCCTACCCAATGGATCAATCTATTTAGGAAAGTGGCTACATGTACCCTATATTGCAAGGACAAGGTGCATATGACTAACTCCAGTCATCATATTTTGTACTTTTTGGTCCATGGTGGACATTTTGTACCTATTTGATGTCTATATGCACCATTGAGGGCTAGGGTCCCTATTTTTCACTATGACCCATACTTGTTTGTACTTTATGACATTAATTTCATATTAATGAAAGACTCTTTTTATCGGCCATATTTAGAATGTGTACATGTTCTTGTTCTTTTAATGTGTTTTCTCTCAATTATGTGTCAAATGTCTATATAATACATAGTTATCTAATGTATCAGAAATGGAATTAAATATTCTTGAAACATGAACAGATGTAATAAATCCAAAGTGGCGTTCAAGCTGATGCACCCTCATAAAATTCCATAGTAACGTAGGATGATAGAGAGAGTAAACTCCATTCAACTGCGACACAACCAGTTGTGAATCTAGGTGGATAGTTAATCGTTGGATCTCACCCCCAACAATAACTCGATCATGAAACTATTTTATGTGATGTTATTAGTATCCAGACCCAGAGACACTCCACTAGAGCTAACAAGCTATCATGCGGGATCGTAGATTACCCAAGCTACAGAACCTAAGTTTTCAGTGTGACAGAAGGATCCGTCTACATATCCCACAAACATAGGTGCATTCGACGCCATATGTCAATCAAGTACATATCATGATGAGTAGAGGCCAATACTAATCAAAGCATAAAATTAAAATAAACCTAATCTACTTATAATATAATGAGTGCAAACAGATTCTTTCTGGACTTAAAGGTCTAGGCATAATACCTCTTCAGATAGATCCCATTTCTAGGCCTTATAATATTCCCCTAAAATTCTTCTATTTCATAAGATCCCTTATTTAACACTTGATTTACGATGTAAGGACCAAGCCACATTGAATTAAATTTACCAGGCCCTAGATTGTCATGTTGTTGGTCATAGACAAGCATCATATCTCCTTCAAAAAATACACAAGGATGGTCATATTTATCATACTAAGACTTCACGCGTTTCTTGTATGATTCTTTAGAAGTAGCTGCATCTCTTATGTGTTCATCCATCTATTCCAAGTATACGAACATTATTCTAATTGGGTGGTGTCTAGTAAGATCTCAATAGCTAGCTTCAGAGACGAGATTTCACACTTAATGGGTAACACAACCTCTACACAATGCACAAGTTAGAAAGGAGTAAAACCTATCATAGTATTGATAGAGGTTTGATATGGCCACAAATTTGGGTAAATAATTATATTCTAGTTGTTCATGTTCCTACTCACCATCCTTTGGAGCATGGTTTTCAATGATTTGTTAGCTTCCTCTACTTATCCATTAGCTTGAGGATATAATGGCGAGGAGAAATATTTCCAAATACCAAGCTTCTTGGCCAAATTTGTCATCATTTTGTTTGAAAAGTGTTTGCCACTATCATCTCTTTGGGTATACCGAAACAAGCTATGATCTGGTTAAATCGTGAACTATGCTACAGTTTCACTGTCGCACATAAAGGTAAGCATGAATTTGACCCACTTAGTAAAGTAGTTGACAACCACAATAATGTATTTATGGCCTTTTTTTCGATGTCAGGTTACAAGTTGTGAAATATATCCCCCATTTTGTGAAGGGACCGATGGTGATGACTAGCTAGAGTGGGGTAGGACGTGCACACATTTTCCTGGTAAAGTCTTGATAGGGATGGCGTTTCTCAATTGCTTCAACACAAAATTTAAAAATTGAGGGCCAAAAATAACCTACACACAAAATATTTTGAGTTGTTGCAAGCCCAGATAGATGACTTCCACAGGCTCCACCATGGAAATCATTGAGCATTTCTTCTGCCTCCTCATGAGTTAGACAATGTCTTAAGATAATATCAATTCCTTGATGATATATTGTGTCTCCAATTATGACATAATGTATTTCTTGGTGAGGGATTTTACGTTTCTCTTCACTAGAATATTGAGTAGGGACCCTCTGGGTTTGTAGGTAAATCAAAATTTTTCCATTACATGGGTCCTCCGAGTTGATGAAGAAAATGTGTTCATCATGCAATGACTATTTTCCACTATACCTTCCTCATCTCGTGGAAGCTTTGACATTAAATCAAAAAAATATAGGGACTTCTTAGATTTGGTTGATGAAAAACCTAGATCAAAATCTCGAAGAGTAAAAATCCATTTATTATACTTGCCACCAATAATCCATCGAGACAATATGTGTTGAGATGGATTGACATATTCAATGACAATCATTTTTCCAAGGATAATGTATTACCGAATCCTTTGTATTATATGCACATAAACTAATACAAGTTTTTAAACATGAGAATACCTTAACTCAGGACCTGCGAAGTTCTTACTTAGGTAGTAAATGAGATTTTCCTAGTGAGAATCATATTCTTTGACTAGGACCATTCATACCGTTGATTCAGATGCTACGAGATACAAGAGGAAATATTTGTTATAGTCTAGAGGACTCAGTAGTGGGGTAGACATCAAAGCATTTTCAATGCATCGAAATATTTATGAGCATTATCGTCCCATATACAAGGGACCCCTTTCCTAAGTAGGCACATGAAACCCTTTGTGATTTCAACATAGTTAGCAATGAATCATCGTAAGAAATTAGCCTTCCATTGAAGGATTTGTAATCGATGCATGTTATGCGAGGGAGAAAATTGGACTATTTCCTCAACCTTGAAACGATCTACCATTATACCATCCTTCAATACTATGAAACCCAGTAATCAAATCGAAATGACATAGAAAATGCACTTATGAGTATTCAATCGAATCCTATAGTAACGACATTTATAAAATATATCCCTAAGGTGCATGGGGTGATCCACCCTATTCCCAAACTTTCTTGTTAGGTCTTCTAGATAGGCCTCTACAATTTTCTTAATGTCATGAAAATAATAAGACATAGCACATTGAAATGTTGCTTCGACATACTTTAAGCCAAACAACATATTCCTATATGCAAAGGTTCACCAGGGGCATCTAAAAGTAGTTTTGTGTTGTTATTCAAGTCAGATTTGAATCTGATTGTACCTTGAAAAGCAATCCATAAATGAGAAAACCTCATTACTAGCACATTCATCGATGATTTAATCAATGAATGGGGATTTAGGGATTGCTAAGTCCAGGTCTCTAAATTAAATGCAAACTCTAATATTCCCTTGCTTTTTATCCGCAATATTGGACACCCACTTAGTTAGAGGGACATGATTGATGAAATTTGTTCGAAGAAGTTTCTCGACTTCTACCTTTATGGCATCAAAATTCCTAGGGTTTATTGTTCTTAACTTCTATCAAAATGGTTTAACATTGGGATATGTTTTTATCTCATGTTCGACAATAGTTGGGTATATACTTGGAATTTATTCATAGGACCAAGCAAAAATGTCTCTATACTCCTTAAATAACACAATATATACTATTATCTCTTCTATTGAGCAATTTGCGCCAATAAAGACATTTTCGATGACACCTTGGGTATTAGAGATATTGATGGGGATGGTGGGTGAGATGTTAGCCATGTTCCATTATACATACACTTGTGATTCCAAGAGAGGGATCCCATACCATTCCATTGACCTTGGTTTGGAAGTTCCATTTTCATCAATCCTTAATTCATTATTAGCAAGAAGAAACGATGTGTGGTGATGCGTGTCTCTCCCAGGTCTTTCCACTAAAGACACAACCTCAATGATATCCTCATCTAAAGGCATGAAAATTCCTAATGAATCATGACATGGTAAATAACTAATGAACCAGATGGGATGGAATACTGATAATCTACTTCTATCTGTATAGAGTGATAATCATGGTTTGCATTTATTATAACTATGGATTGATAAGCTATCTCGGTTGTATAAAGAACCAACGCACCCTTCCTACACCCAGTTACTTGAGTTGGTTATGGTATTATCCACAGGACTCCAAAATAGGAGGTCCTAAATTGAGACACTTTCCTCATGGAAATAATAACAACATATGATATTGGGTGTGTCAGAGCTTCATTGTCACCTAGGTTGGGTGGACATAAATTGAATGTTCCCTTTAGGGTAGGATACATTCCCACACCAACATTTTGATAGTCCTTCTTGGAATGGCTTATTAGGGAGACATTTTTCTCAGATTTGTGAGTGGAATCATTTCTATGGAACAATAATTTATCAATGGTGACTATCTTTCCTCCATGGTGAAATTTAATCACTCAAAATATTGAAGATACCACAACCATAATGGGGTGATTCCAAGTTCGACCTAGTAATAAATTGTAATCGAGTGGAGCTTCAATGGATTCCACTTCTACACTAATTTTCTTCCCCCCTAGCTCTATTGGGAGAGCCAGGATGGTTCCATGGGGTTGGAACATGTTACCATCAAATTCTTTTAACATGGTTACCAGGAGAAAAACTTCAGGTGAGTCAATGGCTTTCCAACATGTTAAGGACATTAAACATGTGGATGCTCCCTCATCTACAACATTTCAGTGGATGTTTGATCTTCTGGACGGAACTTGAATTTTAAAATTTGCATGATAAGGTAGGTGAGGTTTCCAATTGTCTAAATTGAATGTCAACAATTAATTATCCAAAGGATCCATGGCCCCTAGAGCCGAATTCAAGGTCTTTCGTTGAGTAGGACAACTCTGGAGGAATTCGAGGGTCGACATTGCACAAAGAGACTGAGACAGATCTTCTATTATTCTATAATTCTGAGTAGCATGTGCATTTGGATTGTATGTGGATTTCTTGAGAACACCTTTCATTATTCTTGGCATAGTATCATTCACTAGTTTCTCTATGTGTAATGGTTGAGCTATTTAGGACTTAGGACACTCTTTTCCTTTGGATCCATATATGGTTGACCCATAATTTCTATTCCTTGTTTGGAGTTTTTTTTCCTGGTGACAATGAGCACTTTGCTTTGGTTTGGATTACCCCCTTTCGAGGAGGTGCCATGATTTCCCCCTTGCGAGGTTGCAGGTTTTTGGTTAGCAGTAGAAATCATTTTTTGTTTCTATGGAGGGAATGGATTAGTTAGCATAGTTGGTCTCTTAGTGGCTTCCTATTGTGCAAACGAATGTTTAGCAACTTCTATTTTGGTGCATACGTAGGTCAAGTGATGATCCTTTCATATGTTGCATGGAAACTTAGGCTTCTTTTTCTCTTTTTTCCCCAACAACATTATTGTTGTTATTGTTATTATATTTCCCTTATTTACATTCTTCTTATTCTTATTCTTCTTCCCTTTGGGATGTTGGTTTCCCTTAGCACTAGTTTCTTGTACTAACATAATTTCTACAAGAGGGTTGGGTTTGGTGTTTTTATTGTTGTTCTTAGTTGTAGGTGCATTATGTTTGATACCTTGACAAGCTATGGCATTCTTAACTGAACCAATCACACCATCATCATGAGGTCCAGGGGTGGGTTTAGTTGGATCAGTATCATCTCTAGAAGTAGTAGGCATGATCTCATACAACATTGTTGAGTGGGAATATACCAAGTCGAGTTGTTGATCCTTAATAATGGATTTATATTTTGTTTGAACCCCAAATCCTTTGCAATGAACGATTGTAATGACTTGATGAAACAATCCGTCAAGAACTCATCAAGAATTTGTGGCTTAATTAAAATTCATCTACTCCTCCATTCATGGATGTGATTGGATATGTGCATGGACTTGTCATGCCTGAATGAATTCAAGAGTTCTATGCTAGTCTTGTAGTGAACTGGTAACTAGAAATGGTTTAAGAATGTCATTATAATCGCATTGAAGTTTTGAAAGAAAGCTCATGACAAATCAATGTACCACTTCGTCGCTATCCCTATTAAGGTCCTTTGGAAGAGGTGCAACCTAATAGAATAGTCCATTAATGAGTTCAAATAACACCAAAGATGGAATGTCATCACATGGTTAGCTAGATATTCTTTAGGATTGTTTTCAAACTTAGGGATGTTCGAAGGAAGTTTGGTAGGGATAGGAGGCCATCTAGGATTGTGCAACACTAGATCATTAGTTAAATTTGTTAGATATGGAAAATTCAAAGTAGCCAAGAATGGTAACTTTGTCTGTGCCATAGAATTCCAAGCTCCAGGAGCATTAGTTTCCCAGTGGTTTGTACAGACAAAAGGTTGTCCTAGTATATATGAATTCCCGGGAATTGTGAAAGGTTGAATATTATATCCAATTTTTTTTTTATTTTAACCGAACTAAGTTAGTATAAATGGTGGCTTATTTCCTCCAGGTATGCCCCCCATGAATGGTTGGTTTTCTTGTAAGATATTAACATTTGAATGATTGACCATGTTCATCCCTCCCGCCCCAAATGAAGGAATGTTTCCTTGGTGAATGTAGTGCCCCTAGGGAAATGTGGCACTAGTTCCCCCTATTCTTGGATTAATCATATTTCCTTGTGGCACAATTAGTCCTACAGGATAACCCATGTTCATGCCTCCCATTCAGTGGAAAGGTATGTTCATTTGAGGCTGGCTAGATCAAGGAATGACTCCAGTCATAGTGGAAGGGGTGGGCATGGATGTATGTCCACCATAGGGTAGGAAATCATAGGATGGATCTGATGGACCACTTCCATGGGAAGTAGTGTTCGTTGATATGGGAGGGATATTATCATTCATAGGGTTCAAACCTATAAATTTCATCCCAAAGGAGAAGGGGTTAGTCCCTTGAGGCATGGATGTAGACCCACTTAAAGGAGGTCCATTCGATGTAATAGTCCCTCCAGTAGGCATTAAAGAGGATGGTGGGAACCATCTAGATTCTACCATGGATGAAACATTGGGATTTACTTCTCCTGTCTAGTTGTAACCGACTAGAGGTGGAGGGAACCCAGTAATAGGTACCTCTTTTAGGTTCTCCATACTAGCCCACTTAGATAGTAAATTATTAATTATAGGGATGTGTAACTCAAAATATCAGTTGTGGACAAAATTAGGACTCTATGGTGGGTTTAACAACTCTTCAAGGTTTGAGATATCCTTTATAGAAATAGGACCTAAGTTTTCCTTAAGACGAGGAGGTGCAACTCTAGAGGTGTTATTAAATTGTCCCTTAGTGTCACTAAGGTGAGCTTCTTCGGACAAACTCTCAAACTCACTAAAACTTGATGGTTTTCTTCTTATGGATGTTCTATTTCTAGTTCTTGGTTCTCTTCCTTTGCCCCCTGTGGGGGTAGATCATTGTATTCCAATATTCTCCTTGGTGTAGGTAACTCTCTCCGTTCAAGAAAAAATTGTTGAATCCTCTTGGACCTATGCAAAGGTTGGTTGGACACGGTGGCCCACTGAAGACACAAAGGAATAAGTTTGAAAATTAAGAAATAAAACAAACGACGTGTGCTAAAAGGTTCCTGAAAAGATTTCAAAAAGCGGAAATGATTTCCCAATGATAAGCACTTGATTGTTTAGGATCAAATACCATTCAGTGAAGAGATGCAAACAAGGGTCTTCTGAAGGTAAACCTGGTATTTTTAGGGACCAAGTCCAACCAATGAAGATGTGAAAGATATAGTTACACTAACCTTCATGAGAAAATCGACAGGGGCGCAAGTACTCATCTTCAGTAAATACCCTCCCAAGGAGTTGATGTGGAGGTTTTATGTTTGTCTTAGGTAACACAATATGTTCCCCTTGCAGTGACCTATGAGGATCCTAGGAAAGGAAACTAAGGTCACCACTTCACGCTTCGTAGTCGGGTGGAATGGTAGTTGGAAAGAGATTTTGCAAATGGGAAAGCAACATAGGACACAAGTCCCAGAACTGAAGTTTTTAGTGAGCAGTAGTGTCACCCCGAGGACTTGACACACTTGAGAAAAACTATGAAACTCAAATAAAACTACTAATCCAAGCAACATGGGACAATCTACCCACTTAGACTAGTTTTACCTACCACTTGACGCCTGTGTTAGAGGTGCTTTCCCAACACGTACTTCACACTACTAATGGATTCAACTCTCTTTAATTGTTCCTGGTCTCAATATTGTGTGGCCTTGGAGGAGCTAACTCACAAAACCTATCTCCAAGGTCCTAGAACCTAGACTATTAGATGAGTTTCTAGAAAAATAAATTCTCCTAGATTCTTTATAATGCTTTCTATTTTTCAAAAATAGCAATTTCAAATACTTTTCAGAAAAGAAGAAATTAAGTGCATATAAAGATATTCCAATGCAAGTGAACTCATTTACACTCTTTTAAAATAATATATGAAGCACTTTTCAAATCACAGAATCAAATATTTCAATGCAAATGCAATCTACCTTTACAAATTTTTAAGATCCAAATTTTTACTTTTTGATGAAAATGATATTCAATCAACACAAATAAGAATAATATGCCTATAAAGAAACTAATGCAATAAACAAAAACAAGAATGATATGCCTATCACTATGGTGAAAACAACTTCTAACACTAGCCTCTTTGACCACAAGCCAAATCCAAATTAGAAAAGAAACAAGTTCTTAGACTCAAACAAGTTAAAAGTGCTACTAGGTGAGAAGGTTTTGGAAGTCAATTTTGATTTCAAGTAAGGATAACCAGAGGAAAAAACAACTTGACTTTGCTATGGGTCTTCACACTCAAGGCTTGTCAATCACTCAAACAAACGAAAAGAAATGAAGTACAAAACACTTATAACACTTTTCACTAATTTTTTGACTCGATATCAATACAAACACGCTCAAACATCATCTAGTAAAATTCAAATACTACATAGAAAGCCTCTATATCACTTAGAAAATCCAAACAATCCAAGACTTTTAGGGAAAAAGAGGGTAGAAATAAGAAAATTTTCCATAGTTCAACAAATTTGCGCCTATCCAAAAGGTGAAGTGCAAATCGTTCATGCCTATCACTACTATAGGGTGAAAATGCCCCCTAAAATTTTCTACTGTAAATACTACAGGGTGCAAATGGATCCTAGGATGGACTAAAAAAGAAGAATTTCAAGAAACTTTCAAAATTCTAGGAATTTCAAGGTATCTAGGATATGGTTAATTCTATTAGAGATTAACACACCCAAAAAGAAACTGAAAATCAATCAAGAAGGCCCTATAGAGGTAGGTTTATCCTTGATAGAGTCTCTAGTTTTGTTGTTCCGAATTAAATCCTATGACTAGGGAAATATCACCAACGTATTGATTAGGATGATACTGACCTAAATGGCTATGTTTATAGGAAAATTTAGACTCTTATACATGCATAAGACCACACAAAAACTTCAATAAGAAAATCTAAACTAGAGGAGAGATTAGGGAGAAGAGAGGTATGTACCTTTTTCAAAGGTTTTCTTAGATGCTCCTTTGTCTTTATCCAGATCCACTCCTTGATGCCCAATGTTAACATGAAAAACCAACAAAGCCAACCTTTTTCACACCAATTTGACACTTAACAAAGAATGTAAATGAATTAAAAATGAGAAGAACATTAACTATCTAATCAATTTCAATATATATAACAAAACATTATTTATGTCAGACAACAATCATACAAACACTTGATTGGGGGAGGGAAAGATGTCAAATCTCAATTATAGCAATTGAAAAAGTACAAGATATATCTTCTTAATGCTCCACACCTTATCGAACCTGAATATTCCCATATCTCTTCTCATGCAGTTTGATGATCCCACTCCATTCCACTAGATGTATATGAGGGGTGAAGTTAAGTTACCCGAGGGAAACAACTTCAATATTTAGGGAATACAAGGTTCAACAACAAGGATTGATGATGGATAGGGATGAAGGATGTGTACAGTGATTACTCCAGCATAAATAGGGTATCCAGGTGCCCCCCCATGGTCCATTTCATTTCCCTTTTAGGTGCTGATGTTTCACTTTTAATGATTAGAGCCATTAAATGAGGGTCAAATCATAGGCTCTTCCATCCATAAGTGTCCTTTTTGTGAGTGAACATTGACACTTTGAGTTTCGTCTTTTGAATTGTCGTCACAAATGGAGAAGTTCCAATTTGATCTATAACAGAAGGATCATAAATTTCATTTGCAAGAAAATACTTGATGAAACTTTTGATGTGATCATTAGGATTTTCATGAGATGGACTTGTGAATTGGGAAAGATTAGCAACCAAACACCAAGCCTCCAGAATATAATCTAGAATAAATAGAGTATCGACATGAATAAATACTGGCCACCAAAAGTTATCCATGAATGAACAATATGTGGCTAGAATTCAACAGATCAACCTTTAGGGGATTTGATCATCAAGAATCTAAAATAAAACTAGGAACTTTTGTCCTCGGTGTGGTCGCCATTTTATGTTGATGCTTAGATTAACATGGGAAAGAACATTAAAAGAACACCCTTGGAGGGCTATTCAAAGGGAATATGGGGTTGGAAACTTGGGTGTTTCTCAAAGCCTTCAATTTGGATCAAATTTCAAATGTTAGTTGTAAAATATAAAAAAAATTAAACTAAACAAAATTATGAAATAATTTTGAGAAAAAAAATGATCTACTAATTAATACAATTTAAGGTTTTGGTTTATCAAAGTAAAACTATCTGATGTATACATTAGATTAGTTAGTTTCTTAACATGTGCGATATTGTATGTCCATTAACCGTTAAAAAATTAACATTGCAGACTGTAAACATTTCATTATATGTTGTGCATGTGATAAAAACACTATGTGAGGTATTAATATTTTAGTTGTGAGCATTTAATGAAAATGAAATATTTTGACTTATTAATTTGTGTTATGCTGAAGAGCATGGAAAACTGAATCTAGTACCTAGTTTGCTTTTACAAAAAGAAGATCCAAAAGTGAAACACCTTTAACTTGAAATTTTGTCAAAATGTACAAGTTAGGAAATATAATATGTATAGTTCCTATATGCAGTTTGTAACAAGCTAAATAGCAGAAAAATGAAAAAAGAAGTTGAATGATTAAAAAATGAAACAAGGACGCAAATATGCCCAAAATGTTTTTTATTAAGAATATGGAGTTTAACAGTCATTAATACAAAACATCCACAACCAGTTTTAGGTCCCTGAGGATAGGAGGTTTCTGGGAACCTTTGCTCATCTCAATGTTCCAGGATCAACTGGCTGAAACCCAGATAACATGAATACCTCATGCTCAAAATGTCTTGAGGTAACCTACATGCATGAAAATGTTAGCCTTAAAAATATACAAACAAGCATAAAAACATGCAGAGAATAGAACATATCTCTAGCAGAAAGACACTCTAATTTCACCATAATGGATGGAACTGGGAGTAGCCTTACCTACCATCACCACATTGTTAGTCTTTTGGACGACTACACAAGAATACAAAAATGACTAGGAACTTAGTAGTACCTTCTCCTTGCATTTGATTCTATCCTTATGGATCTTGTGTGGCTATGCATTTAAAGATGTTCGAGAGTAGCTAAATTGTTTCACTTGCCTCTAGGACCTCAAGCATTTTCAAAAATTTTGGATCTTGGTGAATTGGAAGGGAGAGGAAAACACATAACATGCAAGACCAATTTCTCGTTTATGGGTGCAACTATACTCCAGGACTTTGGTTTGATGCTTTGTCTTCTGGGATAAAACCGATGTTTGTTTTATTACATTATTTGTGATGGGTATCCTTCCCATGATTTTCTCGACCATATTGGTTTCTCTCGATGTAGCTATCTTGTGATCGACTCTTTATTGCTTGAGAAAAATATTGTACCATGAATGTACTATGGTTTAAGTCAGTTAACATATCAGTTTTTCATGAAAAATTGCTTCTTCTTGTTTGTCACGTTCACAGAACCCCTTATGTCTTTGGATAGAACAATCAGACTTCCATTTAACTCCATGGTTCTCCATTGAAAATTCTGCAACTTATACTTGTAATTCAAATCCATTTGTAATAGAGCCTTCATGGAACCTTTGCCAAACTACCTCCCAAAATGGTACAAAACATAAAACAAGAAAGGTGGTCCAGAATACTATGATGTTTCATATTAGGGGAGATATTTATTATTACATTTATATGTCAATATTTGATAGGTTGATTACATTGGCATGTTACAATTTGTTTATTATCATTATTATAAAAGTGAGCACTACATTTAACAAGTGAAATTAGCAGCAAAGCTGCTTAGTACCTGCCCTTTGAGATACATTTAATTAGTGACAATGAGTTGAGTATTTCCTCTTATGATAAGTTGAATTAATTGCATTGAGTTGATTATCATTTAATTTAAAGTGTTTAAGAAAAGAGTTGCTCAATTTTGTTATATGAAAAACTAGATAGTATGGAATTATAATCAAAAATATTTTTTTTTACAATTTATAGACAACCAAATTATCCATATTGAGCGGAGATATTGAAGATGCAAAAGGAAATCCATAGAAAAAACAATACATATATTAGTATTTAGAGTATGATCTTTATTATTTTATATGGTGTGTTGTTTGATAACCACAATCACAATCCAACTAGATTCATCAATTTATTTAATTGCATTTAGTTTGGATATATTAGAATTACAATTTGTTTGGAAAACAAATTTGTTTAGGAAGTTTATGAAAAAACCAACAAATTCTAAATAATCAAAATTTTATAGTTAAATTTATGAATGTATAAGAATTAATCAAAGTTTTTTTGGGGGCTAAGATATGAAATGTTGTAATCAAAGGCATTTGAATTTCAATAAAAAAACATAATATTGTAATGTTCCCTTTTTAACAGGAACGAGAAAATGATTATATTATATAAAAGGAAAGATACATACGCCGCCAGGGATGCAAAAAAGGCCAATAGTCCGAAAAAAAACGTTTCAGTGCAATATAGAGATATAGAGATTTCCATCTGCTTGACAATTTTACATAATTTAACAAAAATTGACCTCCTACTTCTGACTGTGTAAACTCTTATAAACTGTCCAATCAGGATTATACAAAAAAACATCTAGAGCTTTAAATCAAAAGGGAGAGAAAAAGACTTCATTCCTAAGCTTTAGCTTCTTCTACTTCAGGCTGAGAAACCGATGCCTCGTCCATGGGGGAGTCCTCCGCACATTCTCCTTCCAGTTCGTGGTGTTGGTTGTGGAGCCATATCTTCTAGTCTCATAGATGATATTGTCTTAGTCGTGCACCCCGGAGGACTGGACACCCATTTTGCATTTTTAGGGGTTCAGAGGCGGAGCCCCCACGGAAATTTTTTGGGGTTGTTTTCGCCAGCTGTTTTGCGGGCCCATGGTTTTGGGTATCCCGTGGTGTTTTTCCCATTGTATTTTCCCTATAAAAGAAAGACATTGTAATACGACTAGGGTTGATGTATTGGGTTTTATTCATTGTAAATATCTCTAAGATCAGGAGAGAGACCGTGAGACAGTGAAGAGGAAGTGCAGCGGCTGTGCTGCAGGTTGTATCCCTTCACCTTGCTGGACGGTAATAATAATAAGGACTGGCAAATTCAGTGTGGACGTATCCCAAGTTGGGGTGAACCACGATATATCTGTGTCTCTCTTGTAATGTGTGTGTGATTATATTTGCATTTCTGTTTATTGTTATTGCTCTGTGATCCTGTTTTTCTAACACGCAGTTCCAGGGGTAGAGTCTGTTAACGTCAACTTGTACTGCTTCCATGATCTCTTTCAACTGGTTGAATCGGCTCTCGTGACATTAAAAATCATTCATGTTTGCACTCTCTATAATCTGATGCAAATCCGCCAACTTTCCACTGACGCTGTCCAACTTTGCACTCAAAACTTGCTCCATTTCTGCCACTATCCTCTTCAACTCTTCCACTTCCCTAGTCTAAATGCGATATCCGATTTCAACATCCTCCAAGTGCATTTAAAAATGCATCAAATCCAACCCCATTTGCTTTGATTCCTCCAAGCAGGCATTGGCCACTTCAAAAATACATTGGTTCATCTTCCGGAGGTCCATCATTCCTTCCTTGAGAGCATTAATCTCCTGCGAAACATAATTCCATCTAGAGTCTTCCTCATGGTGACTTGGGTTCGAGCCTTTCTTCCTCAAGAAGCCTTTCTCCGCCATCTCAATGTATCTGATATCCAGAGAATTCTCACTGCATGCAGTGTTTTCAAAGTGCAGAAGATGAGGAAAGAGCAACTGAATCTCCCATATATCCTCCCTCTAAATTATCGGCAGTGGAAAATCCATCATTCTACTATATTTTTCATACCAACTTCCCATCTCCTTAGCATGGCAGGGAATGTGTGGATTTAATGGGGACTAGAAGAGTCCTGATCTATTCATGCCAGAGGAAATCTCTAGCCTTCCATCTGTCGAGCTGCGTATCTAGTAGCAACCTTCGCATTTATGGTGCGTTCTCTCGGGCCTCGTAGACATTAACTGGGGTATTGGAAGTTGCAACACCATTTGGAAATGGTGTGATGAATATCAAGGGATAAATTCCCTTCCTTGAAACTAACACCGGTGCTGGCCAAACGATCCGTCTTGGTGTTTATCCCCCTTCTAATATGATAAAATTTAATGTGAGAGAGGTTGGGAAAATAATGAATAATTATTTTTTGAATGCTATTCTTTGCTACTTTCCTGTGAATCAGGCTGTTCATGGATTGAATGACAATTTGAGAGTCCCCACAAACAATGAATTCCTCTACCTGAAGGTCATACATACACTATATTCCTTGAGACATCTCCATCCACTCAGCATAATTATTCGTTCTCTTTCCCAGACCCTAAGAATAAGCTTTAATAAAATTTCCACCTGGATCAAAGATGACTCCGCCCTCACCTACCTCCCTTGGATTTCCTTTCGAGGCCCCATCAAAGAACATAGATAAATTTTTCTGAGCCTTGACCCATGCTTGAAAATCCTGAAAAGAGAGATCGATGATGCAACGCTATTTTTTGAGATAAAAAATTGGACTGAAGGGAGCTTGGCCCCACAAAGGTGTGAACCCAACTAAGTTCAATAGAAGAGAGAGCTTCAATTCCCAGTATGTATTTTCCTTGTGAGATGAAAAATTCCTTCATTTGCATTTGAGCTTTCAATGCAACTCTTTTGACTTCATCTTTTCTTCCTTTGAATATTTCCTTGTTCCTTGAGAGCCAAATCTGCCAGTTTATATATTTGAGAGTTGCACTTTATATCTTCTTCAAAATATTTTTATACTTTAGAGTCCTGGGATAAAATAATTCCCATCTCATGTAGAAGCCGCTAACTTGTTCTGGAAGTATATGCCCAATTTCCTTCATGAAATCATCCCAAACATTTTTTGAAAATTGGAAATCTATGAACAGGTGTTGAATTGATTCTTCCTCGGATTTACAAAGGATGCATCTATTGGGGCCTTCAATACCTCATTTTCTCAAGTTCTCTGCTGTGAGAATTTTCCCGTGTACCAGGAGCCATGAAAAGGCATTCAATTTAGGGGGACAGTCTGGCTTCCAAATGCATTTCCAAATCCCATTAGAGGGGGGAACCGACATATTGTTTAGCAAATTTATGTATCCTTCCTTCACACTATACTTACCTTTTTTCCCCTAGCCTCTGGATTCCCTTTCATTTTTATGAACTGGTACCCTCCCATTTAATTCAAGAATGAGTTTGTTGAATCCAGGGGATAAGTGCTTAGGAATCTTGATTCTCTTCCATCTCTTCCAATTCCCATTTTTGTGCCATCTTGAGAGATCGTACAAAGTGTTGAAGCCTTTTTCACTTAGCCACTCCGTTATTTCCTTCAACTCCTCAAGCTCCTCAATAAGGGGGTTGTTCAAGATCCTATCACTCCAGATGTTAATATTCTTTCCATTTCTATGGACCTAGTGAAGTTCCTCTCGAACTAGATTGGTAGCCACTTTACAAAGATCCCATATTCTAGAGCCATTCCCTCCAATTTCTCGGTCCAAACATCTCATCCTTGGGGTTTTAAGGTATTTCTTATGGATATTTTGCTTCCATCAATCATTTTCCCCTGTGAGGAGTCTCCATAGAAGTTTTCCTCCCATAGCCACGTTAAACAACCTTGGTTCTCTTATGGTGACACCTCCTTTGTTGGTCTCATTCCTGACAGTTTCCCATTTAATTTAATGGAATTTATTACTTCCTTCCTTGCCACCCTGCCAAAGGAAACTCTTAAGAATTTTTCTCACATTGTTCAAAAATCCCACCGGGGCAAGGAGGGAAGAGCATAGAAAAATTGGCATAGAAGACATATTTGCTTTTAGAAGAGTTATTTTCCCTATGAGGTTCAACCATTTGAATCCCCAAGAGAGGATACGATTTTTTATTTTTTGCAGCACTTCTTCCCAGGCCCCAGGGATAATTTTCTTCAAAGTAATAGGAAAACCAAGGTATTTAAAGGAGGTCCAGTTATTGATTCCTCGGAAGCCAAGGATTCTAGAGATCTCAGACAGGTTCTGAGGAGAGCAATTCCAACTGTATATTTTTTTATTTTTCTTTGTTTGTCATCCCTCCAAAGGCATTCAAAAAGGAATAAAGAGCCGAGTTAAAAGTATTTGTTGTAACATATGTGGCACTTCTAAGGAGCATAGTGTTGTCAACAAATTGAGCATGATTGAAGGATCTTACCCCTCTTGTTATGCTAATACCAGGAAATTTTCCACACTAAAAAATCCAATTAAGATGCCTACTCAATGCATCAACTGCAATAATATAAAGGAGGGGGGAAAGAGGACACCCCTGCCTTAACCCCCTTGAAGCTTTGAATAAACCAATAGGTCTCTCATTTACCAAAGGAGATATCCATTGCTGACTTATGCACGCTCCTATCCACCTAATAAAGTTCAAGGATAATCCAAATCCCTCCAATATTTTGAAGAGAAAACCATGATTTACCCTGCCAAAAGCATTAGCTACATCCAATTTAATTGCCATACCTTTTTCATGTCTGCTAAAGCTGGAATGAATGGCTTCTTGAACCAAAATGATATTATCAGTGATCTGTTTTCCAGCTATAAAGCCTCCTTGGTTCTCAGAGATAATATTGGGGATAATATTATTCAATCTACTAGCTATAATTTTAGTAAGAATCTTATAAGAGGCATTACAAAGTGAGATGGGACGAAATATCGTTAGGGAAATAGGATTTTTTTCTTTTGGAATCAAAGCTATAAAGGAAGAGTTTTTGGGCCCTCCAAGCTTGACACTCCCCTTATAAAAATTTAGCATTCTGCATAGATCATATTTTATAATACTCCAATATCTTCTATAAAAGTAGATAGGGAACCCGTCCGGCCCAGGGGCCTTTTCAAGATGTAAGGACCATATGGCTGCTTTGACCTCTTCCTCCAAAAATTTTTCAAGGAGGAGAGAGTTTTCCTCCCTCAAGAAAAGAGTGGGGATGTGTTTGCAGAGAGCTTCACGGTGCTTCAGATCTTCTTCTTCATCTTCTTGGTACAAGGATTGAAAATGTCTAAAAGAATCCTCTTTAATTCTTTGCATGGAGGATATTTTTTCCCCATTTTCATTCTCCAATTCCAAAATGGCGTTTCTTCTCATTCTTTCTTTGTGCTGGGTATGAAAGTATTTAGTTTTTTTGTCTCCTGCCTTTAGCCAGAGACTTCTGGATTTTATTCTCCATCCTTCTTCCTCCCTTTTTTCCAATATCTGGATCTCTTCTCCAAACATTTTCTCTTTTGTTGTTATTGCTTCAGTGATTTCACAATGTTCCATTTCTTCTTGCAATTTCGGCAGCTCATGTATCCTCTCTCTTAGGAAAGCTGTTGAATCACTTCGGGATTTTGCCCAGATTTTAATGCCTGTCTTGGTAGCTTTGAGTTTTTCCTTCCATATATAACCTGGGGATCCAGAAACAAAGGGCCTCCATGCTTCTTTGAATATTTTGAACAATTCTTCCTCTTTTATCCAGGTTGGACAAAATTTAAAGGGAAGAGGACTGCCTAGATCCAGAAGCACAAATTCAAGGAGAAGGGGCTTGTGGTCTGAAACTAAAGAAGGTAAAATTATAGAAATAGGAATTGTGCTTCTAACCAAAAATAATTCACTTACCAAGATCCTGTCGAGTCGTGTCGCAATGTGACCCGGGCCTATTCTTTTATTGATCCAGGTGAAACTTCCCTTCTTGGGATTAATGTCTATAAGATTCCAGGAAGCTAGCAGGTCTTCCATATTCTCCGCATAGGGATCCCTGATTCTTGTTCCTCCTCTTCTTTCTGATGGGGATATAGTAGTGTTAAATTCCCCTGCAACAATACTTCGATGGTGCAAATCCAGTCTTCAGAGGCTTTCAAGGGAAATCCAAAAATCATGCTTCTTGTGTTGAAGAACCGGTCCATAGACATTACATATTCGGATTATCTCATTATCTTCCTGATCCTTTAATGCTACCATTATACAGTTAGGATTCTTCCACTCTTCTATCCGAGAAAATTTGCGGGTATCCCACCAAATGGAGATTCCCCCAGAGCTGCCTACTGCTGAAACCAAGCTACTTTCACTATTCTTCCATATCTTTTTCATTGTTACTTTACAGTTTTCTTCACTCATTTTTGTCTCCTGGATGAGGACTATATATATTTTTTCATTTCTGATCATATTTTTGATGGATTCTGTTTTAGATTTCCCTCCTAATCCTCTATAGTTCCAGGAGACTATTTTCATTATTTACGAGAGATGGAAGGTGGGATTTTCACCTTCAAGTTCTATGCTATCCAAACTTGTTGCTTTCATGTTGTGGAGATGATCTTTATGTGTTGATCTAAACTGGCTTGTTTCCCTTCCTCTTTTTATTTCTTAGTTTTCTCCTCCCTATGCGTCCTGTTAGATTCACTGCCCTTTTTCCTTGGTTGTTCTTTCTCTTCTTCCCTTATCTCTGATGATTCTTCTTGTGATATCTTGGATTTTGATCTGTTCACCAAGCCCGATGATTTTGAGAAGGTCTCTTTGGCTAGCTGGGATGTCGAAGTAGTAGCTGGAATGTTTCCATTTTCTTCTTCTTCAATAGTGGGTTGTCCTTCTTTTTCTTCCTTTGACTTGTATGCCCTTATTTCTCCTTCCTCCACACCTTCCTGGGAGGCTAGATATTGAAACCTACTCCCAGAGGAAGCATCTTTGGAATGCTGAGGCGGAGGGGGTGGAGGTTGAGTCTTATTAGGTTCTTTTCTTCCATTCTTTGTGACCACATTCCAACCTTCTTCCTTGTTTAGCTCATCTTCCTGTGCTTTCTTTTTTGCACATTTTCTTGCAAAATGACCATACTAATGACAAAATTTACATTTAAAGGGGATTTGTTCATAATCAACCTTCTGTAAATGGAGCCATCCATCCATTGTAAGCTTTATTTCTTCAGGAAGTCCCTTCTTCAGGTCCATCTCAATGTAGATTCTCGTGCACGAGAAGAGTGGGGGTTTAGGTTCTGATCTATCAATGTATTTCCCCAAAGTGTTCCCAATCGCCTTTAAGTCATCTTCTCCCCAGCAGTGAAGCGACCGATGAGGAAGCTTAACCCAAATTAGAATAGCATTGGGGATGTCCTTTTCTGGGTCAAAGGAAGCATTCCATTTATTCAGGTACATTCCTCTCGGTCCCATGAAATAAAGACCGTTTCTGAATATGAGATATTTGTCCTCCTTGAATTCAAACAAAAACACATAGAATCCCTTTCCACAAAAGTTTTGAATCACCTTGCCTTTGATTAAAGGTCGCCAGTTCTTATTTAACCATATTTCAATGGCTCTAGGAGATGGTCACAGGCCCGTAAAATGTCCAATGAGTCCTTTCTTAGAGAGAGCTAGTACCTTGCTTTTAGTGGCGGCCAAGGAGAGTGAGACTTCAGGGGCCACAACCAGCTTGACAAACCTTTCCTCAGAGGAGGCATCTAGATTTGATCCCACGACTATAGCATCAAAAATGGCTCACTTGTAGCGATCATAAAGAGAAGCGACCCCCTCCGGAGAGGAGGTCGAGGCACCCGCTATGGAATACCAGAACTAACACTAGCAGAAACGCAAAGCAAACCCTAGCAGAAGCAGCTAAAAATTGGCACGGGGAGATAACAATTAATATTGTAATGTTACTATTGCAACAATTTTTAATTGTTTTTTCTGTTTAGGATTGTGTTAATTGTTTTTCCTTTTAAGTGGTGATTTTGTATTGAAACTATGTTTATGCTTGGGAAACAAAAATTGAGTAAGGGTGAGTATTCAAGATATGTTTTCTCATAAAGTGGGAAGAAGATATACATTTAGTAAGAGTTACATTGAAGCTTCTGAAAAGATAAAATATGAAATGTTATTTTGTAATAACAAGAAGATAGACAAATTCTTGAAAGATATGCATTTATTTTACAAAGAAAATTTAATGCAATATTTGTGCATAGTCCAATTTTTAAAAAAAAATCTGTGTATTAATTGTTTATAGTGAAAAGTTAAAGTAATTATGAAATATATGTAGCATGTAGCCTAACCAAAAATACTTCAATGCATTTCAAGCTTTTGCATAATCTAAAAGCAAGAAAGAGGCCATGCCTAATTATTGTTAATCCTCGTGCCTTTAAAAGTTGAAGTAGAATTTGAGAGAACTAGGAGTTAGATATACTTAAAAAGAAAAAGCTATTTAGTTGTACTCGAAAATTAGTAATAGTTAATATATAAAAGAACTGCAAGAACTTGGGGAGATGGGCAATGAGCGTTTCTTTGGGGGGAAGTTTGCATTGTACCTAGAGTGTTGTGAAGAATTTAATGCAGATTTGGGCCATAGCCTGAAAAGACTATCCATTAAGATGGCATTTAATTGATTTACATTGTGTATTCAAAAATCGATTTATCCAGATATGAAAATAAAGAATTGGCTCGAGGTTTGGAAGCCCTAGATTATTTGGATCTTTCTCAAGATGATAATTTAAAGGAATACTCTGCTTTGGGATTTAAGGGACTTCTTTGAAAAATCCTATTGTTTCTGCAGAGATAGATGGAGGAAAATTTTCAAAGCATTTATTTGTTAGAAAATCCTATTGTTTCTGAAGAGATAGATGGAGTGAAATTTAATTCAAAGGGTGACGCAGTCAGGATCCTTCGTGGAATATGGTTCTAGAACTCTCGTATTCTTTCTCTAAGTTTTGGCATGTTTGCTTTGACCCACGCCGTGATGCAGTGAGGATTCTTCATGGACTGTGGTTCTGGAACTCCAGTATTCTTTCTCTAAATTTTTGGCATGTTTGATTTGACCCATGCCGTGAAACTCCATAAAAATTTTCGGTGTGGGTTAAGCTACCTAGGAATTTCTAATGGAATTGGGGAATTCTCTTGGTCAAACACTAGTTTTGAATCCTTCATTCAAATACAACCAAGAACGAATGGTTGCCTGGATTCTAGTCAATTTGAATATGGTTGATGGACTGGTGGAATGTATGGAATTGGAAGTCGAGTATTTGGTTTATATTCAGATTTTGGACTACGTTAACTTACCTTTCAGATGTGCCCAATGTCAGTCTCATGGTCATATAGTGGCTGAATGTGTTAAAGGTTTCCATAAACAGGTTTGGATTCATAAAAAAGTTGAGTATGTATCACAGTTTTGATCAGAATGTGTCTGTGTCAAATTCGATGGAGGTTTCTAGATCTTAAAGGATTTTTGATGAAGTTAATTTAAAGGACAATGATATGAGAGCTTCTATTAAGGATTCTTTGGATACTTCTTTGATCATTTCTAGGAATACAAAATAACAATCGGAAGTCACAAGTCAACCAGCTTTTTGCACTCTGTTTTTGAAGATTGGTGTGTATATCCCTCTAGGGTTTGCTTAAATGAAAATAATTGCAACTCTTTGGATTGTGAACTTCATGAATTGGATCCTTTTTAGAACACTTATGTGTGGAATCAGAGCTCATTATTGGATGTTGCATTTTTTCAGGAAAAAATGAAAGAGAATCCTGGCAATGCAGGTTTTATTTTCTCTCCCTTGCATTTGGATGGTGGTTTGAATCAGTTGAAGTTGAATCAATTTGTGGAAAGGAAATCGGTAGAAACAAGGATGGACCGACTGTTATATGAAGGTAAGGCTTCCTCTTCCCCATGTTGATTCTCAAACCGACACAGTAAGGGAAACAACATATTAAAAACCATTAGATGGTTGTTCAAGGGGAGGAAAGGGATGGAAGCCCAAGTTGCGTTTAGAGCCCTTGGGTAGATAGGATAATTATGGGTTGATCAATGGCGTTAAGTACATAAAGGGAATGAAAGCGTGGTTTGATAAGCTTGACGAAGTACATGAGTTCTTTCAAGTAAAGAACATTAGTCCATTAATAAATCTAAATGAGACCTATCTAACCATATATGCATTAATTACTGAAAGAAGAATAGTTAACTTCAAAATCTTTACAATAAAATGAAAGGGGATAGTGAAAAATATTCCTAGAAAATAATGGTTAGTCGCAAGTGTGAAAATGCATTTATAATTAAACCTATTCTGGTGCTAGCATAAGTAAATGTAGCATCTTTAATTTTGCAAAAGAAAATATTCAGTTTCATAAACCTTTGAATTTTTGAATTACACGCCAAAGTCTAAGTTCAGTAAAATGAAATAATTGAACTAAACAAAAAAAAACTGTGTTTGTAGCATTAGTACCATAATGCAACGATAATGTATGATTCCTCTTTGCGCAAGTAATTTTTATAGCAATTAAGATTATGCAAAAGGAAATTTATCATTTCACTCAGATTTGAAATTTTTAAATGCAATCAAATATCTCAATTCATTAATGCACTTATATCACTTGATAAACAACGAAATTGGCACACTAGTCGTTTACATAAAAAATTATCAATAAATAAAAATGAGTGCATAACATGACATTTTTTCATAAATGTGCGGGATGGTCACTTTTGTTAGAATTATCTAGTGTCGGAAAGGCCTGCAACTAAGAGTTACAAATCAGAATTATATCTATATGTTTTTTTATAAGTAAGGAATTATATTACTACTAGCAAAATATTACATGGAATCCATCACAAAAGATCCAACTGGCTTTGACATATCCCAGCGACCTGGTAGACACTAACTAACATCAACCTGAGAGTTATCTTCCTATCAGTCTTTGAAACACACATATCCAACCTTACAAAATTTTAGGCCTTACAAAAAGAGACCAATAATACCGACATCGACTCTTGACACTGAATCTTAAAGACTGGACCATAGATAGGAATAGATTTAGTCTAGTTACATATCTATGAAACAACATAAAACTAATGCCAAAATACAATAAACAGAGCATGAACAAAAATGACTCGCACTACCCTTGAGACGGTCTGACATCATCATAATAATTCGAATCTTGCAACCGCTTGGTGGAGGAGCCTAGGCATCCAATGCCATGTCCCGAGCGTCCGGTATTCCCATTATAAGTCATTTTATCAGATCCCTCCCCAGAGCGGCCTTCAACCTAATTGGAAACCTCTTTGCTAGGTCATGAAACAAAAGGGGGAAGCAATTGAATCCCCATCTTGCTAGCTATAACGTCAATTTTCTTGTGCATCATCTTGTAGTCCATGTTGTACCCCTTCCAGGACCGAACAGGCTCCTCATCGTTGGATTCCTTGTTCACTCATTCCATCAAGGCATGGGCTAACAGACCCTTAACCACCCAATAGGTGACCATAACTCAGTCATGAATTTTATATACATGTTAGTACAGAAGTTGAACTATATATATATATATACTTGTAAATTGAGAAATAAAAATATGTTGTTACCGGACAATCCATCGGTGCGGACGCTAACCAATCTGCCTAGTCCGAATGGTTCAGATCTAGAACAAAACAAGTACAAAACATAGAAATCTTTCCTAGATTAATCAAATTGCAAGATGTATGAAATGATGACTTACCTTATGATTGTAGTTCTATCTCCTCGCTTGATGTAGTTCCTGATATTCAGATCTCTAGCTGCATAAACAATACACATCAAGTGTAAACAAGCAAATACCAATAACATGCAAATATAGATCAATCTAAACTAGCAGTCAAAGAAGCTAATTCTAAAGATATTTAAACAACACAACTTTATGGAAAGAATCTATATTACTATAAATAAGAGAACTACATAGGGAAATATTACAATTGAGCTTTGACATCGCAACTTCTTTCGAATGGTCCTAGCCTCAAAGATCCAAACTTTTTCCTCCTAAAGGATGAAAGGGAATAAGCTCCAGCAGAATTTCACCAGCGTTTTAGTGCTCTATCCTTCTCCCCTTAACTATGAAGATATGGCTTGTATATATAGGCCTAAAGGGATAGAAGAGGTTGAGGATTTGTGGGAGAAGCTCAAGGGATCATCCCAAAGGGTAAGGAGATCGAGTGCCACCTTTCCTAGGTAATATGGATAAGCCTCCACGAAGCAATAGGTTCTAGAATTCGCTCGAAGCTTCTTTTTTCCTTTTTAAACCAACAGTTCTGCACTATGTACATAAGAAACATGCGTCTTTGGAGGGTGAGGCACCTTGTTCAAAGGAAGAAGGTGTCATCGACACGCTTTGTCAATGTGCAGAGTGCATCACTAGGGGTCTGACGCACTTTGTCAACGTGCAAGGTGCATCGGGATGAAAACAAAAGAAAAAGGATAATCTACAACTCTTCTTTCAATCAATTGGGCTTAAGTGCTTTAGGAATCAAGGAAAATAAAGGACATAAATCATGATGACGATATTTTGGTGTAATGGAATGCCCCCCAAAGCATGAAGCTAGTGAAATAAGGTAGGTGAGGTGCTTTGAAATACGAAAAATCGAGGAAAGAACCATCAGACAAGGTGCTCGAACAAATACTTCTGCAGTACACTAACTTTGAGATATATGTCTCAAGTGACTCACAACATGGTTTGTTGTGAGGAAAATACACCTATAGTTCAGGGGGGAAACTACCAACTTACAGGGATGAAAGATAGACCTACAAATGTTTTGCAAGTACAACTAGTAAGCAAAGAAATTAAGGTTAGAAAGATGTGTACCTTATTCAGAAGGTTGATCCAAGCCTTTCTCTTCCTTGCTCTTCAATGCTATTCAGTGTCACAATGCCCATACCTGCAAAACAAATTCATACCTTTCTCAAATACATTTGACTATATATATAAGACTGATATTCATGACAGAAGAAAAACAACAAACTATAAGCAAACTGTAATCAAATCTGAGACACACATGAATAGGTCATATTTGGAAAGGGAAGAACATCTTATTTTTATTAATGAATGAAGCAAGTACATAAAATTATACCTTCCTTCAAGCTTGGCACTTCACGAAACCTAGATTCAAGGTCTCCTTCTTCTATTCTCCAAGGATCCCAGCCTCTAATCAGCTGTGCTAGGGTTTATCAGAAACTAAGGCACAAGAGAGGGGGATGAGGGTCTCGATTCCTCTAGCATAAAATTGTTATGGGCTTGGTCCCCTCTCATGGCTCTTCTACCTTCCTTATATAGTCAATGAAGGAGAGGAAAAGCAGTTATAATCGATCAGGAGGTTCCCAAACCAACCTAATTTGACCAAAATTTGAGATTTTGACTGATTCAGGAAAGTACCCTACTCTTCCTACTACAAACCAGCGTACTTTTAAAGGTGGACGCTACTCTCTGCATAGGATACTAGCGTACATGGGGAAATATGGCCAAAACAGGGTTTGCTGATGATTTTCAGGAGGTGATTTGGTCTGGAGATGTGTTCCTAAGGGTTATGACCATCAAATGGACCAGGAGTGAGGTAATTTCATCAATGTTAAGTGTCCCATATGACTCTTCCATCCACAAGTGTCCTATTGTGTGACTAAACTTGATCTCAAGAAGTGTCGTCATGCGACCAAGCGATGCAAGTGTCGTCACAGATGGAGAAGTGTCATTTTAAGCTATAACAGATGCCCCCTAATGTGTGAGGTTAGAGGGAGTGAGGGAAACGATGGCCGAAATACATTATAAATAACAAAGAGTTGAATCATGGAAGCGGAGTAACCGGAGAAACCAAGAATCATAGGCTCAAATGAAGTACCTGAAAGCAAAGGCAATGTCAGACAAACTCATCCTTGGGGTAACTGTCCATGTTCAAATAGTGGAACATGACTTCCAAGAGGATACACTAATGATCCAAATACAGATGCATATATCATGGCCACTAGAATACAAGCGTGGATCCATGAGGAACATAAGTGTAAACATAGCCACATAAATACAAGGTGAATCTATGTCAAAACTGGAGAACATAGCCATAGAGAACAAGCTGGATCTATGTCTCATCAAGAGCCAAAAAGAGTGTGGCTCAGTCTTGCGCAACTTGGGCGATAACATAAATAAGGTGATGCTATCGAGGATCCCAAGGTCTTCATCCAAAAACAACCCAAGGTACAAACCTATCCATGCGAATAAATGAGTTGATGTCGAACATGGGAGGTATCATTTGATTACCGTTCATTGATGTATACTGTTAACAAACGTGAGGGCTTCCACCGATAATGATAATGGGGCCCAAGGTACCTAGTACATTCAAGCAAGTGTGAATAAATGGTCTTGCCATCGAACACTTGAAGAATCCATTGGATAGGAGACATTGATGTATTCCCATCTATCCAATAGCAAGGGAAACTGCCACTAATGACTGCAATCCCCAAGGTACTAACCGAAACTCTAAACTTCATTCCCAGAGCACAATGAGTTGAAGTCGATGGGAAGAAGTCCATTGGAAGGGAGGCCTTAAGGCATCCTCCATCATCCAACATGAGGGACATTGAACAGGTATGGGCTGATTTGGAGTAGGATTGAACACATGATGAAACATACTGACACCAAGGAATGGCCGACACATGAGGTCAAGGCAACTACAGAATGGTCGACACAAGTTATATCCTTGAACAGTGAGCACGACACAAGAGTGACTTAGGCAGCTTTTAACACAAAGAGGCCATGATACAAATTTGCAATGTAGGAGACATTAACAGATTCTCTATATGATTGGAAGACTAACCAAACGGAGGAGTAAGAACTCTGAGATCAGGTTTATCCTAAGGCCAACTCTAGAACCCAACTTGTTTGATAGACTCAAAACAGGTGCTTTGTTCAAGGAGATAGTTGATTTGCTGCCATCATATTGAAAGATATTTTAACATTCTTCTCTTCCCTTTCCTTTTTCATTTTTTAACGAGCTCGACAAAGAACTAAAGCATGCTCGACGGTATTTTCATATTTAAGGAGTCTGAAAAACCTAGAAGAAAACTCCATACACCTATCCATGGATTTTATATCGAGCCCGGATTGGTCTGTGCTCGGCGGTGTTTTCTTGCTTATAGAGTTGAAAAACTTAATCAATCCTCTATCAACCATCTCATGGATTTCCCATCGAGCCCGAGTAGGTGAATGATCGCTTGGTGTTTTCACATTTCGAGAGTATGAAAACCCTAAAGACGACTCCAAAGGTCCTTTTTCGTAAAGTTAGTCTCATTCCCTGAAAAAGTGTAAAATAATGGAAGAATAACTCTTCTAGCACATACCAGAGTATACCTAGAGTATACCTTTTCCGTAAATTATCCACCAAGGCCCGGAAAAGGGGTAATTCTATACCTAAGTGGATGTCAGTTCAGTTATTTTAATGAGCCCGAAAAGACAACTATGCTCGGCAAACTTTTCCTATTTAAGGAGTCTGAAAAGGGCTTAAAAGAACTCCATAGGGATCTTTTCCGTAAAGGTTTAACGAGCCCGAAAAAGTAAATTCGTGACCTCCTTACTGTTTTTAACGAGCTCAAAGGAGAGACGGAAGAATGCTCAAAACCTACTTACTTTTTTTAACGAGCTTGAAGTAAAGGTGGAAGAATGCTCGAAATGGGAGGAGACGAGTGTTAGGGACATGCGAAACTAGCTCCAAGCACATGGAACAAAGCTATGCCTAATGTAAGGAACATAAGCAAGATAAGGACACTCAGGGTGTGTCTCCTCCAGGTAAAAGGTGTCAAATTGCGAAGGAAAAATGATACAGGGCTTAATGGAAATGAGATTAGAGATGGAGGCTTATACAACAAGCTAAAAGCATGGAAGCTGGCATCAGGCTCATTAGTGCAAGTGGGATCATAACAGATGCATATGCAACTTGAACACAAATATGGGAGCCTTATCAGGGATGGCCAGATATATATGAGAAAGAAATATATGAGGCTTCTTCTCAAATTCATGGTAAATCTAAAAAGGCTCCCGAGCCTATGAGAAAAACTTAGCATGGGCACCAAAATGGCAGAAGGGTGCTGACTAGGGTGACCCATGTTAGGTAGGCTCTGCTGCCGGACTGGTGCACAATGCATAAAGAGATGGCTAACACACCAATATCCAACAGTTCGACCCTATGGCGAATTCGGATGGCAAAAGGTTCAAATAAAACATAACAGTGGGGAAGCCTAAACCCATATGCAAGGTTCCGAATATACCTGACATGGTCGCACAAGGTGTCGAAAAGGACCGGTAAGCAATTATAAATCCAGCTAAGAATCCTGTCTCCAAGAAACATTAGTACCAAGATCATATCTAAAACGTATGTAAAGAAAGACCCGATACAAGTCATTGTGGTAGAAATACTTTCAACTTCACTATCATCAACAGGAGGCATAAACAAGGCAGAGTTTTCAAATGAAGATTCTATGGTACCCAAGCCCAAGGACTTACAATCAACAAGATCGAATTCAGGATGAAGATCAAAGCTGAAGGACATGATGGAATCTGCAGAAACAAATTCATCATCACGGGAATTGAAAATTCTAGAAGCAGAATCAAACTCAGCAGGAACACCGATTTCCGGATCTATAGGAGAGTCCAAAGACTCAACAGTAGGAAGATCAGACTTTAAGGTCAAATCGGGGCTGGACATAACTGCGACTGGATCAATATCCAAATGAATGGCAGACTGTACTATGGACTCTAGGAAAACTTCATCAGAAGGAAGTATATCGTCCCAAATAGAACACATATCTAAACATTCAGATGGAGGTGTCACTTGGTCAAAAGTTGGGACTAAGTCCCAAGAAGGTAAGCATGAACTCAGAGACTTCTTCTTAGTAGCAGTTGAACTCAAACAACAATATGCCACATAAGTCCCATGTGACATAGTAGTGCCTAATGACGAAGGATCTAACTGGTCTACAGTTGGGCAATAAGGAGGATCAACGAATGCAAGCTGGTCGATAGTGACAATGCTTTCGTTATGAGGAAAATGCATCACACGAAAGAGCGTAGACACCACAGCATGCATGGCATAAACGTAATCATGCCTGAGGATCATATCAAAGTCCACAGGGTCCTTTAAAACCATAAAATCAACTAAGACTATTTTTCCACCCAAAGTAACAGGTACCTAAGAGAGGAATCCGAATGGTTCACTAGGTCTTCTATCGAAGGTCAACGGCCAATTAACAGCTCGAATAACATTATGGAAACTCAAATCTCTCCAAGCATAAGTGGATAAGATACTAACAGAAGCTCCTTCATCTACAATGCATCGATCAACCGTATGGTTCCTGATATCAACCTTTATCTAGAAAGGTGTCGAAGAAGGAAGACGAGGTTCGGCTAGGCTATTCCAATCAAAGGAAACAATCCTAGGGCTTGGTAGGGGTTCACATGGCACAAATGAAGTGTCCCCTTTTTCAGAAACATCCAAACTAGTAATGCAGAAGACTTCCGCAGTAGGTGCATCAATATTTGCAGGACTGATGGGATCGGTCGAAGATTGCATCGATTCGATCACTTCACTCTCCGAAGGAAGAGTGGGGTTGACCAAGAACTCTTTTGGTTCAACCACTTTATCAACCAAAGGTTGATCTGATTGTAGGGAATCTATAGACAAATTAGGAACATAGATTCCTTCAAACATGGACCACACTCTTCATGCCTATGGAATGGCAGGGCATCGGTGAGTAAGGTGATCTCCCTTACAAAGTTTACAAGGGAACTTTGGTTTCCGTCCTATAGGTTGAGACTCCTTTACAACGTCAGTACTCTCAGCATGACTAGCATTGGCTAACAGCTTGCCCCCAACATGACTTACAGTGGCTGGTTGCTCAGAAGTAGAAGAATTTTGAACTAAGGAACACACTTTTTGCACCTCTGGAAGTACAGTGAACAAGTAAGTAAGGTGGTCTCCCTCACAAAACTTGCAAGGGAACTTATACTTTTGTTTATTGGGTTTGTCGATAATGTCAACTCCCTCAGCATGACTTGCAGTGTCTGATTTGGTGTCTCCAGTATGACTCACAGGAATTGTTGACTTGTCATTAATATGACTAGCAGTGATCAATGAAGTGTCCTCAACATGACTGACAGTGGTTGAAGACAAACTTTCAGTGTGATTTTCAGTGACTAAAATTTTTCTCCCAGCATGACCTCCAGAGGCTGGGTAGGTGCCCCCTGCATGATTTGCAGAGGCATGGTGCTTGCCCCCTGCCTGAATTGCAGTGGCTGGGTTGCTGCCCCCTTGTTTTGGCATCTTCTTCCTATTCTTCCTCCGTCTATTCCTTTTAGACTGCTGGTTATTAGTATTGCTACTTTCGCCACATGAGGTAGAAGGAGGAGGAGAAGATGTTACTGGAAAAGAAGGCATAGGGTTCTGATGCTCTTGATTTGAGGTGCTTACAAAAGAAGCGTCAGGAGCATGCAAGGCATTCAGAGTGGAGAACAACCAAACCGACAGCCCTATAGTGAATCCAGGAAGATTCAGAGTAGCCATTAAGGGAGTACCAATGTTTCCAATGAATGGAACAACACAAGGATCCCCTGGAACAGGGGTACCTTGATTGGCGCTCACCGGAATGCTAGACATAGTTTCCTGCTCAAATGAGCAAGAAGTTCTCTAAGGCAAACTAAGACAATTAGCAAAAAGAGCACACCACTAAAAAAGGTCCTAAGTAAATCAAACCAGGAAAACAGATGCCTTCCAGAGAAGATTCTGGGATGTTGAGGGCCCATAACAGATCAACGAAGGAAGAAGGACAGTTACCCGGGGTCCACAATACAATGAATAAGGGTGCAAGCGCTGGAATCACCCAATCGCCCTCCCAAAGACCTACAAGGGATTTCCTCCCACGTCTGTCCTAGGTACAACAGATATAACCCTCCACCGTCACCTGTGTATGATCCTATGGTCAGATACTAAGGATACCACCACACTAAAAACTCATGGGGGAACAGTCTCTGGTCGAATCATAAGGCGTGGGTAGGGTAACTGAGCCCGAAACTAAAAAAATTCCCCAAACGCGATCCGATCCTGGTATATGCTCGAAACAGAAAGTAGGAGGTTTATTCCCAACAATCTGATCTCACAAGACCTACTGCATAGATCCTAGGCAAGTTTTGAATGAGGTGGGTTTACCTGTGATAGTCGAACTACGATTTTTGCGTAATGTGTGATCTCGGGTGGTTTAAGGCGTTTTAAACCCAAGATCCTAACCAAAACTAGTTGGTGAATAGTGTAACCTAGAAATGAAAATGTTACTAGTACATTTTACTAGGGTTCATTTTAAAGGTTACTTGCTTACTCAAAAAGGTAGTGGGTGTGTGAGAGTGGTTATTACAGAGATAGAATACTGAAATGAAATGTTTACCACTAAACAAATCTTTTCTTTTCAATGCAAGTCCTAAAGATACGATCTAGAATGCATATGCAAATGCAATTTTTAGTCTTTTCGAATGCAAAAAGGGTAAAAATAAAGTCTAAATGTACAAAATTAAACTCAAAACCTAAGAATGCAGCTACTCAAACAAATAAGTATGCAAAATAAAACTTCTTCTTTTTGATGCAAAGCACTCTTAAATCCTTTAAGCCACTTGCAAGGTACTCTCCTCAGAAAATAAATCAAAATTTTTTCATGCTTTTCAAAGGTGAGAAACAAAAACTAAAATTGAAGGTAACCTACTATCAAAGCAAAAGCAAAGAACTTTCAGGTTTCCTTATTAAAACAGTAAAAGCTATGAATACGACTTTCAGATTCTTATTGATGTAAGCATGTCAACCATTGGGAAAAGCGTACGAAACCTACTTTTAGACCTAAACAAAGAAAATGACCTACAAAGAAGTATGGTTTGGTAAAGTCAGGTCTGCACATAAATAGTGCAGTCAAGGTCCTGAACAACAACAAAGACACTTGAGCTTTCACTACAAAAAGAAAACTAAAAGCATAAGGGAGGATAAGAAACCAATCTAAAGAGAAATTTCACTCAAATAGATACAAACAGGGTGAAGTAGACTCAGTAGGTTTCAAATCCAGTGGAAATGGAGCAAGCAGATTCAGTCAGACTCAAATCAGGGTACAAAACACCAAACTGGTCCACAACCCCCAAACTTGGGTCAGCAAGCCCCAAAAATTTCCAAACAAGTCCAAATTGATCAAAGAAGGTACAAATCATGAACATAGGATCAGTACAAGGATAGGAGACCACTTACAGTGGTTTAACTCAGACCTAGGGTCATCAGGGACCCCAAAAAATGCAGCCACGACCCCCCCAAACAGATCAAAACTCAAAAACTCAGTTCTAGGATGTGTACGCTACTATCTATGAGGCAGACCAATGCCAAAACAAGGGAATATGCTACTGTGCTTCACAACAGTAGCGTCCATGTGGGAAAAGTTGAAAAAATAGGGTCAAAACCCCCCACACCTGAGCCAGTAAGGGTCTGTAAGGGCTAGGAAGGGTTTGTAAGAGCCAAGTAGGGTCAAACAGAGCTTAATAATTGATTCTAATCAATAAATTGAACAAAGACCTTCAAACAAAACTGAAGAAATGACCTTGGATACCCCTAAGCAGATAGGCTCTCCCTAGCAGAGTCGCCATTCTGTTGTGAGGAAAATACACCTATAGTTCAGGGGAGAAACTACCAACTTACAGGGATGAAAGATAGACCTACAAATGTTCTGCAAGTACAACTAGTAAGCAACGAAATTAAGGTTAGAAAGATGTGCACCTTATTCAGAAGGTTGATCCAATCCTTTCTCTTCCTTGCTCTTCAATGTTATTCAGTGTCACAATGCCCACACCTGTAAAACAAATTCATACATTTCTCAAATACATTTGACTACATATATAAGAATGATATTCATGACAAAAGAAAAACATCAAACTATAAGCTAACTGTAATCAAATCTGAGACACACATGAATAGGTCATATTTGGAAAGGGAAGAACATCTTATCTTTATTAATGAATGAAGCAAGTACATAAAATTATACCTTCCTTCAAGCTTGGCACTTCACAAAACCTAGATTCAAGGTCTCCTGCTTATGTTCTCCAAGGATCCCAGCCTCTAATCAGCTGTGACAGGGTTTATCAGAAACTGAGGCACAAGAGAGGGGGATGAGGGTCTCCATTCCTCCAACATAACATTGTTATGGGCTTGGTCCCCTCTCATGGCCCTTCTACCTTCCTTATATAGTCAATGAAGGAGATGAAAAGCAGTTATAACTGATCAGGAGGTTCCCAAACCAACCCAATTTGACCAAAATTTGAGATTTTGACTGATTCAGGAAAGTACCCTACTCTTCCTACTTCAAACCAGCGTACTTTTCAAGGTGGATGCTACTCTTTGCATAGGATACTAGCATACATGTGGAAATATGGCCAAAACAGGGTTTTCTAATGATTTTTAGGAGGCGGTTTGGTCTGGAGATGTGTTCCTAAGGGTTATGACCATCAAATGGACCAGGAGTGAGGTAATTTCAACCATGTTAAGTGTCCCATATGACCCTTCCATCCACAAGTGTCCTGTTGTGTGAATAAAATTGATCTCAAGAAGTGTCGTCATGCGACCAAGCGATGCAAGTGTCATCACGGACGAAGAAGTGTCATTTTAAGCTATAACATGGTTGTCGACCAATACACTGCAGATCCATGAGACACTAAATAAAAAGTATGGCTAGTAGGAATACAACCGTGGATCCATACGCCCATGACAAGACTAGATCATAGCCACAAGATAATACACAGTGGATCTATGAGATGAACCAAACATAGCCACGGACCAATACAATGTGGATCTATGTAATAATATAATGATTCCATCATGATATATATGTGAAATCTACTCAAGAAACATCTCCATTGCAGCCTGGGTAAAATACATAAGATAACCCAGGGTATTCAACCCAAACCCGCAATGATACGAATCTAACCATGTGATTACAATGTTTTGAAGTTGAACATGGTAGAAACCACTTGATTATCGGTCATTGATGTATACCGTTAACAAGTGTGAGGGAAATCATCATTGATGTCAATGATCCCCAAGGTATCATAGTACCTACCGTCGAATGCGAATCAATGAGTTGAGGTCGAACATCCAGTGGAATATTTCAATCAGAAGTAAATGATGTGAACTTGCTATTGAAAGCGAGGTAACCTTCCATTAAACCATGCAGGCCCAAGGTACTTGACTGATTTCTAGGTTCAATCCTTGGATGATGTGTTGAAGTCGACAAGGATAAACCCGTCGAAGGAGGGACATGCTGTTTCCCCCATCATTGACATGAAACAAGATTAGATATATTTTTTGGATAGATCGGACTGTAGAGTGATGTTTGAGACTAACACAGGAGTGACCACCATAAAGGAGAGTATAACGACTGCAGAGGTTGACTCAATTAGCAGACTTCCCTTGAACATGGAATGGCATGACTTGGCAACATTGACACGATGAGACGGAGACCAAGACCTAAAAAAACAAATGGTTGATGCATTCTTTGGATGACCCAAAGGAGTATGCTGAATCATGGAATTGGAGAGACTCGAGGACAAGCAGATTATCCAAGTAGTTTGAATGAGATGCAAACGAGTGCCATTTTAAAGAGTGACTATAAACTGCCATTAATACAGATGAATATGAACTCTTTACTTATTACCCATCATGATTGATGGGTACCTATTTATTTATTAATGATCTTGAGGAGGGTAACCTATGCTTGGTATATCTCATCCTTCGGACGAGTCCAATCTCACATGTTTTACGAACCTGAGATAGGAGGGGTTCATCCCAAAAAGGGACCTTCAATATCATATTTTAACGAGTCCAAAGAAGGTAAACTCGATGTCATTTCATGTTTAGAGAGTTTGAAAGGACTAAAGAAGACTCCAATGAGTACTTTTTAGTAAATTTTAGTCTCCTCACCCGAAAAAGGATAAAACAACGTGAGAGAGAACTCTTCTAGTCATGATTAACTAGAACGCTCTTTTTTCGTAAATAGTCTTACTGGTCCGAAAAAGGGATAAACTACCACCAGTAAGATGACCTTTCAAATAATTTTACAAGAGTGAAAGAATCAAGTTCACTTGGATATCTTTTTGTAATTAGGGATCCTAAAAAGAGCTTAAAGGAGAAATCCACAGGGGTTCCTTTTTTCGTGGGAGTTTTACGAGCCCGAAAAAGAGATAAAAGGTAACTCGGTGACTTATTCTCATGTTTTTACGAGCATGAGAAAGAACAAAGACTCACCTCGACACCTTTAATACTTAGTTTTAACGATCATGATAACGGTATAAAAAATACTCTAAAGCCTTTTCACACTTGACAAAGAGTATGAAAAGTCAACAATGGTCTCTGCCGTGATCAAACATTACTCACTTCCACCTGAAGCCTCAAAACAAAGTTTAGAGCTATCACAAGGATTTTCAAAACAAAAATAAGTTCAACTATAGTAAAAAACCCATGGAACAATAATAATTGAAAAATAAATATTCCATTTTGATGTAAAAAGGGTGAATAGTAAAAAACATTTACCATTTCATTTTTACCAAGTTGAAGAGTCATGAGAAAAAACATCTTTTAAGCTCAAATTTTCGACGAATATTGTGGGAGCATTGGTCAGTCATTTAGCCTCCCATTAGTTTCAGGTAATCCTAACCTCTCTTCCCTTTAATTTGATGGTTTAAATTTTGATTTAAATTCATTTTTTCATTTTTTGGGGGCTCATCCCATAGGGGGAATTCCGCGCCCTGGGTGACGTGCTTTCCCCTTTCAGGAAGTGTGCCACTCGGTAGTGACGTGCCTTACCCACAGGCCAAGTACGTCGTTGATGCCCTGTCTACAAAGACGAGGTGCGTCGGTGCAGGTTGCCACATGAACTTTGAGATGGGGCCCAAAAACACATTTTTAAGGCAATGAAATGGACCTAATGCCTATTATTTGATGTTCGTGCAAGGTTTATCCGTCAAAATGGTGTAGTGGAAAGAACGTGAGCTCGAATTGGAGGATGTTAAAGCCAAAAATGATCCAAACTTCGTCAATGCTCTAAGAGATTGTGGGTTGCTGAAATTATTTCATGTACAGGGAATGATGGACCAAATACAATTACTGTACTATTTGATTCAGTTATGGGATCCAGACCAACAACATTTCAGAGTTGGTGCACATATCCTCACTTTATACATTGAGGATATATACTTCCTGATGGAATTATCCAGGCATGGGGCCTCTGTATCACTATCCGTACCTAGGGGTAGTGACTGGTCCACTAAGGACCTCATTGCATAGTTTTGTATTCCAGACACACAGATGTTGGGTGGGAAAATTCCCATCAAGAATGTGTGGGACCGTCCCTTGAGGACTGTATTGTTTACCATCGAGCGAGTGGTAGGAAGTAGGGCCCCACACTAGGACAACAAGGCCCACATGTTATATGCCATCGAGTGTATGGATCCTATAGTGTTTAACTGGTGCGAGGGGATCTTAATAAGATTAAAGGAAGAGATGACCAAGTGCCGCACGGGGGAGTTGAAATAGTTTGGTTATGGATCCATTGTGGTCTCTTTCTTCTTGGAGAGGGTTCCACTTCTCCGTCCCCAGGTCGAGATCAGTGATCTCGATCTGCGATATCATCGTATGCAACGGTGGGTTGAGGTGATGGCCCGCCATGGTGGCGGTGGGCCAATGATCACATATAGATCGACTTTCTTTAGGTGGCTGTGGAGCCATCTCCTCATGGTTGAGGACTATGCTTACGCAGGGGCATACTTTCAAGGATATCCAGAATTAGCTATGCCAGATGGATAGTAGTGGGGAGATATTGGTAACAAAAATACTCTTTTGTTTTTATGTATTTTATGATTTTTTCATTTTTTTGGTAGTACTGATATCCTATATATTTGCTTACATAGATATTGGCCCATCGAGACCGGTAGGATCCTCACCGATCAAGAGGCGAGGGGTGGTTCGTGAGATGGTTGTGGTTCATCAGGAGTCCACGGAGGAGTTACATCCGTTGGAGGATAACCTCTAATGGCCGACCATGGACATTCCAGACATCTCCATAGAGGACATGCTACAACATTATTAGTGTAGGACTGCTGGAGTTTCAGGTATTTTTAGTCGATTGCTCCGTCGGGTGGCTAGAGCCATCATTAGCTATCATGAGCATCGTCTGTGATAGACTGTGTATACGATGATATACTGAAATCTAGGAGATTCAAACTTTTATAGATGTGACATATTGAAATCCGTGGGATTCATATTTTTGTATTAGTACCTTTTTTGTACAACATTTTTCCAGACATGATATGAAATGCTATCTAGCGGTTTATACAATGCGTTTTTATGATGTATATGAGTCTTTGTATGTTTTCTTATACACTAATAAATAATTTAAGTGTCATGTCAATTATGCATATTTAATATAAATGCTTATGAATTTGCAATGTTCCAATCCAATACAAAGTTAGCCAATGAATTGACAACCGTATTCATACATCTTGGTATATGTAGGTATTGAATAGACTCAAAAGACCTTTCCAAGAGACGTACTCGCCGGAATAAGTGGATTAGTGTAGGGTCGCTGATAGTGTAGAATTGGTTCAAGCCTGGGAGACCACTAGTTGAGAATCCAAGAAGATGACAGGGCGGTCCACATTGAGAGAAAAAACGTTGGTCAATAATCCGATCACCGCGTGATATTCGATGATGTTGTTTGTTGAGGGACCTAGGCAATTTCCTCCTGATCTAATCAATTCACCGGAAGGGGAATATAGTACCCATGCTGCCAAGGTAAGGTTCTGGGTGTGCCGGCTAGTGTCATCCGCGAATACATAGCAGTTTTCTATCTGCACATCTAGGCAGAACATGGTATAAGCAAAAATTGAGATAAGACCCTAACACTCTAAAATGAAAGTGTCACACCAACACAAACACACGTCATGTACAATATATACAAAGTAATGATGCAAGATAAATTAAGCATAGTACCACTTTAGGTAGAGTGCATTACGAGGATCCCCTAATGATATTATGTCATAGTCAACCAACTCATAAGCTCCCTTTTCCAAGACACGTTTTACGATGTATGACCCATGCCACATGGACTCAATTTTAACTGCCCCTAGCTTATCATGTTTTTGGTTGCAAGTAAGGACCAAATCACCCTCATTGAAAATCTGGGGTTTTATAGATTTTTCATATTGGGCCTTGATGCGTTTCTTATGCACTTCATTGGCTAGAGCTACATCACGGTGGGTTTCGTCGAGTTTAGTTAAGTATACGAATATTTCTTCCTTAGTGATCATGTTTGGTAAAATTTTGACAGCTAGTTTCAAAGACAGAATTTCAAACTCAATAGGAAATATTGCCTCTAGTCCATATACCAACTGGAAAGGTGTGAAACTAGTGGCATTTTTTATGGACGTACGGTAAGCCCAAAGGGATAAAAAAATCATCACATGCCAATTTGACTTGTGTGTAACTACCATGCACTGAATCATGGTTTTCAAAACCTCATTAATGGTCTCTACTTGTCATTTGATTGAGGATAGTAGGGGGTTGAGTTTTCATAACAAAAACCCAATTTGGCGCTTAATTCATCTACCATCTTGTTTTGGAAATGTGATCCATGGTCTGTGACGATGGCCTGTGGGAATCTGAATCTAGCGATGATATGATTGAACATAAAGAGTGCGGTAGTTTCATCATCTTCCTTGTATGTAGGCATAGCCTCGGCCCATTTGGTAAAGCAGTCTACAATGACGATAATATAACCATGCCCCTTGACTGAGGTAGGCTTACAATGCATGGATTCAATGCCCTATTTTGCAAAGGGGCCAATGGCGATAAATGGATGGAGTGGGGTTGGGTGCGTACGATTTTTATGATGAAAAAGATGGCAAGGAGGACACTTCTTGACCGCTTCCACACAATCCTTGAAGATGGATGGCCAGTAGTATCCAACTTGTAAAATATTATGGGCTGTAGCCATCCCAGAGAGATGACCGCCACATGCCCCCGAGTGGCAATCATTTAAGACATTCTCAGCCTCTTCGTGAGTTAAACAACGTCGTAAGATGGCATCAATGCCACAACGATATAGGGTATCACCGATGATTAGGTAGTATTTCATGTAGTGATGGATACGATGACGTTCATTGTGGGATAAGTGAGGTCCTAAGTGTTCCGTTTGGAGATACAAGGTGATATCTTCATACCAAGGGTCATAAGTACTAATAAAAAACAATAACTCATCGGGGAGAGATTCAATGGGCTCAGATTCCTGATCAGTACGGGGAAGATCGCAAATGAGCTCCACGAATACTAATGAATTTTTGGATTTATCAAATTGGAGATCGAATTCGTGGAGGATTATGATCCAGCATGAGTATTTTCCCCTAGTACTTGATGTGTGAGAACGTGGTATATAGGGATATAATCGACAATGATAGTAGTAGTCCGGAGCAGGATATAATGACAGAACTTTTGTACGACGATAACCGCTGCGAGAGCGAACTTCTCTACATGTGAATAACGGGTTTCAAAGTCAATAAGACCCTTATTAAGGTAGTAGATCACATGTTCCTCGCATTACTATCTTCCTGCACCAAAACCATAGCGATAGTTGAGGTAGATGCAGCAAGATAGAGGATATAATCCTTGGTGTAGTCAGGGGGTTGTAACACGGGTGAGTGGGTGATGGCGTGCTTGAGATTGTCGAAGGCACTTTGAGCGTAGTCATCCCAAATAATTGAGACATCCTTCTTTAGCAATTGCATGTAACCCTGTGTTTTCTCTGCATAATTACACACGAAACAACGCAAGTAATTTTCCTTCCCCTACAAACTTTGAAGTTCCGTAATGTTTGCAGGTGGGGGTAGGGATAAGATAGCTCTACCTTGAGGGGATCGATGCAAATCCCATATTTAGAGATGATGAAGCCATGGAGCCATCCAGAATCCACACAGAATACACACTTATGAGGATTTAAACGGATGTTATATTGTTGAAATATGAGGAAAATGACCGCTAGATGGTCGATGTGGAATTCACGATGAGTGGAATGAGTAGGAAAATCATTGAGATAGGGTTCCACAAAATCCTTGATGTCGTGAAAGGAATATGACATGGCCCGTTGGAATGTGGCACCGGCATTTTTAAGGCCAAAAGGTAATTTGTGATATGCAAATGTACCCCATGGGTAGATGCAAGCAGTTTTATGTTGATCGGCTAGGTGGATCTCAATCTAATTATAGCTAGAAAATCCATCCATAAATGAGAAGATGACACTTATGGCACAGTTGTCAATAATTTGGTCGATAAATGGGTAGGATAATTGTCCTTAGGACAAGCCTTATTAAGATCCCTGTAATCAACTCAAACTCTAATGGTTTACTTTTTTTGGGTAACCTGGACGACATTAGAGACCCGATCTGTTAAGGGGGCTGGATAAATGAAACCATCCATCAATAATTTTTCAATCTCTACTTTAATAGCCACTGTATTTCGTGGGTGCACTGGACGAAGTTTTTTCCAGACAAGTTTAGCATCGGGATATGTTTTGATTTCATGCACAACAATGGTAGGATCAATCCCAGGCATTTCCTCGTAGCTCCATGCGAATACGTCGCGGAATTGTTTAAACAAGGCCATATAAGTCATGATCTCTGCAAGAGAAAATTTTTGGCCAATGTGGATATGTTTTACGACATCGGGTTTCGCCGAAATGTCAAAAGTGGTAGTGGGCGTGATGTTTTCCAAATTTCCCTCAGTTACCATATCCTGGGGGAGAATAGGAGATTGAGGGTTGGGAAAGACGTATGGGGAAACAATAGTGTGAATCATGTTCTCTATTGTGTCTAAAGGCGGGAGGAAAGACAATCAGTGGTGATAGTCTTCCCATGGAGGCTCATCCAGGATCATGTTCTCCATTATTTATTTATCAGAGTGAAAAGTATAGAGGAGATGATATGAGAGTGGTGAGGATGAGGGTCGTCGAGATGGCAGAGAACCTGAGTCAGATGCCACCTTGGAGTGGCCATCAGATAAATTTGGTGCCAATTGGATGGCCTCATAAGTGGATTCAACAGGGATGAGAGGCATCACATCTCCAATATAATCAATGTCTGTGACATCGGGGGCAATCCAAGGGTACGTTGGGTTGGAGGAATGTGGGATCACATATGAGATCATGTTCACTAAGGAAACATGTGATGGGGGATCAGGTGTTGGAAAGACTCCCATCAGTGATGAGTCTCTAAGGATTCCTACCCCCACACTCTCATGTACTTGCAAAGAGTGTTCCAAAAGAGGGACATTATCTGCAGGATGAGATGTGGTGTGCGGTGTACAAAAATACAATTGGTCGATAGTGACGATTTCCCCATGGTGGGGAAATGGTACTATGCGGAAGACGGAAGATGCAACCGCGGTCATGGCATAGAACCAATTTCGACCAAGTAATAAGTTGTAATCCAATGGGGTAGAGACCACTTATACATTGATAGAAATAGTCTTCCCTCCCACTTCAACGTCTAAGGACTGTAGAATCCCATGTGGTTGGAATCCACGCCCGTCAAACGATTTCAATGTGGTAGGGGAATGGTTCAATTCGGGAGAGCCTATGGCTCTCCAACATGATACTGACATTACTAAAGTAGAGGCTCCTTCGTCTAAAATAGTATGATGGATACTTTTCCCAGTGACACTGGTAATGATCTGGAATGCCAATTGATGGGAAAGCCTCAGTTTAAAGTATTCCAATCTAAACATGATTATATTAGAGGAATCAATGTCCACTGCTCTAATAGCAGATAGCAAAGTCTTATGCTAATTTGAACAGTTTTGTAAGACTTCTAACGTCGAAATAACACAAGGTTCTTGGGCGAGGTCTTCCACAATATTGTATTTTTGAGCGGCCTGGGCGTTGGGGTTGAAAATTGCTTCACGAATCGTGCTTTTCGGTGGATGTAAAATTACATCTGGTATAGGTTTTCCAATGATCAAAGGACCTTGTCACGGTGGAGTAGTAGGTACCGATGTGGAGGGTTTTTCAGTATTGCCTCCATTAGATCCCTTATTAGGAATGGAATCGTAAGTGTGTGTCTTGGTAGATAAGTTGACCGATTCACTACGTATCATGAGAACACGAGTGGTTGTGGATGGTTCTCCTTGAGGAGGAGGTGGTTGAGCAATAGTTTGTTGTTGTTGTGTGGGGAAGGGGTCCATTAGAACTATGGGTGTAGGGTTTCCTTTGAGAAAATTTTGGAGGTTTTCACGATGTGGACATTATTTCGTGAAGTGGTCATCATTGCATAGTAAGCAAGGATATTTGGCCTTCCGTTTCGGTCTAGTGTCATTAGTATCACTATTGTTTTTATGTTCCTGCTAGTTAGAAGACTTCTTGGATTTTCCTTTGTTATTCTTTTTACCACTGGATTTCTAAGATGAATCAGATTGAACTGAATTCACCTACGCAGTGGAAGCAGGACTGGGTGATTGGTTGGTGTTGTTGCCAGCTTGTGTCAAGGATGGGGTTGAACTGATGTGGTTCTATGACCCAATCGAGTGAGTGGAAGGCTGGGTGTGAACGAAACCAATGATGCCATCAACATGGGACCCCGTAGGAGGTTTGGATGGATCATAGGTAGGGCGGGGGGCATTGGGAATTATATCGTATAATGTGCCAGATTGAGCATAGACTAAGTCTAAGTACTAAGCATGTGAGATAACGTGTTCTTCCGTAATGGCCCCGCCCATAGAGATGTCCTTGGAGATGATGGGTAATAATGACTTAGTGAACCAATCGGCCAATAACTGATCTGAATAGTGGCTTTAATGATCTGACGTATCTACCTCCATTCGTTAATATGATCCGAAATGTGAGTGGAGGTGGATATCCGAAGGGAGGTTAAAATATCAGTATTGGTTTCATAACGAATTGGCAATTGGAAATGTGTAAGAAACACCATGGCCAGAGATTTAAAATTGTCAAAAGAGTGTGGTGGTAACTTGACGTACCATTTGGCAGCAATACCATTGAGGGTTCATTGAAAAAGCCTCAAATGGATAGAATCATCCATTAAGGAATTCAATGAACACCACAAATTATACGTCATTATGTGGTTCTTGAGGTCCTCTCCGGGTTTGCCGTCAAATTTGGGTATGTCTGATGGTAACTTCACGAGGATAGGTGGCCAATTTATGCCATGTTGGATGGGATCATTGGTCAAACGTGACAGGTCTGGCAGATCTAATGTAGCCAAGAATGGTAACCGTCAGTTTGGTTTTGGATACTGGAAGTATTGGCAAGGAATTTGTGTACCAGTAGGACCATAGATGGATTGACCATAAGGTCCTCCCATAAAGGATTGGGCATATAGAGGGGGTCCTCCCAAGTTAGGAGGTGTACCTGATGGGGTCCTCTGGGTGGTGGCAATGGAGGTGGGACAAATGGTGGAGGAGGTGGGAAAGGTGGTGGAGGAGGGGGTGGGTCAGGTGGTGGGGTTGGTGGTGGGCCACCGAGTGGAGGCCTAGTAGGTGGAACAATATGATATCCCCATGGGGTATTCATATTTATGGGGTAAGGTATCCTAGGGTAAAGAGTCCCTGGGTAAATTTGACATGTTTCTATATTATGATTTCCTAGATGTATATGACCCCATGGGGGTTGGGTCCACCTAGATGCCCCCCCACTTAATTCTCACACATAGGTTTTCCTATGGCTGGGAGTGAACTCCCAACCATATTGTAGTTTACGTATGATGGATATCCTCTGCTTACACTTTGTCCCCTAACTAGAGGTTTCCCCCAGGTAAATTTTGTCCACTAACTAGGGGTTGTCTCCTAGTGGAATGTTGTCCACCAATCGAAGTTTTCCTGGTGATTATATGTTGACCACTGACCGTAGCTTGACCCGTGACCGTATACTGACCACTAACTAGAGTGTAGCCTCTGCTTGAATTTGGAGTCGGGGGTGTTGTTCCAGTTACAAAGTTAAGAGTAGCTAAAGGTTTCGCTCCATTCATTGGGGTCGACTGAGGTATAGAACCAACTGAATAGTTTTGATGCATACTAGACGGAAAAGAGGGTTGGCTTGGCTCATAGGTGGTCAAATTCGACACAAAGATTCCTAGTGAAGGAAAGGCCAAAGCATGTATAGGGGAATGATGTTGAGGAATGGCCACCTTCGGAGTGGGCTGGGGAGGAAAACTCTGGTGCCTTACCCGGTCTCCAAGTGTTCATAAACGCTAGATAGTCTCGTGAACTGGTGCGAGAAATTCGTCATTTGACATCAATCGGGTAGGGTGCGGATGTGGTGGAGTCTCCATAATTGAAGGTGAACCAAAATTGAAAATGACATGACTTAAGGAGGTCCCCCAAAATGGTGCGGTTGGACCAAAAGCAGTTGCTATTGGGTCCTCTCGGGGTCGAGCGTAGATCCAACCGACAACTCCAGGGTTACCTTCAAGTGAGTGATGAAAAGATGTGTCATGCGAAGTAGGTCATTCAACCGGAAATGGTCCTGTAGGAACAATGGTAGATGGATTTTCAGGGGGGAAATCTCCCTCCTGATCCGGGAATAGGTATTCCTTCTTCTCCTGATCTAGGTGTAGTATATTGATCCATGCTTGCTCCTGAGTCTTCCTCCTGATTAAGGGGATATTCAAGTGGTAAGCTTAGTATTCTGTGAGATCTTCTTAATGGTTGATCAGCCAGGATGACTGGAAGTTCTCTCTTAAGAGTCTTCTAAAGAAAAAAACACATTTCAAGCACTACTCAAGATAAAGCCTCAAGCAAAATTATATGACAAGAAGGATTTGAAAGCTGGATCCTCATGGGAGTGTCAAGGCATCGCAACTCGTGATATACTGCAGGGTCCAACAGTAATACTCGGCCCAATTTTTCAGAGCATTAACCAAGGAGGATTAGGACCGTACCCTTGACCGTATTACCCGACTACCTGGAAGTACGCGCGTAGTAGCTCCCCAAGTATTTTTCTTGGTGTATTTCCATGCCAAGATGACCAATGGTTGACTTAGATAGTTCCAGGATCCTAGTGGGGTCTCCCGATTGTTGATGTATATGTAACTTCGGAATGTATTTCACATATATGCATATTGTATTCCTATAGAGATGTTATTATTCCTCTATACGGAAGTGTTGTCATTTATATTGTAAGTGTCGTAACTTATACTTGATGGGTTATTAGACCACCTTGTTGGGGTCGGCCCTGTATAAGTCATGTGGGTCAAAGGGTTATTAGACCACCCTATTGGGGGTCGGCCATGTGGGTCAAAGGGTTATTAGACCACCCTAGTGGGGGTCGGCCCAGTCAGCATTATGTTAAGTGGTTAAGTTGAGGCCGACCTAGTTGAGTAAAGGTCAAGTCAAGTTAGTGTATAAATAGAGAGTGTCTCTCTCTCATTTTACACATTCTATTCTCTCATTCACACTTGGGAGAGTGGCGCACTTGTGAAGGAGGAGGCTCTGCTGCTAGGAGAAGACTATCTCTTGTATTCTGGTTGTATCATTGCTCTATCTATCTCTGAGGAAGTTATTGGGGTTTTTCACCTTTATGGTTTTCCCCAAGTAAACTATGTGTCTCTTGTGTGCTTGCATTATTGTGTCCATGATTGATATGCAGTAGATTTGCTGTACATGTTGTTCTCTTAGTTAAGATCCTAGATCAGATTGAAGTAAATTCTGAAAATTTAACATGGTATCAGAGCTAGCCTAAAAGAAGGCATGATATGGCATGTATGACACTTGTTGCACTTACGATGCTAGGGCTTGATATAGCAAAAACCAGTCATCGTAGCACTTTCGCTATAAATCCATTTTGGCGACGTTTTCGGATATGAAAATTTTACAGGTCTAAGATCAGAGCCCCATGTACCTTGTGTCCAAAGGACAACCTCTAATTCATTGTACTTTGTGATTTATGATCTGTACAATATAGGGTTTCTGCCTCTTCCAGATCTGAGTCAAAATCAGGTGACCTTGGGAACAAGGTCATAACATGGGCTAGGAAGCTCCAAATGAAATTTCGTAAAAAGTGACAGGTAGTACACAGACTGTACTATCTCAGGAAAAGTTTTCAGAGGCCGAAGTTGAACCAGTGACATGTGGCACGCTGTACAAGTTCGCTCTCCTGTATTATCCCATAAACAGGTCACGTTGCGACACTTGGAATAACTCTCTCTCAGAGAATCCAATTGAGGTCAAAACTATTAGGATGGAAAGATAATAGGTCGGGCTATCTCAGAAAGAATTTTCGGAGGCCTAAGTTGAAACAGTGACACGTGGCACTCCGTACAAGTTCGCTCTCCTGTATTATCCCATAAGCAGGTCACGTTGCGACACTTGGCATAAATCTCTCTCAGAGAATCCAATTGAGGTCAGACCTATCGGGATGGAAAGATAACAGGTCGGGTTATCTCAAAAAATATTTTTTGACCCTTTGGATGAAAAAGTTTGGAGTTACACCAGAAATAATCAGGTACATATTTCTGTCAAAACAGAATTATTTTTGAGTACCTTCATTCATGGCTTCCAGAATTTAGGGCTTCAAAGAAAGTTGGAATTTTTGTAATCGGAGACCACGGCTGGATGCTACTCATCAAAATCAAAATTTAGAGACCAAGATCATATTTTTTGGTTGGGAAAAAGGCCGGGCTTGATCAAACCCCAGTTTGGGACTTTGATCGGAAAGATGGAAAATTAGGGCTTCTGCAAAAATTGGAATTTTGGAAATCTATGACCACGGCTGGAAGCTCCTCAGAAAAATCGAAGCTTAGAGTTTTAAATCAAATCTTTTGGTTGGGTGAAGCTCCGGGAAACTCAAACCCTAATTCAGGGTCCTCCCAAGTGAATCCATAAATCTAAAAGGCAATTTTGAGGGGTGAAACTTTGCAGTTTTCAAATTCTGAATATACCAACTTGATCAGCTCATCAAGGCGCATATTTCTATCCTTTCGGAAGTTTGAAATTCAAAGTTTGAATTTTTGAGGTTTCTTTGACAAACCCTAATCCAGCTCCAGGTCCAGTTCTTGCAAATCAAGTGGATTGGGTTGATCCTAGAAAAAGATGGATTGGTCACCTGCATAAGTGAAGAAGTTCCTGTCTCAGAGGGAGATGAGGCTAAGGCCTTCCATAAGAAGATTACAAGCAATCTTGACAGGTATGGCTTACAGGTATGTTTCATGGTTAAGTTTATCATATGTTTGTCTTCATATCATTACAGTAAAATCTTGATTAATTACTGGACTTGTCGTATCACCTTAATAGAAGATATTCATTGATTAAGGTTTTGACACTTATGATTGTACTAATGCATTGTGATTTTGTATGAGGTTTATGTTGTTTGCTAACAAAAAAGGTACACCAAGAAAGTCAAATCATGTTCTACTTCAAGAACATATGCTCATGGTGACATGAAGACAAAGATTCATCCATTGTCATGGATCACATAGAAGATCTACTTTCGAGGTATGTATAACTTGTTTCTACAATGGTTAACTTATGAGACATGCAGGTTACTAGCACAAGTCACTGAAGAGAACCAGAAGACATTATGCGGGTATGTTAGACATAACTAGCTAGCATGCTAATCCATGTATGTTTTCCTATATCAAGCCAGAATCCTACCTTGTGTTAGGATCTTATACTGTTGTGTTGTTGATAATGATTATTCATGAAGTCATAGGTTTGAATAGTCATGGTTGTATGCATATTATGTTTCTTACCAGAATTGATGATATGACTAACCAGAAGAATCATGAAGGTATAGGTTTGAGTAATCATGGGTTTATGCATTGATGACTTAACTAATCAAAAGAATCCTATGATCAAATAAGAATATGCATGAGTAAAAGAAGACTTCCCTGAAACCTTGATGAACAATATACTAATAATATGCATGGGTAAGTGGCCTATGGCACTGTACAACATTCCATTGCTACTTATCTAGAATGAAACCTCTTTGCTGACATGTTGGGAGTTGTGCACACTCTTAACAATGTTCTGGTAGAGATTGGAAGGCATCTAGAAAGTTACGGGATATGGAAAAATGTTGTATTGAAGCATTGGCTAAGATAATTGCATGACTGTATGACATATTTCTTTATGTGTAAGAATTTGTTCTGAAAACTATGAGATGTTTTCTAATAATGCAATTTAACTTGTTGTGTAGGAAAGATCGTATGCAATCACCTACAAAAGAAGACCTACAACATTTGTTCAGCAACAAAATTATCTATTGAAGATATTGAAGTTCCCAGGATATGGGAAGAATGCCATGACCCGTCGATCATGAAGAATGATGTTTGGGATGTAGTCCCAAGACCTAAAGGGAAGTTTGTTATGACTTCCATATGGATCTATCAAGATCAAGCATGCTGTAGATGGCAACATAGAGAAATATAAAAGTGATGAAATAGAAGATACACCAGATGGATTTCAAGACAGCTTTCTTGAATGGTGTAGTTGAAGAAGAAGTGTATGTGGAGCAGCCACTTGGTTCTGAGACACATGACAGGGAGTCATATATGTGCAGAACTTGGGTATGATGCACCACTTTCTAGGTATGGAGGTGTGGCAGAGTACAAATGGAATCTTCCTTGGACAAGGGAAGTATGCAGTAGAGATCCTGAAGAGGTTCGGGATGATGGACTGTGAGGCTATGGCATCGAACCTGAATATTCTGTGTGATGCTTCATCTAAACCAGTTGATGTCACTATGTATCGTCAGATGATTGGGTCCTTGATGTACCTGACGAACATGAGACCAGATATTTGCTTTGCGGTGAACACATTGAGCCAGTTCCTGACAGATTCGAGGAGTGTTCACCTGGTTGCTGTAAAGCATATTCTGAGGTACCTGAAAGGTACAGTGGATTATGGGCTCAAGTATGAAGCGAATCAAAAGTTTAACCTGCAGGGTTATGTTGATTCAGATTGGGCAGGCAGTGCTGCAGATAGGAAGAGCACATTTGGGTGCTGCTTCAGTATGGGATCAGGTGTGATCTCTTGTTTTAGCAGGAAGCAGTCCTGCGTAGCACTGAGTACTGCTGAGGAAGAGTATGTTGCAGCCTGTTCAGCTAGTTGGGAGGTAGTATGGCTATGGAAGCTACTGTCTGAGTTATTTGATCTCTCGTTGGATGCTACTGGTATCTTTTGTGATAACCAGAGTTGTGTGAAGCTGTCCGAGAGCCCAATGTTTCATGACAGGTCAAAACACATAGAGATCAAATATCACTATATTAGGGATATGGTGCAGAGAGGAGCTGTGAAGCTCCTGTACATTGCGATGGATGAGCAGATTGCAGATGTGCTGACGAAGCCACTAGCCAGGGTGACGTTCGAGTACTTCAGGGAGAGGCTTGGTGTTCTTCAGATTGATGACACTTTGAGGAAGAAGTGATGGACACATTTGCAGAAGCCATTCCAAGCATGTTGGAAGGAGGATCCTTCACATGGCTGTGGATGTAAGCGTTGGATGATGAGCATCAGGACGATGCTCCAGTTACTGCTCTATATACGCATCATGTTGGATGCTGGATATGATCAGTTGGATCATTTATATATGTACGCATCATGTTGGATGTTGGATATGATCAGTTGGATCATTTATATGTATATGTATGTACGCATCATGCTGGATGCTAGATATGATCGGTTGGATCATTTGTATGTATTTTGTATATGCATCATGTTGGATGCTTGGACCATGTATCTGTATATGTATCAGGTGGATACATTGTATGATCAGGTGGATCATGTATGGTGATATGTCTCATGTATTTGTATTTGTATCAGGTGGATACACTGTATGATCAGGTGGATCATGTATGATGATATGTATTAGGTAGACACTTGGTATGCATCAGGTAGATGCATTGTATGATCAGGTGGATCATGTATGGTGATATGTATCATGTATCTGTATTTGTATCAGGTGGATACACTGTATGATCAGGTGGATCATGTATGATGATATGTATCAGGTAGATACTTGGTATGCATCAGGTAGATGCATTTTATGATCAGGATGATCATGGATGACAAGCTTCAGGATGTTGCTCCAGATGACATGCAGCAGGATGTTGCAGTGATGATGATCAGGATGATCATGTGTACATCAGGATGATGTATGGTGAGTATCAGGTTGATACTCTGTGGCCGTGGAACAGGTTGTGCAGATAAGCATGTAATTTGTGCCCTGGGAGATTTGCAGATAGTCTTTCGAGGTTTTTCCTATGGCATGTAATTTGTACCTTGGGATATCTGGCAAATGCTCTTTCGAGGTTTTGCTTGGGAGGACATATAATTTGTGCCCTGGGAGATCTGCAGATAGTCTTTCGAGGTTTTGCCTATGGCATGTAATTTGTGCCCTGAGATATCTGGCAGATGCTCTTTCGAGGTTTTGTCCTATGGCATGTAATTTGTGCCCTGGGAGATCCGATAGGTTGGGCCGTGTGCTCGTAATCAGTCCTGGGATGCTCTTTCGAGGTTTTGCCATGACCACATGTAATTTGTGCCCTGGGAGATCCAATAGGTTGAGCCTTGTGCTCGTAATCAGTCCTGGGATGCTCTTTCGAGGTTTTGTGGTGACCACATGTAATTTGTGCCCTGGGAGATCCGACAGGTTGAGCCTTGTGCTCGTAATCAGTCCTGGGATTCTCTTTCGAGGTTTTGTGGTGGGGTCACATGTAATAAGTCCTGGAGATCTGGACAGGATGAAAAAGGCCTCAGATGCTCTTTAGGGTTCTTTCTAGTCAAGAGACTCTTTTAAGGTTTTGTGACGCATGTAATAAGTCCTGAGATTTCCACAGTATGGCCAGTGATGACGAAGACCTGCAGGTGGTGGGCCTACATCCAGTATGAAAAAGGACTGGCTCTGTAGAACTTCCTATGACGAGTAGATTCAGAGATTCATTGAGATAGCAGCAACAGTGACGATGATCCAGAGAAGATGAATTGTGCTAGAAGACCTGTGTCAAGAAATACCTTCCTAGTTAAGAGGGAGTGTTGATGTATATGTAACTTCGGAATGTATTTCACATATATGCATATTGTATTCCTATAGAGATGTTATTATTCCTCTATACGGAAGTGTCGTCATTTATATTGTAAGTGTCGTAACTTATACTTGATGGGTTATTAGACCACCTTGTTGGGGTCGGCCCTGCATAAGTCATGTGGGTCAAAGGGTTATTAGACCACCCTATTGGGGGTCGACCATGTGGGTCAAAGGGTTATTAGACCACCCTAGTGGGGGTCGACCCAGTCAGCATTATGTTAAGTGGTTAAGTTGAGGCCGACCTAGTTGAGTAAAGGTCAAGTCAAGTTAGTGTATAAATAGAGAGTGTGTCTCTCTCATTTTACACATTCTATTCTCTCACTCACACTTGGGAGAGTGGCGCACTTGTGAAGGAGGAGGTTCTGCTGCTAGGAGAAGACTATCTCTTGTATTTTGGTTGTATCATTGCTCTATCTATCTCTGAGGAAGTTATTGGGGTTTTTCACCTTTATGGTTTTCCCCAAGTAAACTCTGTGTCTCTTGTGTGCTTGCATTATTGTGTCCATGATTGATATGCAGTAGATTCGTTGTACATGTTGTTCTCTCAGTTAAGATCCTAGATCAGATTGAAGTAAATTCTGAAAATTTAACATCGATATACTCAAGGTACGTGGGAGCTCAAATCCGTAGTAATGTTGTCTAATGCACAACCGTACGACAGGAGCCTTCCTATATACCGTCGAGTATGTGAAGTACCTTTCTATATACCCGAAGATACGTGAAAGGTCGTTCGATATACCGACTAGTATGTGGAAGAAATGCAAGCCCCTGAGATGCAGTGCAGGAAAGTAACGACAGCTGCTATGTTTTAAGACGTCGGAACACGTCTCTAACCTATCACACGAATTTATAAATATTTTAACTTAAGATACCGTGTTAATTTTATCTTGTATGGTTAGGTGAATGCATGGAGTGTAGACATGTAAAGTAAACAAAATGCACAACTAAGCTAAATGAAGTGCAAGTCGATCGCTTTTTTAATGAAAACTAGTTGAAGGAAGGATAAATCTTTTCTTTTCCAAAAGTAAATGAACAAAGTACCCATTTTTATTTATTTTCCAATCAAACCAAAATAATACAAACACTCTTTCATTTAATCCAACAAAACGAAAATATCATACCAAACTATTTTTTTTTTCTTTTTTCTTTTCAACTAAGCTGAATTTATGAGAAAAAATGAAAAGATGAATTCTTCTTGTTGATTGCAATAACTCTAATTTGAAATCAAGGCATAAAAGAGGTGAGAGGGAAACCAAAAAATATGAGAGCATTCACTACTTTTTCAATACTTCAAGAAGGCCTAAATTCACATAATATTTTCAAGGAGGTGAAGATGAACTTTTCAAAACCAAGAAAATGTTAAGCATTCAATTTTCGATCTTCTCTAAAGTTTCTTAAACAACTATCCAAAGCATAGAATACTCTTCTCAACAATTCTGAGCAATCCACTCGAAATGTAGTAAAGAATTTTTTGATTTACCAAACAAATGTACTCAACAAATATGAGAATGATGCCACTTCTTTAATCTTGATTCAGAATACTAGAGACTATTTACTACTGCAATCTTAAACAAGCAAAAAATCTCAAGAAATCAATCACCCAAAAATGTAAACTAATGCAAAACTCACACCAAATTGTGCAAAAATCACAACAATCAGTTTTTCTAAAGGACTAAGAAATCAGGGCAAACAAATCAGAGATACTGAAAGGAGTTACAAGACTGGTGCACTCGCTAGGGATTGAAATTTCCCACAACTGGAGAGACAACCGCTTGACTAACTAGGACTCAAATCAAGCTCCAAATTCTGAAATAAGTCAAAGGAGAAGTACACTGAATCTGAGGAATACTATGGCTGGAATGAGCAAGACATAGACCTCAGAAAAGCAAGCAAAACCGATTTTTTTAGGATTCGTGGACCCTATGCACTAAGATTTGCAGGGTGACACACTCTGCAAGTATACACTAGGGCGTTGGAAGACCAACGATGTAGGTTGCAGACACGGGAAGTGCGTCAGTGATGCAGGTTGAACACATACAAAGCACGTCAGCGACGCAGGATTCCTAAAGTAAAAGAGCGTCAGAATTATAGTGACACATGGACAAAACTGCCCAGGTGCGTCGGCCGAAATCCAACTTTGAAAAAAAAGAAAAATCCCAAAACAAAAAGGGTAAATGGCTAAGGTAATCGTACCAATCAGAGACTGGATCAGCCAGTAACTCTATGAGAAATAGATCCAAAAGAAGGAGGCAACTTGGAGGCTATTGGAAGAAAAAAAAAGAAACTAGAAATCACAATCAACTCAAAGACTATGGGCCTGACATCCCTAGTATGGTCGCCAATTTTGTTACCTGACAATCCATCAGTGCGAACACTAACCGATCTCCCTAGTCCGAATGGTTCGGATCTAGAACAAAACAAGTACAAAACATAGAAATCTTTCCTAGATGAATCAAATTGCAAGAGGTATGAAATGATGACTTACCTTATGATTGTAGTGCTATCTCCTCACTTGATGTAGTTCCTGATCTTCAGATATCCAGCTGCAAAAAAAATACACAACAAGTGGAAACAAGCAAATACCAATAACATGCAAATATAGATTAATCTAAACTAGCAGTCAAAGAAGCTAATTCAAAAGATCTTTAAATAACAAAACTTTATGGAAAGAATCTATATTACTGTAAATAAGAGAAGTACATAGGGAAAGATTACAACCGAGCTTTGATGTCACAACCTCTTCCGAATGGTCCTAGCCTGAAAGATCCAAGATTTTTCCTCCTAAAGGATGAAAGGGAATAACCTTCAGCAAAATTTCACCAGCGTTTTAATGCTCTATCCTTCTCCCCTTAACTATGAAGAGAGGGCTTGTATATATAGGCCTAAAGGGATAGAAGAGGTTGAGGATTTGTGGGATAAGCTCAAGGGATCATCCCAAAAGGTAAGGAGATCAAGTGCCACCTTTCCTAGGTAATAGGGACAAGCCTCCATGAAGCAATAGGTTCTAGAAGTCGCTCAAAGCTTGTTTTTTATTTTTTAAACCAACAGTGCCGCACTTTGTACATAAAAAACTGCATCTTTGGAGGGTGACGCACATTTTTCAAAGGAATAAGGTGTCACTGATGCGCTCTATCAATGTGCAGAGCGCGTCACCAGGGGTCTGACTCACTTTGTCAACGTGCAAGGTGCGTCAGGATGACAACAAAAGAAAAATGATAATCTACAACTCTTCTTTCAATCAATTGGGCTTAAGTGCTTTAGGAATCAAGGCAAATAAAAGACACATAACTCATGATGACGAGATTTTGGTGTAACATATGTACAGTCCGATTATGTACATCAAATACAATGTTGCAGAATGTATAAAAAAAAAACATGAAAATGGTAGCAGAGCTGAATACAAAAATGGAGGAAGATGCAGATATGCCCAAAATCAAATTTTATTTAAATATGAGATTTGACAGTCATTAGTACAATAGGCCGCAATCGGTTTAACCCCTAGGAAAGAGACGTTTCCGAGACCATATGCAATTCTCAACGACTCAAATTCATCTTGTGAAATTGAGATAGCAAGAGGAATTCCCGCTCTGATTGAGTAACTTGTGTGCATGAAAACATAAGTAGAAAAAATATAAATGAGAAAACGAAATGCATGCCAAAAAAAAAAAAAAAAAAAACCTCGGGCGAAAGAACATTTTGCCTTCACCCTAATGGATGGACCTCAACTGTATCCTTGCATGCAATAGCTACGTGTTAGGCTCATGGACTACTGAGTATGAGGGAAAAAAGGGGAGAAGTGAAAGGCTAGCAGTACCCGCCTCTTACCTCCAGTGCAAGATGATGGTTTTGGTAGCTTTGTTGAACTTTTAAAGGTTGTGACAAGGTATGTGGAGTGTTTCTGCAACCATCGTGAAGGAAGGCCAAGAGTTCGATAACTGTCGGTAGTTTAAAGTTCACTGTGTTAGTTTCAGTTTTCCAAGTGTGTCAGGAATGAGTGAGGGTGAGGGGTGAGCCGCAGTAACCGACGCTCACTCTTAGACAAAATGAAGCGCTCTTAAAGAGTGAGAGGTCTTTTGGGATAATTTTGATAAGTTGAATGCTTCCTTTTAACTATGAACTCTTCAAATGTAGGATGTAGCAAACCAAGCATGTTGCACAACTATTTGATCCTTGTTTATATCTTTGTTTATATATTGCGTGAATGCCTCTAGGGATAGAGTCTGAAATTGATGGCATGGCATAGGTTTCTAGCTGTATTCATTTAGTTGCATGTACCAATATATTCTAACAAACAGGCTGCGCAATGCATATAGTGCGAAATGCTTTCCTGGGCTCATTATGTTCGTGGTATAAATATATACATATATTCTGCAATTAAGAACAATTCCTTTTGAAACCCAGTCTTCAATCCACGTTCGGTTCACCATATGTTATTTATACAGTTAAAAAAAATTGTCCTTGTTCTACTACTGTGGAAACTCAGAGTCCCTTATTGATAGAAAACCCAGTAATGATTTCTAAATTGTACAAATGGCTTTCATTACAATAATTTTTACACTGATAAGTATTTATATCTTAAAATTTGGGGTGGACTATCATCTATGTTTTTCCTAGATTGAAGGAGGATGGGACAAGTGTACTGTGTAATTTGATTTTATGGGTGTCGTTCAAAATTCCAAATAAACAATTATAAAAAAAGAAATATAAAAAATAACTGATAGTTGATACATGGATAACTCGTAGCTCATGCATGGATAACAGGTAGTGACAAATAACCCATTTAACTAAAGAAGTTAATAGGTAGTTGAGGCATAGACAATGAGTAATTACAACTAAGAATGGAGAACAAGTAACCAATAACTTGTTCATGGCACTTAGCTTGTGACCTATTGGTGTTCATCAACCACAAGTTAAGTGGTTGTGCTAGTCATAATGCTGATACAAGCATGTTCAACTTGAAACTTTCATTAGCATCATATTGGAGCTCACCATATGAAAGGGAGGGACGAACCGAGCCCTTGGAGGCACTTCGCGGCTGCGCCTTATGCTCATTTTCACCTTAGCGTTCTACTAATATCTCAGCCAGTCTGTTTTTGCTTGTGTTGTTCTCTCCTCCACCATCGAAATTTCGAGAGAGTGCAAGTTTTCCTTGCACTCGCACTCATCCACGCCCTTTTTGCTTGTCATTCTTCTACAAAACTGGTGCATTACTCGTCCCAGACCTTACTATGTATACTTCCTTATCGTTTGCCCATTTCTACGGTATAAGCTAAACTCTAAACGATTTGCACTAAGAATCTGGCGAAAATCTCGCTGAAATTTCTTAAATGACAGCTTTGGGTTGCTAGAATTGCATAATCAGGATGGCCTAGATGTAATTGAAATCGCCAAAACCATTTCTACAACCAAAATTGCAAGCAATCCAAATCACCGGAAAAAGTGCAAATTGTCTTGAGTTTAGCCATTCCCATTTCAACTGCTTGTGGGCCGGCTCGTTTCGGTGAAGAGTGGCTTCTTGCCATGCCTTTGCTGCGGTCAATTCAATTCTTGGAGTCCCCCTTTATTTGGAGCGTTTCGGTGGGATTAGGGTTAGAGTGTATAGTGGGCTCTTTTTGTGTTTCACTAATCATTACGGTGGGGCTGTGTGTGTACGCATGGCGTACTCAGCTCTTGCAGTCTGTGTTGCCTGTGTTTTTATATGTTTTTTGCCGGCTGCGTGGTGACCGTTGAAGTGTGCGCTGCATGCTAAGTATGGAAACGTTGGTATCTTTGGGGCGTTCAAGACCGTTTTTATTCATTCAACAAGATCGGTGCCCTTCTTCTCCTACGCGTGGATATTCCCTGTCAGTTGTCTCTTACCGGTGTTGAGCATGGCCTTCCTTCCAGCTCTGTCAATGTTTGCGTTGACTGATAATTAGCAGAACGTGCCATCTTTGCGTTTTATTTTAATTCTCTGTCAACATCTGAATTCGTGCGCTTCCCTCCTCTTCTCATGCGTTTTTGCTTTGAATTCGTGGCCTTCCTGCGTTTTTTTACCTGCCAATTCTGCCATGTGTTTTCTCTGACTGTTTGCTCATCATAAATCATGGCTGCAAACTTTTATTCCTGTCACCTTCTACTACATAGTTTCATGGTATCTCTGACATTGATGTAAAGATCCGTTTGAATGCAGGACGCCGGTGCCATGTTTTCATTGGTTCATTCAACAATTGCGTATTGCAATTCTTTACCCTGAAAACCACGTTAATGAGGAGTGCCCTTCGTATGATAATTCGAGAGAAAGGGATTACGGGGAATAAAAGGGGAGATGAAAGGATTTTAGGAGAAAGAGAAAGGGATCAGGGAGAATAAAGCTTTTTTGTTTTTGTTTTTGTTTTTTTATATGTAAGGGAATGGATAAGGGGTATAAGTAAGGAGATGTAAAGTGTCAATTGAGTGTAGATCGGGTAGTTGGGAGTTATCCTCCCCACCCAGGTTCAAATCTTGTTTTGTGACACTTGTTTCTTGGGAGCCGATTTTCTATGTAATGATTGTAAATCCAGGTTCAAATCTTGTTTTGTGACACTTGTTTCTTGGGAGCCGATTTTCTATGTAATGATTGTAAATCTGGCCATACCTTGATTCTTTCAGAATAACAGGTGTTGGCATTTTCTGCGGAAAAAAAAGTAAGAAGATGTAAAATATGCATGGACATGAAAGTAAAGTTTGGAAGAGGGTTAAAAAAAGTAAGGGATTTAAGAGATATATAAGAGGGATGGATTAAGGGAGTTGGGAAAGGTAAGGAATAAATAAAGGAGATGTTAGCAGTTATTTTAAAAATGTAAGTTTTATGCATAAAAGGAAGTCAAATGGGAAACGAGGAAAGGTCTAATTATTTTCAAACTAGGGGGTATTGGCACTTTCATAGCTAGGAGAGCATTAAGAGGGGACACTTTAACTTTTTTGGACTTAGACATGAGGAGAACGATGGACAATGTGCAAGACCGATCAATTAATCAATGGACCCGAAATTGGCTAACTTTAATGGACGAGCCACAAGAACCTATACTTGTCGAAAAGTGGTCATACTGCCGAAGGGGTCAACCAGAGACCGATTTGTCGAAACAGATATGAGCACGATCGATATGATAGACTGGCCATGATGACACCAACTCCATGATATGATGATGCCAGATGAAAAGACAACAAATTTCCATGACTCAACCATGATTTGGATACGATGAATATGAAGCTTGGTGGACTTGCTGAATGGGTCATATGACAACAAAAATGGTGAAAAATATATGTATGTGACAAGCTCATTAAAATGGACCTAATAGTGCTGATATAATGGTCGTGCAAAAAAATTAATTGGTTCCCTTATGGCATCATGTTCTGACACTTTGGAACATGTCGATGTTGAGCATCAACACCCCAAACTTTCATTTAAAAGATTGTTTAAAAGCTGGGGGTTTTGTGGATGACTTATCTCTTCAATCCATAGTTCTAGGAAATGGTAGTGGATTTCCTTTGGGTGTAGAGAGAGTGTGTGCTCTTTTGGGTGGGAATACAAATCCTTCTTTTCCCACTTGCGATTTCTTGGGCTATCATTTTAATAAGGAGTTGGGTTTCTTGACCCCTGACACTAACTATCAAGAGGATAGGCATAAGGTTCCATATGCTCTTAGATCCAAAGGATCCTTGGACATCACAAAATCTTCATGTGCAGGAGGGATGGGGGTCTTGTAAGGGTTAGTAGGGAGGTATTGCAACCCTAGCCGTAAGTGATCTTTGAGATCTACTCAATCGAAGGTCAATGTTTTGGAGATGAATTCTATTAAACAATGTTAGGGCTCTTAGAGGGATTAAACCCATTTAAGGGGGTGAATAATGAAGGTTTTATCTTTTAATGCTAGGGGCATGGCCAAATTTTGGCCCTCCAATGTTTAATGGAGAAGGAGTCTCCTAATATCCTTCTGATACATGAGTTGATGTGTAAAGGGGATCTAATCTTGCCTAAGTTACGTCAATATTTTAAAAGTTGGAACTTTCTTTGGGTGGATATGGTGGGATTATATAGGGGGTTACTACTAGGATGGAGGCATATGTTTCCTCTCATTAATTTCTTGTCAATATCCAATGGTATTTGTACATTTTTCAGGTGTCAAGATCAGTTTGGAGATTCTCAAAGATCAGTTTGTAATTGTCGAGGGAGACCTAAATTTCATGGTAAGTCAAAGATAATATTGGGGGCTTCATTTCAGAGTCGATCCTTTGGCATAGTTCTTCATTAATGAAATCGAGCTGGCGGGTTTGGTGGACATGGAACCTATCAAAATTACTCCTACCTGGTGAAATAAGAGGATAGGTGCAACGACTATTTCCAAATGTTGATATTTTATGTAGCTTCGGAAGATATTCTTATTTTGTCCCAAAATATTTCAGAAGAATAATAAATAAAAGAATATTATAGTGAAAATAAACAAGTCATCCCTAATAAACAATGGGGTAGGATAATTGTCCTTAGGACAAGCCTTATTACGATCCCTATAATCAATGCAAACTCTGATGGTTCACTTTTTTTGGTAACCGGGACGACATTAGAGACCTGATCCGTCAAGGGGGTTGGATAAATGAAACCATCCGTCAATAATTTTTCAATCTCTACTTTAATAGCCGCTGTCTTTCATGGGTGCACTGGACGGAGTTTTTTCCGGACAGGTTTAGCATCGGGATATGTTTTGATTTCGTGCACAACAATGGTAGGATCAATCCCAGGCATTTCCTCGTAGCTCCATGCGAATACGTCACGGAATTGTTTAAACAAGGCCGTATAAGGCATGATCTCTGCAGGAGAACAATTTTGGCCAATGTGGATATGTTCTACGACGTCGGGTTTCACCGAAATGTCAAAAGTGGTAGTGGGCATGATGTTTTCCAAATTTCCCTCAGTTACCATATCTTGGGTGAGAATAGGAGATTGAGGGTTGGGAAAGACACATGGGGAAACAATAGTGTGAATCACGTTCTCTACTGTGTCTAAAGGCGGGAGGAAAGACAATCAATGGTGATAGTCTTCCCATGGAGGCTCATCCAGGATCATGATCTCCATGATTGATTCATCAGAGTGAAAAGTATAGAGGAGATGATCTGAGAGTGGTGAGGATGAGGGTCACCGAGATGGCAGAGAACCTGACTCAGATGCCACCATGTGGTGGCCATGGGATAAATTTGGTGCCAATTGGATGGCCTCATAAGTGGATTCAACAGGGATGAGAGGCATTGTGCGGTGTACAAAAATCCAATTGGTCGATAGTGACAATTTCCCCATGGTGGGGAAATGGTACTATGCGGAAGACGGAAGATGCAACCGTGGTCATGGAATATAACCAATTTTGACCAAGCAATAAGTTGTAATCCAATGGGGTGGAGACCAGTTCTACATTGATAGAAATAGTCATCCCTCCCACTTCAACATCTAAGGACTGTAGAAGCCCATGTGGTTGGAATCCACGTCCGTCAAACGCTTTCAATGTGGTAGGGGAATGGTTCATTACAGGAGAGCCTATGGCTCTCCAACATGATTGACATTACTAAAGTAGAGGCTCCTTCGTCTAAAATAGTATGATGGATACTTTTCCCAGTGACACTGGTAATGATTGTAACACTTCTAACGTCGATATAGGACAAGGTGCCTGGGTGAGGTCTTCCAGAATATTGTATTTTTGAGCGGCCTGGGCGTTGGGGTTGAAAATTGCTTTTCGAATCGTGCTTTTTGGTGGATGCAAAATTGCATCTAGTATAGGTTTTCCAATGATCAAAGGACCTTGTGACGGTGGAGTAGTAGGTACCGATGTGGAGGGTTTTTCAGTATTGCCTCCATCAGATCCCTTATTAGGAATGGAATCGTAAGTTCGTGTCTTGGTAGATAAGTTGACCGATTCACTACGTATAATGACAACACGAGTGGTTGTGGATGGTTCTCCTTGAGGAGGAGGTGGTTGTTGAGCAATAGTTTGTTGTTGTTGTGTGGGGAAGGGGTCCATTAGAACTATGGGTGTAGGGTTTCCTTTGAGAAAATTTTGGACGTTTTCATGATGTGGACATTATTTTGTGAAGCGATCGTCATTGCACAGTAAGCAAGGGTATTTGGCCTTTCGTTTCGGTTTTGTGTCATTAGTATCACTTTTGTTTTTATGTTCCTATTGGTTAGAAGACTTCATGGATTTTCCTTTGTTCTTCTTTTTACCACTGGATTTCTAAGATGAAGCAGATTGAACTGAATTCACCTCCGCAGTGGAAGTAGGACTGGGTGACTGGTTGGTGTTGTTGCAAGCCTGTGTCAAGGATGGGGTTGAAATGATGTGGTTTTATGACCCACTCGAGTGAGTGGAAGGTTGGGTGTGAACGAAACCAATGATGCCATCAACATGTGACCCCATAGGAGGTTTGGATGGATCATAGGTAGGGCTGGGGGCATTGGGAATTATATCGTATAATGTGCCAGATTTAACATAGACCAAGTCTAAGTACTAAGCATGCGAGGTAGCGTGTTCTTCCGTAACGACCCCACCCATAGCGATGTCCTTGGCGATGATGGGTAATAATGACTTAGTGAACCAATTGGCCAATAACTAATCTGGAATAGGGGCTTTAATGATCCATCGTCTCTGCCTCCATTTGTGAATATGATCCGAAATGTGAGTGGAGGTGGATTTCTAAAGGGAGGTTAAAATATCCGTACCAGTTTCATAACAAATTAGCAATTGGAAATGTGTAAGAAACGCCATGGCCAAGGATTTAAAATTGTCAAAAGAAATTGGTGGTAACTTGATGTACCATTTGGCGGCATTACCAGTGAGGGTTCATTGAAAAATCCTCAAACGGATGGATTCATCCATTAAGGAATTCAACGAACACCACAAATGATATGTCATTATGTGGTTCTTGGGGTCCTCTCCGAGTTTTTCGTCCAATTTGGGTATGTCTGATGGTAACTTCACAGGGATAGGTGGCCAATTTATGCCATGCTGGATGGGATCGTTGGTCAAATGTGACAGGTCTGGCAGATCTAATGTAGCCAAGAATGGTAATTGTTAGTTTGGTTGTGGATATTGGAAGTATTGGTAAGGAATTTGTGTACCAGTAGGACCATAGATGGATTGACCATAAGGTCCTCCCATAGAGGATTGGGCATATGGAGGGGGTCCTCCAAAGTTAGGAGGTGTACCTGATGGGGTCCTCTGGGTGGTGGCAATGGAGGTGGGACAAGTGGTGGAGGAGGTGGGAAAGGTGGTGGAGGAGGGGGTGGGTCAGGTGGTGGGGGTGGTGGGGAGGGGGTGTTGGGCCACCGGGTGGAGGCCTAGTAGGTGGAACAATATGATATCCCCATGGGGTATTCATATTTCTAGGGTAAGGTATCCCAGGGTAAAGAGTCCCTGGGTAACTTTGACCTATTTCTATATTATGATTACCTAGATGTATATGACCCCATGGAGGTTGGGTCCACCTAGATGCCCCCCCACGTAATAAGCCCACGTAGGTTTTCCTATGGCTGGGAATGAACTCCCAACCATATTGTATTTTACGTATGATGGATATCCTCCGCTTATACTTTGTCCCCTAACTAGAGGTTTCCCCCCAGGTAAATTGTGTCCACTAACTAGGGGTTGTTGCCTAGTGGAATGTTGGCCACTAATCGAAGTTTTCCTGGTGATTATGTGTTGACCACTGACCGTAGGTTGACCCGTGACCATATACTGACCACTAACTAGAGTGTAGCCTCCGCTCGAATTTGGAGTCGGGGGTGTTGGCCCGGTTTTGCAACCAGGCTTAGTGCTATGGGCACCTGCTAACTAGTAGCAGCAGTTTCAATGGAAATAAATAACAATAAACTAATTAAACAAGACTAACCATGGATCTATGCAAAGATATTAAGCAAATAACAAAAACAATTTAAAATCAAGAACAAGATAATGTAAAATAATGAATTTGTATTGAAAGAATAGGGCAAGCAAGTGATTGCGGAATCAATACCTCTAATGATGAGGTTGAATGGCTCCAAGGATGAGCAACTCCAATCTCCAATGGTATCTTCTCCAATGTGGTTTGCAATGGCTAAAATGCTCAAGGTAGATTTCAGCAGCATAAGGATGAGATAATGGATGGATGTGAAATGAGGAGCCCCTACCACCTTTTTATAGTTTTTGGTGGTGGGGAATACCATTTGTGGTTTTGTGGAAACCAAATGGTATTGACCAACATGGTTTAGGTACTTTTCCCTCCTTTTTCCTTTTTTGAATAAAAATAATATTTTAATTCCCTTTTTAATATTTTTGGGAATTTGGACCCTTTTTGAGGGTTTTTTTATGATTTTCTTGGAAAAATACTCTTTTTTTAATGGAAAAAGGGGTGTACTAAGGTCTTTTGGTGACCTTTTGTTGGCTTCAGGGGCTCAGATGGTGGAAAAGTGGACAAATGGGTCATGTGGATAAGGGAATGAGCTAGTGAGCACTTTTTAGGTGTTAACAGATTGCCCCCTGATGTGTGAGGGCAGAAGCTCATCGTATGGCTGATAGACATCATAGTTCTTTGTCCTTTTTTCTGGGGTTTAGGGGAGAGAAGAGACCGGTTGGAGACTGGAGCCACAGCCCTTGGAAGCTGCAAAAAACAAAAAATATTACATGGCCTCAATATGAATGAGGTATAATCTCTGATGAAGGACGAGGCGGGCATTCCCATGCTCGTATCAAGACATATACAAAACAATTAGTCCCAAGAAGGGGGATCTAATACGTAAAGAAATATACTGGTACATCATAATGGTCCAGAGGGGACATTATGTGGGATATACTCGTGATCATGGTTGATCTTAATAACTGATACACTGGAATAACTGTTGAAACTGAAGGTGTTCAATCATCTGTATGGACTTAATGACTGTGAGCCATCTCTGGGAAGTATTTGTATCTGTATACTCGAGGGAGTATAAAACTGGGGTACATCTGAATACTGTCGCCATACGCAACCCGGATATCTATAGAAAAAATGTAACTGGTTGTATCCATAGGTAGACTCTCAAATGTGGAGGAGCCAGGTGGTATCCGGGGTCTTCGACTAATAACTGAACGGACCAATACCCTGTGCGAGTCTCAACGATGCGATCAAGGTGTTGAAGTCGAGCATGTGAGAAACAACCATTCGGAGAGGCATTGAGGATTCCTCTCGAAATGATTCGTAGGCACTCATCATAAATGGTAATGGGTCCAAGACACAGGGACCTCTCGGTCTATCCTCTAGAATCAATGTGGTTGTCGTCGACAGAGGGAGACCAGCAACTAACAAGGCAATGATGTTTCCTTGATAGGAGCACGAGGTGTAAAACTGAAGTGTTGTAGTACTGATGGTAGGACTGACATACTTGTGGGAATGGGAAATAACTGGGTCAAAAAATGGGTAGACTCAAACTTCCTTTGTTCAGAGCATGATGACATGGTTGACCTGGCAGCGTAGGGAACTGACTTGTAGGTGTGGGGATCATTGCTTTGACTGAATGGTATATATTGACTCTGGGGGGGAGGACGAGCTGATAGGTGCCGTCGAGGGATTATCAAGGTGACATACTGCAGAATACTCTGAACAAAGGCGACCAAAATGGGGAAGCTACCTGATGAGTAGATTTGATCTGTCGTGGCACCAAGAGGCACCATTGATTCCTTCTTCGTAGTTTTAATGAGCTCCAAGAAGGGATAAAAGTGTGCTCTGAATTGGTACGGTCCTGTGGATTTTGTGAGCCCAGGACGGCTCATGCTCATGGTTGCTTTCATGTTTAGAGAGTCTGAAAGCGGTAAGTGGACTCTATTGGTGTTTCTTTTTCGTTAGTTTAGTCTCCAAGGCCCGAAAAAGCATAAAATGATGCGGATGGAGTACTCTTCTAGCCGATGTGGCTAGAGTATACCTTTTTCGTAATTAGTCTACGAGGTCCGGAAAAGGGGTAAACTTATACCAGGTAGACGCCTTTTCAGATACGTTTAGCGAACATGAAAGGAAGCAAGATTGCTCGGCGATCTTTTCATTGTTTTCGGAGTCAGAAAAGAGCTTAACAGAAACTCCCTAAGTGCCCTTTTTCGTCAAAGGGGTTGCTCGGCCCGAAAAAGGGGTAAAATTATACCGAACAAAGATGGATTGATGAGGGCGAGAAAAGGTCTCAAGCATCGTCATCAGTGCGGAAACTGGATCCGGTGACATAAAGATTGTCGGAAACGGCGAACGACCGATGTGGCACGCAAACCGAGGTGATGAGCGAGCATGGAAGAAATGGCTGAAAAATCGAAAGGTGAGAGCGAGAAATGATCTCAAGCATCATCACGAGCGCGGAAAACTGGATCCGACGATATAAGGCATGCCCCAAACTGAGAACGGCCGATGTGGCACGCAAACCGAGGTGATAAGGGGGCATGGAAAAAAATGCCCTGAACATCGGGACGTGACAGCGAGAAATGATCTCAAGCGTCATCACGAGCGCAGAAAACTGAATCCGGTGATATAAGGTACGCCTAAAATGGAGAACGGTCGATGTGGCACGCAAACCGAGGCCACTAGAGAGGCCAAAAAATGGTCAAAAAATGGACCCCGTGAAAACGGAAAAAGGAAGGAACCTGTATGAAGTTCTCGCGGTGCTGATTCCAACGGTACCAACGGTTTGAGAAATGGACTTCGTATGATACCGCAATGGTTGTTGGAAAATTGGTGGAATTTCTATAAATAGGGGGTGGGGCCCAAATGACTTGTCATTGTTACGTGCGAGTTTGATAGAGCTGTCAGAGCTTTTTCTCGATTTTCGGGAGATTTCACCGTTGGTTTTCGATTCAGCGAGTTGCAGGTAACTCTATTTCCCTTAACCTTGTCAATTATGTCTTTTTTGTTTGGCGGCGTGCCCCCGAAGGCCGCGAAATTCCACGTTGACTCTCCAACGTGGAACCGCGCGGGTTTCGGGGCTGAACCCGCGATGAACCGCGCGGGTTCTAGGCTCACAGTCGCGATGTTCATCGCGACTGTGGGGTTGGAACCCGCGATGTTCATCGCGAGTTCATGGGGGATAGTCGCGATGTTCATCGCGACTGTCCGGCCAAAATCCGCGATGTTCATCGCGGGTTTTTTCATGGATCCCGCGATGGTCATCCCGGCTTTTTGTGGAAAATCCACGATGGGCATCGCGGCTTTCTGTGTAAAAGCCGCGATGTGATTTTTCTAAATTTTTTATGCTGGGGCTAAAAAATTTCTTCTGTTTTCCTGGCAGGATGTTGAGGAGACCTCAGTCCTCGTGGCGGGAGAGGGAAATCGATGGTGATCTTATGTTGAGGATTGAGACTGATGTAGGGGTGAGACAGACTCTGGCTATGAGCGGACTTTTAAAGTTCACTCAGATCCCGCCTATACGTTCAGTGAGACGGCTCCTGAACAGGCTTGTGCAGTGGTGGGTGCCGGCGGAGGGTGCATTCATCATTGGTGGTGAGAGGTTAGAGATCACTCTCACGGATGTTTATTTTTTGACTGGGTTGCCTCGCTTGGGTGAGGTGGGTGATATCATGCCGAGGTTGCCTCCAGGTATAGATATGGAGGACCTTTTACAGACTTTCTGTTCTGATGATGCTGTTTTACAAAACAACTCTATTAGTCTGCGATCCCTGCGTGAGTGGGATATGCGAGCTGTTGGGGCTTGCGTTCTACGGATATTGGGTGCTGCTGCACCACATCGTATGTCTGGGGGGCAGACGATGATGGTGGATTCCGTTCTTCAGGGTACTTATTATGCCTGGGCGCAGATGTTCCTGGCTGGTGTCCGGAGAGATCTGGACAAGGCCATTAGAGAGGGAGGCGAGTTTTGTTATGCCTCGTTTTTATGCTGTTTTTTCTTCGAGCGGGTGCCGACCTTGCGGCCACGGGTACCCATTCGTGCTGGTCTTCTGAGTGAGCCTCGTATGATGAGGTGGGGGCAGATGATGCCCCGTGGCGGCGGTGGTGTCCGTGGTTACTTCACGGAGGATTTTTATCAGCAGTGGGAGCAGATGCCTCTGGTGATTGAGGACTATCCCTATGCCGGCATGGATTACCGAGGTGACCCAGAGATGCCTCGTGCCCCAGGACAGGCCTGGAGTTTAGACGGTATGTTTGTGTTTTATTTGATATTATATCATATGCTGTATGATTTATCATTGATGATTATTGTTGTATAGTATGTGATGGCTTACTTGCTTTGTGCAGATGTGGGTCCAGTGCCACCACCTGACTACGTTGCTCGGCAGGGGCGGGCGATGGTGGTCGCCCATCCACCTGTACCTGTACCTCCTCCGCGTGGTGGAGGATTTGCAGCTCGTGGGCGAGGGGTTGGCCCTCGTGATGATGCCATAGATGGTGTCCGACAGACTTTTGCCGAGATCCTAGCTGGGCTTCCCGAGGATGGTTGGAGAGACCTGGATCGGGGTATTTTGCAGGGTTGTTTCGGTGCGCCCCCTGAGTGGCAGTCGCTCCTATTGAGGACAGCAGTGTTCGTGGCGAGGCACAGGGATGATAGACGGGATGATCTGGCAGGGCCGGCTCAGGGGAGGATACGTCTGCGGGACGATCCAGCGGGGCCGGCAGAGCGGAGAGTTCGGGCTCGTCATGACCCGGCGGATCCAGTGGCGGAGGATTCGGAGGAGGAGCCGGAGGAGGAGCCTGAGGATCCTCGGGATCCAGCTGAGTAGACGATACTGTCTCTGCCCCCAAATGCTGATGAGCATATGGGGAAGCATTTTTTGTATGACAGATGTATTTTTTGTATATCGGGTGCTGAGGGCACTTATGACATGTTGACTATTTGATTTATATATATATGTGGATATATATTTGGATATATTGTCGTGTATGCACGTGGATGCACCTTTATCTTTTGTATATGCCCGTGGAGGCACCTGTTATGCACGTGGATGCAGTATGTTTGTTGATTTATATATGCCCGTGGAGGCACATGTTATGCACGTGGATGCATTATTTGGTTATTTGTTTTATGCCCGTGGAGGCACATGTGATGCACGTGGATGCATTTTGTTTATAGATATGCCCGTGGAGGCACATATTATGCACGTGGATGCATTTTGTTTATGGATATGTCGTGATGTGACTGGTGTGCCAGTCGAGGACATTGTTGGCCATATTATCTGCTACACTATTGAGGTGTCTTGGGACATGTGTGAATGAAATGGATGCAAACTGTCTAACCATTTGTTTAGTGCGCAGGAATTTTCTGAAAAGACAGGGATCGCGTACCTGGTAATCATTGTTGAACTGGGAAACTAGGAGCTGTGAGTCCAAGAAAACGTTGAGGTGACGGATGCTCATTTGGAGAGCAGCGGCCAGGAGATCGGTCACAGCATCGTATTCAGCTTGATTATTGGTAGCGGCACCTAGACATACTCCGTCAATGTGAATTAACTCATGTGAAGGGGAGTATATTACCCAAGCTGCGGAGGTGAGATTGGGAGACCAACGGCTTGCACCATCAGCGAAACCGACATGGCAGAGTGGAAGAGGTTCCATCTGTGGTCATGCAAAGAAAAACAAATATTTAGGTTTTTTGAGTTTTTTGTGAACAAAGAAAGTATGCCTATACTAAAATGGACGATGGTGTCCATTAGATTTTCTATGGGTAAAATCTTTTAAGGTACAACCCGTTGCGTGGGTTGCGTAGGGGATTGCCTTCTGAATCGGTCAGAATGTATGCCCCCTGCCCAAGGCAGGTGTGTATGATATAGGGGCCTTGCCACATAGACACGAACTTTCCCTTCCCGGTTTTATCATGAGCTTGATCGTAAGCGAGGACAAGGTCTCCCTCAGAAAAGGTTCTTGGGTGGACGTGTTTGTCGTAACTTAGTTTCGATCGTTGTTTAGCTGCTTCCATGTTTTGAATGGGTGTGCGCCGATCTTCATCGGCCTGCTCTAGGAGTAGTAAACGTTGCTCGATCGGGGAAGTGTCCGGTAGGAGTTCAACGGCGATATGTAAGGCTGGGATCTGGCACTCAATAGGGAGGACGGATTCGACACCGTGAACTAAATGGAAAGGGGTAAAACCGGTGGCGGTTTTGGTTGAGGTGCGGTAGGCCCATAGTGCCGGGAAGAGCATGTGGTGCCAATTGGATTTGTGCTTGTCTACAGTACGTTGGAGAATGGTCTTCAAAATTTTATTGATCGTTTCGACTTGGCCGTTTCCTTGGGGATAGTAAGCGGAGGAGAAATGGTGTTCGAATTTCAACATGGTTGATAATTCCTTCCAGACAGCATCTTCGAAGTGAGAGCCGTGGTCAGAGACTAGTTGCTTGGGCACTCCGAAACGAGCGATAACGTGGTTGAAGAAAAACCATGCTGCAGTGTTGGCTTTGCAATTATAAGTCGGCATGGCTTCTGCCCACTTGGTGAAATAATCTACAGCCACAATGATGTGTTTGTGACCGCCAGCTAACGTGGGGTTGCAGTCGAGAAAGTCGATGGCCCATTTGCAGAATGGTCCAACGGTGATGACTGGATGAAGGGGGGCGGGGGGGGGTTCTTGCTTTGGGGGCAAATAGCTGGCAGTTCTGGCAATGCTTGACTGCGGTGATGCAATCAGTAAACAATGATGGCCAAAAATAACCGGCCCGAATGATTTTCTGGGCGGTTGCCATGCCGGAGAAATGGCCTCCGCATGCACCGCTGTGACAATCATTGAGGACTTGTTCTTCTTCACTATGGGATAGACAGCAGCGTAGGATGGTATCAACGCCGCGTCGGTAAAGTACATCCCCTATCAGGAGGTATCGGGGGGCGTGGTGTCGTATGCGACGGCGTCCATCACGATCGATGTGTGGTCGAAATTTTTGCGTACGAAGGTAAGTCAAAATGTCTCCGTACCAAGGGTCGTCAGACGAAATGATGAAGATATGCTCGTCAATCAAGTCCATTTGGATGACGGGTGATTTTGAAGAGGATGGGAGGTCCGTGATGAGGTGAGCGAGTGCGAGGGATTTAGTGCTTTTGGGAGTTCTGAAAGTGAGGTCATATTCCTGGAGGATAATGACCCATTTAGCAACACGACCTTTTAGGAGCCGCCGGGTGAGGAGATAGACCATGGGGTTGGAGTCGGCCACGACCGTGGTATGACTGAGTAGGATGTAGTGTCGCAATTTTTGTACGGAAAAGACTACAGCTAGGGATAATATTTCCTCATATGGGTAATGCAGAGGTGGGCCAGACAAGGTCTGGCTGACGTAATAAATCACATGCTCTCGGTGTGAGGCATCTTCTTGGACCAAAACTCCGGACACAGCATGTTCGGATGCCGAGACATAAAGGGTGAAGTCTTGAGAGAAATCCGGTGGGGATATCAAGGGGGCTTGTGTGAGAGCTTTCTTGAGGTCTTCGAATGCCGTGTCTGCTTGCTCATCCCAAACAAGGGTATGTGGGTACGGAGTAAGCGTAAGAAACCGTGAACTTTGGTTGCATAGTCAGGAACGAAGCGCCTAAGGAAATTGGACCGCCCCTGTAGACTTTGGAGTTGCCGGAGTGTGCGAGGAGGCGGAAGTTCTAAGATGGCTTTGACTTTCAGGGGATCGACAGTGATTCCATCTTGGGAGACAATGAAACCTAATAAGCGGCCTGCTGGGACGCAAAAGACACACTTGTGTGGGTTCAAGCGGATTTTATATTTGCGACAACGCAGGAAAACTTGCCGGAGGTCGTTAAGGTGGTCTGATCGTTTTCGGGAACGAGCTGTGAGGTCGTCAAGATAGACTCGCAGGATGTGGACCAAGTCGTGAAAGCAATAGGTCATGGCTCGCTGGAAAGTGGCACCAGCATTTTTAAGGCCAAATGAAAAATTCAGCCGCACGGGTTTTGACAGAAAAACCGCGATGGACCGCGCGGGTTTCTGTCGCACAGTCGCGATGGACCGCGTGGGATTTGGCCGCACAGTCGCGATGGACCGCGCGGGTTTAAGCCTCACAGTCGCGATGGGCAGCGCGGAAACTGGCCGCGAAGCCGCGGTGTGCAGCGCGAAAAAATGCAGAAAAGTTGCGATGGACCGCGCGACTGTCTGTCAAAATCCGCGATGGACCGCGCGGAAAAACGCAGAAAAGTCGCGATGGACCGCGCGACTGTCTGGCAAAAAGCCGCGAGGCGGAAGCCGTGCACGGAAACCGAGAAACGAACCCGAAAATCAAGAATTTCGGGCTGTTAATGGGGCCAAAACTCAGAGCAGCAATGGATCTGCTGTCTAAGATGGCAGATCTATGGATTTAAAGGTTAAAAACTAATAAAAAACTAAGATTAAAGGCAAAACTAGAGATCTATTGTTCAAACCAAAGCGGAGTCGCCAAAAACTGTTGGCCCGGTTTTGCAACCAGGCTTAGTGCTATGGGCACCTGCTAACTAGTAGCAGCAGTTTCAATGGAAATAAATAACAATAAACTAATTAAACAAGACTAACCATGGATCTATGCAAAGATATTAAGCAAATAACAAAAACAATTTAAAATCAAGAACAAGATAATGTAAAATAATGAATTTGTATTGAAAGAATAGGGCAAGCAAGTGCTTGCGGAATCAATACATCTAATGATGAGGTTGAATGGCTCCAAGGATGAGCAACTCCAATCTCCAATGGTCTCTTCTCCAATGTGGTTTGCAATGGCTAAAATGCTCAAGGGAGATTTCAGCAGCATAAGGATGAGATAATGGATGGATGTGAAATGAGGAGCCCCTACCACCTTTTTATAGGTTTTGGTGGTGGGGAATACCATTTGTGGTTTTGTGGAAACCAAATGGTATTGACCAACATGGTTTAGGTACTTTTCCCTCCTTTTTCCTTTTTTGAATAAAAATAATATTTTAATTCCCTTTTTAATATTTTTGGGAATTTGGACCCTTTTTGAGGGTTTTTTATGATTTTCTTGGAAAAATACTCTTTTTTTAATGGAAAAAGGGGTGTACTAAGGTCTTTTGGTGACCTTTTGTTGGCTTCAGGGGCTCAGATGGTGGAAAAGTGGACAAATGGGTCATGTGGATAAGGGAATGAGCTAGTGAGCACTTTTTAGGTGTTAACAGGGGGTGTTGTTCCAGTTACAAAGTTAAGAGTAGCTAAAGGTTTCCCTCCATTCATCGAGGTCGACTGAGGTATAGAACCCAATGAATAGTTTTGATGCATACTAGATGGAAAAGAGGGTTGGCTTGGTTCATAGGTGGTCATATTCGGCACAAAGATTCCTAGTGAAGGAAAGGCCAAAGAATATATAGGGGAATGATGTTGAGGAATGGCCACCTTTGGAGTGGGCCGGGGAGGAAAACTCTAGCGCCTTACCCGGTCTCCAAGTGTGCGTAAAAGCTCGATAGTCTCATGAACTGGTGAGAGAAATTTGTCGTTTCACAACAATCAGGTAGGGTGTTGATGTGGTGGAGTCTCCATAATCGAAGGTGAACCAAAATCGGAAAGGACATGACCTAAGGAGGTCCCCCAAAATGGTGCAGTTGGACCAAAAGAAGTTTCTATCAGGTCCTCTCGGGGTTGAGCGTAGATCCAGTCGACAACTCTAGGGTTACCTTCAAGTGAGTGATGAAAAGATGTGTCATGCGATGTAGGTCACTCAACCGAAAATGGTCCCGTAGGAACAATGGTAGATGGATTTTCAGGGGGGAAAGCTCCCTCCTGATTCGGGAATAGGTATTCCTTCTTCTCCCGATCTAGGTGTAGTAGATTGATCCATGCTTACTCTTGAGTCTTCCTCCTGATTAAGGGGATATCAGGTGGTAAGTTTAGTATTATGCGGGATCCTCTTAATGGTTGATCAACCAGGACGAATGGAAGTTCTCTCCTAGGAGTATTCTAAAGAAAAAAAACACATTTCAAGCACTACTCAAGCTAAAGCCTCAAGCAAAATTATATGACAGGAAGTATTTGAAATCCAGATCCTCACGGGAGTGTCAAGCTATCGCAACTCGCGATATACTACAGGGTCCAATAGTAATACTCAGCCCAATTTTTCAGAGCACTAACCAGGGAGGATTAGGACTGTACCCTTGACCGTATTACCCGACTACCTAGAAGTACGTGTGTAGTAGCTTCCCAAGTATTTTTCTTGGTGTATTTCCATGCCAAGACGACCAATGGTTGACTTAGATAGTTCCAGGATCCTAGTGGGGTCTCCCGATATACTCAAGGTACGTGGGAGTTCAAATCCGTAGTAATGTTGTCTAATGCACAATCGTACGACAGGAGCCTTCCTATATACCGTCGAGTACGTGAAGTACCTTTCTATATACTCGAAGATAAGTGAAAGGTCGTTCGATATACCGACTAGTACTTGGAAGAAATGAAAGCCCTCAAGATGCAGTGCAGGAAAGTAACGACAGCTACTACGTTTTAAGATGTCGGAACACGTCTCTAACCTATCACACGAATTTATAAATATTTTAACTTAAGCTTCCGCGTTAATTTTATCTTAGTACGGTTAGGTGAATGCATGGAGTGTATATACATGTAAAGTAAACAAAATGCACAACTAAGCTAAATGAAGTGCAAGTCGTTCGCTTTTTTGATGAAAACTAGTTGAAGGAAGGATAAATCTTTTCTTTTCCGAAAGTAAATGAACAAAGTACCCGCTTTTTATTTATTTTCCAATCAAACGAAAAGAATACAAACACTCTTTCATTTAATCCAACAAAAAGAAAAATAGCATACCAAACCATTTTTTCTTTTCTTTTTTCTTTTCAACTAAGTGGAATTTATGAGCAAAAATGAAAAGATGAATTCTTCTTGTTGATTGCAATAACTCTAATTTGAAATCAAGGCATAAAATAGGTGAGAGGGAAACCAAAAAATATGAGAGCATTCACTACTTTTTCAATACTTCAAGAAGGCCTAAATTCACTTAATATTTTCAAGGAGGCGAAGATGAACTTTTCAAAACCAAGAAAATGTTAAGCATTCAATTTTCAATCTTCTCTAAAGTTTCTTAAACAACTATCCAAAGCATAGAATACTCTTCTCAACAATTTTGAGCAATCCACTCGAAATGAAGATAGTAAAGAATTTTTTGATTTACCAAACAAATGTACTCAACAAATATGAGAATGATGCCACTTATTTAATCTTGATTCAAAATACTAGAGACTATTTACTACTGCAATCTTAAACAAGCAGAAAATCTCAAGAAATCAATCACCCAAAAATGTAAACTAATGCAAAACTCACACCAAACTGTGCAAAAATCACAACAATCGGTTTTTTTAAAGGACTAAGAAATCGAGGCAAGCAAATTAGAGATATTGAAAGGAGTTACAAGATTGGTGCATTCGCGAGAGATTGAAATTTCCCACGACTGGAGAGACAACCGCTTGACTAACTAGGACTCAAATCAAGCTCCAAATTCCAAAATAAGTCAAAGGAGAAGTACATTGAATTTGAGGAATACTATGGCTGCAATGAGCAAGACACAGACCTCAGAAAAGCAAGCAAAACCCAATTTTTATGGGATTCTTGGACCCTATGCACCAAGATTTGCAGGGTGACGCACTCTGCAAGTATACACCAGGGCGTTGGAAGACCAATGACGTAGGTTGCAGACACGGGAAGTGCGTTAGTGACGCGGGTTGAACACAGACAAAGCACGTCAGCGACGCATGATGCCTAAAGTAAAAGAGCGTCATAATTACAGTGACACATGGACAAAACTTCCCAGGTGCGTTGGTTGAAATCCAACTTTGAAAAAAAAGAAAAATCCCAAAACAAAAAGGGTAAATGGCTAAGCTAATTATCCCAATCAGAGACTGGATCACCCAGTAACTCTTTGAGAAATAGATCCAAAGAAGGAGGCAACTTAGAGGCTATTGGAAGAAAAAAAAAGAATCTAGAAATCACAATCAAATCAAAGAATATGGGCCTGACATCCCTAGTATGGTTGCCAATTTTGTTACCTGACAATCCGTCAGTGCGAACACTAACCGATCTCCCTAGTCCGAATGGTTCAGATCTAGAACAAAACAAGTACAAAACATATAAATCTTTCCTAGATGAATCAAATTGCAAGAGGTATGAAATGATGACTTACCTTATGATTGTAGTGCTATCTCATCGCTTGATGTAGTTCCTGATCTTCATATATCTAGCTGCAAAAAAAATACACAACAAGTGGAAACAAGCAAATACCAATAACATGCAAATATAGATCAATCTAAACTAGCAGTCAAAGAAGCTAATTCAAAAGATCTTTAAATAACAAAACTTTATGGAAATAATCTATATTACTGTAAATAAGAGAAGTACATAGGGAAAGATTACAATCGGGCTTTAATGTCGCAACCTCTTCCGAATGGTCCTAGCCTGAAAGATCCAAGATTTTTTCTCCTAAAGGATGAAAGGGAATAACCTCCAGCAAAATTTCACCAGCGTTTTAGTGCTCTATCCTTCTTCCCTTAACTATGAAGAGAGGGCTTGTATATATAGGCCTAAAGGGATGGAAGAGGTTGAGGATTTGTGGGATAAGCTCAAGGGATCATCCCAAAAGTTAAGGAGATCAAGTGCCACCTTTCCTAGGTAATAGGGATAAGCCTCCATGAAGCAATAGGTTCTAGAAGTCCCTCAAAGCTTGTTTTTTATTTTTTAAACCAACAGTGCCGCACTTTGTACATAGAAAACATGCGTCTTTGTAGGGTGACCCACATTTTTCAAAGGCAGAAGGTGTCACTGACGCGCTCTGTCAATGTGCAGAGCGCGTCACTAGGGGTCTGACGCACTTTGTCAACGTGCAAGGTGTGTCGGGATGACAACAAAAGAAAAAGGATAATCTACAACTCTTCTTTCAATCAATTGTGTTTAAGTGCTTTAGGAATCAAGGCAAATAAATGACACATAACTCATGATGATGAGATTTTGGTGTAACATATGTACAGTCCGATTATGTACATAAAATACAATGTTGTAGAATGTAGAAAAAAAAAACATGAAAATGGTAGCAGAGCTGAATACAAAAATGGAGGAAGATGTAGATATGCCCAAAATCAAATTTTATTAAAATATGAGATTTGACAGTCATTAGTACAATAGGCCGCAACCAGTTTAACCCCTAGGAAAGAGAGGTTTTCGAGACCATACGTAATTCTCAACGGCTCAAATTCATCTTGTGAAACTGAGATAGCAAGAGGAATTCCTGCTCAGATTGTCATGCAGTAACCTGTGTGCATGAAAACATAAGTAGAAAAAATATACATGAGAAAACTAAATGCATGCAGAAAAAAAAAAGTACCTCCGACGGAAGAACATTCTGCCTTCACCCTAATGGATGGACCTCGACTGTATCCTTACTTGCAATAGCTACGTGTTAGGATCATGGACGACTGAGTATGAGGGAAAAAATGGGAGAAGTGAAAGGCTAGCAGTACCCGCCTCTTACCTCCAGTGCGAGATGGTGGTTTTGGTAGCTTTGTTGAACTTTTCAAGGTTGTGACAAGGTATGTGGAGTGTTTCTGCAACCGTCGTGAAGGAAGGCCAAGAGTTTCAATAACTGTCGGTAGTTTAAAGTTCACTGCGTTACTTGACGTTTCAGTTTTCCAAGTGTGTCAGGAATGAGTGAGGGTGAGCCGTAGTAACTGATGCTCACTCTTAGACAAAATGATGTGCTCTTAAAGAGTGAGAGGTCTTCTGGGGTAATTTTGATAAGTTGAATGCTTCCTTTTAACTATGAACTCTTCAAATGCAGGGTGTAGCAAACCAAGCATGTTGCACAACTATTTGATCCTCGTTTATATCTTTGTTTATATATTGCGTGAATGCCTCTAGGGCTAGAGTCTGAAATTGATGACATGGCATAGGATTCTAGCTGTATTCATCAGTTGCATGTACCAATATATTCTAACAAACAGGCTGCGCAATGCTTTCCTGGGCTCATTATGTTCGTGGGCTGGCTCGTTTCGTTTAGCCCATTCCCATTTCTGGTTCTTGTGGGCTGGCTCGTTTCGTTTCGGTGAAGAGTGGCTTCTTGCCATGTCTTTGCTGCGGTCAATTCAATTCTTGGAGTCCCCCTTTCTTTGGAGCGTTCCGCTGGGATTAGGGTTAGAGTGTATAGTGAGCTCTTTTTGTGTTTCACTAATCATTACGGTGGGGCTGTGTGTGTGCACACCTGGCGTACTCAGCTCTTGTCTGATGCGTGCTGCAATCTGCGTTGCCTGTGTTTTTCTATTTTTTGCCGGCTGAGTGGTGACCATTGAAGTGTGCGTTGCATGCTAAGTATGGAAACGTTGGTATCTTTGGGGCGTTCAAGATCGTTTTTATTCATTCAACGAGATCCCTGGATATTCCCTGTCAGTTGTCCTTACCCCGGTGTTGAGCATGGCCTTCCTGCCCACTCTGTCCATGGCTGCGTGGACTGATAATTAGCAGAACGTGCCGGTGCTATCTTTGCGTTTTATTTTAATTCTCTGTCAACATCTAAATTCGTGCGCTTCCCTCCTCTTCTCATGCGTTTTTGCTTTGAATTCGCGGCCTTCCTGCGTTTTTGCTTTGAATTCGCGGCCAATTCTGCCATGTGTTTTCTCAGACTGTTTGCTCATCATAAATCATGGCTGCAAACTTTTATTCCTGTCACCTTCTACTACATAGTTTCATGGTATCTCTGACATCGATGTAAAGATCCGTTTGAATGCAGGACGCCCGTGCCATGTTTTCATTGGTTCATTCAACAATTGCGTATTGCAATTCTTTACCCTGAAAACCACGTAACGAGGAGTGCCCTTCGTATGATAATTCGAGAGAAAGGGATTAGGGAGAATAAAAGGGGAGATGAAAGGATTTTAGGAGAAAGGGGTTAGGCAGAATAAAGTTTTTTTTTTTTAATTTATTAATTATGTAAGGGAATGGATAAAGGGGTTCTGTGGATGATATATCTCAATCTAGAGTTCTAGGCAATGGTAGTGGATCTCCTTTGGGTGTAGAGAGAGTGTGTGCTCTTTTGGGTGGGGATACAAATCCTTCTTCTCCCACTTGCATTTTCTTGGGTTATCATTTTAATAAGGAGTTGGGTTTCTCGACCCCTGATATTAACTATCAAAAGGATAGTCATAAGGTGTCATATGCTCTTAGATCCAAAGGATCCTTGGACATCAAAAACTCTTCATGTGTAGGAGGGCTGTGGTCTTGTAAGGGTTAATAGGGAGGTATTGCAGCTCTGGCCATACGTGATTTTTGAGATCTACTCAATCGAAGGTTGTTTTGGAGATAAATTCTATTAAACAATTGTTAGGGCTCTTAGAGGGAATAAACCCATTTGAGGGGGTGAATAATGAAGGTTTTATCTTTGAATGCTAGGGGTATGGCCAACCCTAACAATATTTTGTCCCTCCACTGTTTAGTGGAGAAGGAGGCTCCTAATATCCTTCTGGTACATGAGTTGATGTGTAAAGGGAATCTAATCTTGCCTAAGTTACGCCAATATTTTAAAAGTTGGAACTTTCTTTGGGAGGATGTGGTGGGATTATATAGGGGGTTACTACTAGGATGGAGGCATATGTTTCCTCTCATTAATTTCTTGTCAATATTCAATGGTATTTGTACATTTTTCAAGTGTCAAGATCAGTTTGGAGATTCTCAAAGATCAGTTTGTAATTTTCGAGGGAGACCTAAATTTCATTGTAAGTCAAAGATAATGTTGGGGGCTTCATTTCAAAGTCGATCCTTTGGCATAGTTCTTCATTAATGAAATCAAGCTGGCGGGTTTGGTGGACATGGAACCTATCAAAATTACTCCTACCTGGTGAAATAAGAGGACAGGTGCAACGACTATTTCTAAATGTTGATATTTTAAGTAGCTTTGGAAGATATTCTTATTTTGTCCCAAAATATTTTAGAAGAATAATAAATAAAATAATATTATAGTGAAAATAGACAAGTCATCCCCACAGAAAAAAACAAGTTAAAATTTCCCTAGGAAAGTCGGACCAGTCACCCTAGTGAAGTCGGCCCCACAGTGAAAAAGTCAGACATAAACATGTATAAATAGAGGGTGATGCCCTCCTCATTTGTACATCAAGCAAGTTCGCATCAAGTCAGTTGGACAAGTGCACAAGAGAGAGAAGCAACAGTTGGAGGAAGACTAATATCTTGGGTTTTATCTTATCTTTGTATCTGAGGTATATTTCTATGAGAGATGTTTAGCTCTTCACTTTATTGACATTGTACTTTGTTGATGAATCTATGCTGAAGAAGCTCTGTGGGGTTTTCTTCCCCAAGAGGGTTTGCCGGGATAAATATTTGTGTATGTTGTGAATGTCTTTCTTTCAGTGATTTGTATGCATGCAATTATTATGAGATGATATAAATTGAATTAAAGTCTAAAGGATTATGAATAACATAATTGCTTAAGTAAAATCTCAACATGGTATCAGAGCGGTGCTGAAAGAAGTCATTGCAACAAATGTAACTACTGAAAACTAGGGCTTTTTGTTTCTATGGTTTCCATCCACTGATTCAAGAGAAAAGGAGGATTTCTCAATTCTCCCTAGGAGGGCGCATCTTTCTATGGAGACCAACTTCAATTTGGTGAAGTTTCAGTTTTGACTTAAATTTTGTAGAAATTAGGGTCTCTAGTTTTGGACTGTTTTGACCTCAGATCTAGAAGAAAATAAGGTTTTCTCAAATCACCTTGGGAGGGTGCATTTTCTCCTTTGATAAGATTCTCCAGATTCAAAGTTTGAAAAAATTAGGGTTTCCTCATAAAACCCTAGGCTAGATGTTAAGTAGTTTTTCAGGTTGACATTGGAGCTGATTTTGGCTTGTGGATATCTCCTTGGCATAGTGCATTGACTGGTAAGTCCAAATTCCATTTTTGAAAACTTTTATCTCTATCATATTTTTAAGCTTGGAAAAAATGATGAGCATCACCAAGGTTGATGAGAAGCTTGAAGGGGCTGATAACTTCCGAGAATGGAAGTATAGGGTGCTTCTCATTCTAGAAGAGAATGATTTGGAAAAATATGTTGAAGAAGAGGTTGATGAGCCAGAGGGAGATGTGTTGGCATTTGCGTCTAGCGCTCCCCGTGAGTTTCGTGACATGGGTTAACCCCCTCTCGTGGATCCTAACTTTGGCGATTGTAGCAGAGATTAACATCTGCAGGTTTTGGTCTAACGATAATCGTGCTCCAACAAATGGTATTAGAGCAAGGTTACTTCAAAACTCAGTTTAATCACTGGAAGTTTGATCTTTTATGATGGATAAGAAATCTGAATTCACAAAACATGGATTACCTCTATTTGATGGACATAATTATGCCTTTTGGAGTATCAGGATGAAATTGTTTTTGCAGACTCAAGGAGTAGATGTTTGGCAAGCTGTGCCGAATGAATATAATGTTCCAACAACCATTCCAACAGATGCTGCAGGTAAGAAACTTTATGAATGCAATTCCAAATCTATGTATGCAATACTTGGAGGTTTAGCAGGGTCAGAATTTGTTAAGGTTATGCATTGTGTGTGTGCGAAAGAATTATGGGATAAGCTGAAAAATGTTTATGAAGGAGATACTAAGGTGAAGAATGCTAAGTTATAGTCATATAGGAGTCAATTTGAAAGTTTAAAAATGGAAGAATCTGAAGATATAGCAACTTATCTCCTTCGTATTGATGAAGTAGTTAATACCATGAGAGGTCTAGGAGAAAAAGTTAAAAATGTTGATATTGTAAAAAAGGTACTTAGATCTCTACAGGTAAAATTTGATCCAAAAATATCTGCTTTAGAAGAAAGAACTAATCTTGCTACTTTAGAAATGGATGAATTACATGGGATACTAATAGCATATGAGATGAGGACCTCTGGTGAGAATTATTCCAGGAAAGAAGCAGCTTTCAAGGCAACAAAGAAGGACAAGAAAAAGGTTGAACCAGAAACCAACAATTATGAGGATTCAGAAGAGGATAGGGAAGAAGCTAATTTTGTCAAAAATCTGAAAAAGGGTACTAGCAAATACAAAGGTAAGCTTCCTCTTAAATGTTTTGGTTGTGGTAGAATAGGAAATTTTGCTTCCAAGTGTCCTTTCAATAAGCATTCTGATGGTGAAGAAGAAAGCAATAGAAAGAGTAAAGAATACAAGAACAAGTATAAGAAGTCTTTTCAAAGAAACTCATATAAAAAGAAAAGTCTATTTATTAAAGATGATAGTGACTCTTCAGAAACAGATGAAAGTGATGTTAGCTCAGATATAAGACTTTTTATGGCTATAGAAAATCAGAATGATAAATTTAGTGAAGAAGAAGAAGGTGAAGTTGATTTGGAAGTTGAACTTGTAAGTGCTTTGATTGAACTTAGAAAGGTAAGAAGAGAGTGTAAACATTTCAAAGAAGAAATTAAGAATCTTGAAAATGAGATACATAAATCTAACAAGTTGATAGAAAGCACTGAAACTTTGATAATTAATTTAAAGCTCAAAATAGAAGAAGCTAGAGTAACTGAAGAAGCACTAAACAATTTGCTTGTAGAAAAGGATAAAGAAAATGAAGGTTCGAAACTTGAAGTTGTTTCATTAAGAAAGAAGTTACAAGAAAATAACATGGATGATAGTTCAAATATTTTGAAACAGAGTATTAGTAATCAAAGACCAACAAATGGTGTCAGAGCGTCAGGTCTCGAGTTCGAAACTCATCCGGGTAATGCTGGGGGATAGATTGTTGGCATTTGCGTCCAACGATCCTCGTGAGTTTCGTGACATGGGTTAACCCCCTCTCGTGGATCCTAACTTTGAAATTTTTAGCGGAGATTAACACCTGCAGGTTTTGGTCTAACGACAATTGTGCTCCAATACAAAGGACAGGGTGAATGCCAAAGGGGGAGTTTGTTGGCCAGATTACAAAGGACAAGGTGAATGGTTATTTTCATTAATGTCAAAATGAAACTTATTAATGGACTTGGATTGCATTCATATGCAGATTGTAACATCCCCTCCCATCATCCCAGCATGGGAGAGAACATCACTTCTAATTCCGGACATCTAGTCCCATACTTAGTAAACAAACATTCAATTTAAAATGAAGATGGACATATGCAAATGCATAAATATTTGAAAACACAGCGGAAGTAATTTCAATTACACTTCTATCATACATTCAAGATATTCATCAAATAATAATTGCAAAGTTAACACAAGAGAATACTTATCTTAACAAAGTAGTCCCAAGCAACTAGCTATGCATCTACAACGTTCCACCCAACCATAGGCCAGTTGTGCTTATCAACCTCTTGATGCAACTGCCACCCCCGAGCTGGGCATGATCTCTACAAGGAATAAGGGAACAACAGACTCACACATAGCCAAGCATACAGCAAGATGAGCCAAGCCAATCTACAATTGGGTTTATCAGGCTGCTAGGACGTGGAAAGGAAGAATTGCTAAGCTAGTGAGCTCAACCACAGAGCTATGGGTACCCCTCCCAGATCTATTCAGCTTGGCACTCACAATGCCAGCACACCCAACACAAGGAAGTATTCTCTTCACTGCCACACAGTCCCTCAAGCCATACCTTCCTTTCTAGTGCTCTCAGGGTGTGCATAGAAAAGTAGCCAAAGCCCTCTTGATCTTCTTGGGAGGTTACTCCCTCCACTAGGTTTATCAAGCCAATTCTGTCCACTACCAGTCCAAGTTTCTTGCTCACAGATTCAAATCAAAACCGGGATGCACATAACAAAAGAACTACACTTATTGGGCATGATAAAATGTTTTTACAGTGAGATGCCCAAAGATGGGGTTTTCATTAGCTTCAGAAAAACATGGGAAACCCAAAAACGAAACTGGAAGATGGGGAACAACATTGGGAAGCCAAATCCGTTTTTAGAAAAATGTCCATGGACATTCTGGGGCAAAAACGGCCTCCATAACAGTCCCCAAATCGTGGCCCTTCTCTCCCAGCTGCTGTATAATGCAAAAACGACTCCCAGGCAAGGAAAAGTGCAGAAAATGGATGAAAAACGTGTAGGGAAAGACCCTGCTAGCTCCCACTGCGTGAGAGAGGAAAGACTGTCTGTTCAGAATGGATTTGGGCACCATTTCGTGGGTGTTTTCTTTCCCAAGGAGACAAAATACGATTTCCCAGGTTGATGGCTTGCCCATGCACGAAATTGGCTGCCATACCTCTTCATTCCCAAGGCATTAACTGCCTCAACCAACTCTTGGAAGAATTAAATGATTGGGTCCATAACCCAAAATGGGTAGTGGAGGGTTTATGGGTTTCCTCATTGACACATGGATTAACACCATTGGCTCAAGGGTTTGAATAATTTACCTCCCTATTCCTTATAGGATCATGCCCCCATCTCTTTGTTGCATTGCATAGCTAGTTGTGGGTATTTTTCATTAAAATTCGTATTTACATTATGTCTTATTTTCATTGTGCCTATCTAGCACAAGAACTATAGGCATCTATTTCTTTAATTGCCGATACATAAAACGCTAAATCAATGGTGGGGCCTTGGCCTTGAGCTCCTCACCATGATTAAATTACAATATTTACATCATTTACGATTTAATGCAAAAGGGGTCAAAATGGGGACGTTACAAATATCATGATTATGGGTTTGATGACTGGAATTCTTTTTGCTATATATAGACAAACTTAACATCAACACTTAGGTTTTAGTGCTAGTTTTATCATTCATTAACCAAGGGTTTAAAGGTTAAATTCTCTTAAGCTAACACATTTGAGTGTTTTAGCTTTTTCACATATGGCATAAATCGATTGGAGGTTTTTGGTCAAACAAACATGATGATCATCCAATATTTGGAAATGTGTTGGTCTTATGACAGGTCATATGGTGAAGTGACTCTCATTCAAGAAGTTAAAGTGCCAAAGCTCATGATTAAACAAGTTTTCATTATGATCCTAAGACGATTTCGATTAGTTAAGAATAGCTTAAACAACTGTGAAGAAAAAGACATTTAATTAGTTATGTTTCACTTTTCTGGAAAGAGTTGATTAAAAGAACTTTGTTAATATAGTTACTGCAACTAACACAAAAAGTTTCTTGATATAATTTCAAAATTTTTCTTGATGTAATTTCATTGAACTGAAAAACAATTTCAAATCTTTGAAGGTTGATAGAAAGAAACGCAGAGGTGAAGGGTTCGGATTTTCTGATATTCAATAAAATGTTTGCTTGAAAGATAAAATGCACAGAGATGAATGTAATGAAAAACCCTGCTAAACTTTGTCGATGAAGTTCCCTCTTGCGTGGGTGAAATTGGTTTGAGTAAAAATGTTTCAAATATTTGGTTGGGTTGGCTTTTAACTAAATAGTAATAGATTTCTGGAAACGTGTGACATAAACTCTTAAAAGAGAAAAATGCAGAGGTTGTTAACGTTTTTAAATAGAGGCTTTGGAACTTGTTTTTAATTGGCAGATATTTTCACAAAGGAAAACCAAATTTGGAAGGAGAGCTATAGAATGCTGATGAATTTCTTCGTGAAGAAGATAAACGCAAAGGTTGAAGCGAGTACTAAAGGGAGGAAGGGAGGAGCTAGGGAGACTAACTGTCTCATTGCAAGTTGAAAATTGCATTAAGGAAGTAGAAGTTGTCTTTCAGTAGGCACTGGAGATAAAGAGGTAGTAGCCTCATCTGAGTAGCTGCTCAGTCAAAATATGATGTAACTAAAGTAGCTTGCTTTCTTTACATCCACAAGAAGAAGAGGTTTTTCCCTTTACGGGTTTCCTCATAAATACTTTGTGTCTATGTCCATTTCATGTGATTGATGGTTGTTGATTCATGATTAGTGAAGAAAAAATAATCATTAGTTTTAAACTTATTTAGAAGGAGTAATCTATAGTATAAAAATAAAAATTTATAAATGTGTATGCAACTGATTCACCCCCTCGTCAGTTGCTTGACTTGTCCAATAAGATGAATCTAAGGCAAGGCACAAGAAGACTATGATTAGGGAAAAGAGAATCATTGCAAATTCTATCAAGGATCACTTGATTCGTCGTGTCTCATCATTGAAGAGTCCAAAGCACAAGTTTGATGCATTGTCCTGGTTGTTTTAAGGAAAGAATATCAACCAGAAAATGGCATTGAGGACACAACTCAAGAATGTGAAAATGCAGAATTCAGAAACCATTCAATCCCACTTCACAAGGGCATCTCAAATCAAAGAACAACTTGAATCCATTAGAGAAACAATTGATGAAATTGAGATAGTGATGACTACATTGAATGGTCTCCCAAGGTCTTGGGAATCATTTATTCAAGGGAATTGTTCCATAAGGAAGCTAACAAAGTTCAATGGGCTATGGGAAGAGTGCACACAAGAAGAAGCTATATTGGTAGTAAGAGAAGAAAAGTTGGGTGATGATAAATATCAAGCACTAGCAACACATGCAAGAAAAGGGAAAAGCAAGAAAGAATCCCATTCCTGCAAAAAGTTTCAGAAGACACAAAAGACACAAAAATATTACTCAAATTACAAATGTTACAGCTACCAGAAGATGGGACACATTGCAAGAAACTATCCTTACATAAAAGATCAAATCAGAAAAGGAAAGAATGAAAGACATCATGCTCATGCAGCAGAAGATGGTGAACTTGTTCAGAAGAAAGCAAGAGAAGATGATTCAATTGAAGAATACGTGTTAATATTAGCTCTTACAGGGACATACAAACATGGAAGTGACACATGGCTCGTTGATAGTGGTGATTCTAAGAACATGACCGGTTACAAGCATTCTCTCACAAATTTGGTTCAAAAGGATTCATCTCATAAGGTGAAGCTCAGTGATGATTATCAATGTCCCATAAAATGGGTAGGAGAAGCCTCCTACAAGTTGGATTCCATAAATCCTATGAAGATGAAAGATGTATTGTATGTAACTTGTTTGAAGAAGAATCTCTTCTCCATATCAACATTAGAGGAACGTCAATATAGAGTTGATTTCTTTGATGGCCAAGTTCTCATGTGGCCAAAGGGAAAGACTATTGATGATGCGATCATGATTGGTGTTCAAGAGGGAGGCATGTACAAGCTGAAGAGACAATCGGATCAAGCACTAGTACATAACACTGTGAATCTGAGTGAGCTATGGCATATAAGACTTGCTCACATACATTACAAAGCATTTCTGATCATAAGCAAGATGGTTACAGGTATACCCGAGATACAGGTTAATCATGATGGTATATGCAAGGGATGTGCATAGGGAAAGAACGTGAAGAGTCTGTCTCCAAGCAGTGACAACAAAGAAAAAAAATATTGGACATAGTACATTCGTACGTGTGTGGACTGATGTCATCAACATCACTTAGTGGGAGCATATACTATGTTTATTTTATTCATGATTACTCACGTAAAACTTGGATCTATTTCTTGAAAGAAAAAAGTGAAGTGTTCAGCAAGTTCAAGGAATTCAAGGCCCTTGCAAAGAATATCTCTGAAAAGAAGATAAAGACATTAAGGTCAAATAGAGGAGGAGAGTTCACATCAGATGTATTCAAGACATTCTACATAGAAGTTGGGATTAAGAGGGATATGTGCAGTCCCTACAATCCTCAATAGAATGGTGTGGTAGAAAGAAAGAATTGGATGATAATGGAAGCAGTGAAGGCTATGATTCATGATCAAGATTTACCATTGTACCTATGGGAAGAGGCATCCAAAACCATTATATATGTGTAGAATAGAACTCCTCACCATGTACTTGGGAACAAGACGCTAGAAGAGATGTTTACATGAGAGAATCCAGAGGTTTTCCACCTGAGGATATTTGCATGTCCTATATATGTACATGTTCCCAAGGATAAGAGAACGAAGTTGGATCATTCATGCAAGAAGGGTATATTTGTTGCATACATGGAGTCATCAAAGGCATACAAAGTCTACATTTCTTGTTACAAGCATATTGAGACTAGCAGAGATGTCACCTTCGATGAGGATGCAATTTTTACCATATCAAGGTAGACTCATACAAATGAGGTCCATGATGAGGATCCTGAAGCTACGAGAGTCATAAATATGGGTACAAAAGATGATGTTGTACCAGAAGATCATGTTCCAGAGGATTATAATATGGAAAAACCACAAAGACCTATAGATCCACCCTGAGAAATGATTACACATAAGAGAATACTAGCTTGTGCTCGGGAGATTATTCGGGATGTAGAGAAATATGGTGCTCTAGATGGGTATTTCTGAGAGATCAAGAGGCCTCGACCATATTCCAACTACGTGGTATTACTATATGACATCATTGGTGCAAAGCCTTCCAGTTATGATGAATCCATGATCGAGGAATACCAAAGGATGCCATGATCGAGGAATACCAGTCCATTATGAAGAATGATGTTTGGGATGTGGTTCCGAGACCGAAAGGGAAGTCAGTGGTGACTTCCAAATGGATCTACAAGATGAAGCATGGATTAGATGGTGGTATCGAGAAGTACAAGGAAAGGTTTGTGGCTCGTGGTTTCTACTAGAAAGAAGGAATAGATTATGAATAGACATTTGCTCATGTGGCGAGATACACTTCGATTAGATATATATTTGTAATAGTTGCAGTGATTAAATGGATTCTACATCAGATGGACATGAATTTTTTTTTTCTAAATGGTGTAGTGTAAGAGGAAGTGTACATGGAACAAACACAAGGATTCAAGACACATAACAGGAAAACACATGTGTGCAGCTTGAAGAAGGCCTTATATGGATTGAAGTAGGAACCCAGGATGTGGTATGGAAGAATTGATAGTTTTCTGATGAGCTTGGCCTTTACTAAGAGTAAATAATATTCCAACCTTTACTACAAGGTTTTGAATGGTGGACCAATGATATTACTATTACATGTGGATGATCTGTTTCTAACAGCAGGGGACGAGAATCTCATCGTAGGGTGCAAGAAGGAGCTCAATGTAGAATTTGAAATGAAAGACCTTGGTATGATGCACTATTTCTTGGGTCTAGAGGTATGGCAGAGACAGAACGAGATTTTCCTTAGCCAAGGAAAATATGTTGTATAAATCTTGAAGAGATTCAGGATGATGGATTGCAAACCCATGCCTACACCGATAGTAATGAACCTAAATTTATTAAGTGATACTTCTTCATAGACAATGGATGCCACCATGTATAAACAAATGATTGGTTCGTTGATGTATTTAACGAACACTAGGCCAGATATATGCTTTGCGGTGAACACATTGTGTTAGTATATGGTTGATCCAAGACGTGTTCACTTGATTGCAACAAAACACGTGATGAGGTACAGTTGATTGGCGAATCAGATATGTTTCAGATTGTGAGATAAGAATACAAGGATATACTGATTCAGATTGGGCCGGTAGTGTCACAGATTGGAAGAGTACATCATGATGTTTCTTTAGTTTGGGATTATCTATGATCTTGTGGCTCAGTAGGAAGAAAAATAGTGTGGTACTCAGTACAACCGAGGCATAGTATATAGAAGCATTTTTAGCTAATAGCGAAGTTGTGTGGCTTCAGAAGTTGCTTGTAGGACTGTTTGATCTCGAGCTAGAGCTGACTTGTATTTTCTGTGACAACCAGAGTTGTGTAAAGTTTTTTGAGAAACCTGTGTTTCATGACAAGTCCAAGCATATCGAGATCAAGTACCATTATATTCAATACATGGAGCAGAAGGGAGTTGTAAAGCTCTAGTATATTGTGACAGACGAGCAGATAGTTGATGTGTTGACCAAGCCTCTGTCAAACATAAAGTTTGAGTATTTCAGGGACAATCTTGGCGTGGTGCATAATAAATTCCCTTGTTGAGAGGGAATGTTGAGTTACATATGCGATTCCAGGTGTAGTAGCATATAGAGTGTGGAAACAACAGGTAGTCATTCACAGGCACATTACCGACTGAGGCACAAGTTGGCATGATCTTGCATAGGGTTAGGATATCGAGTCTTTGGGGATAAAAGACTAGGTTATGTGTATCGGTGGATACCTAGCTTTCGGGTTGGAGGGCCAACACTTTGTTGATGAATCTATAATGAAGAAGTTCTTTAGGTTTTCTTCCCCAAGAGGGTTTCCCAAGATAAATATTTGTGTATGCTGTGAATGTCTTTCTTTCAGTGATCCTTATGCATGCAATTATTATGATATGATATAACTTGAATTAAAGTCTAAAGAATTATGAATAACATAATTGCTTAAGTAAAATCTCAACAACAAATGACTAGACAAGTTTCTTGTATCAGATCTATTGCTAAATGTAGTTAAGAGAACGAGATCATTGGTTACAACAGGTGGAGGCTCATACCATAACCCGATTCTCTTACAAATGGATTTCAGTAAGCCAAAACCTTCAAACCATTTCAAGTTTAATTTGGGCTAGATGAGCTAGCCTGGTTTTAAGGAAATAATAATAAAATAATGGGATAAGTTTAATCCATTACTAAATGGTGGTGCAAGTTGACAATTTGTAGATGCTCTAAAGAGGGTTAAAAGGTTGATAGTGGATTGGTAAATGGTAAGACTTCGATCAAGGGATGAGGAATTAAAAATGATGGAAGAACAAATAAATTAAATTCATCAAGAGAATCAAGAGGGGATTTTTACGGAGGAGTAGCTCTTGCTAACTCAGTGTGAAGGAAGGAAGGTCAATTTACTCTATGATCGAGAAGTTGAATGGCATATTAAAAGTAGAGTAGTTTGGCTCTACCAGGGTGATGAAAATACATAATATTGTCATCATTTTTCAAGTCAAATAAAGAACCACAACACAATTGGGAACTCAAGAAAGATGATGGCTCCAAAGTTCGTGGATTAAAAAATATGGCGGATTTGGGGGTTAGATATTTCTTTGGTTTATATCGAGATCCCAAAGACCAAAATCTAGAGGAAATTATCTGAGATCCCAAAATGGTGAGCCGAATGATATTATCAAGATTTTCTCCTTGATTTCCTTAGAATATCTTGAAGGTATTCTCAATAAATTTAAAAAAGATAAGGGTCTAGGCCTTGATGGATAGACTATAGAATTCTTTATAGGTTTTTTTGATCTACTAGGGGAAGACCTATTGCGGGTGGTTGAAGAAATTCAGATAATAGGTAGAATTCTCTCTTGCATCAAATCGACCTTTTTGACCCTCATTCCAAAGGTGGATGCCCCAAAGGAATTTGGGGATTTCAGGCTGATTTCTCTTTGTAATGTTCTCTATAAGATAAATGCTAAAATTCTAGTAGAAAGACTTAAGCCATTTCTTGCTCAGTTTATCTCCCTATAGTAGTTTGGATTTTTTGTGGTAGGAAAATGCTTGATGTTGTTGGGATGACACATGAGGTACTCCATACAATCCAATATAGAAATAATTCTTCTATGATTATAAATATAGACTTGTCTAAGGCATACGATCGATCCTCATGGCTCTATCTATGATTACTTCTTTTACATTTAGCGTTCTTTGTTGAGATAGTAAACTGGGTGATGGGTTTCATTTCATCGCTTCCATATGTCGTTTTGATAAATGGGGCGGTCTTGAATTTATTTGGCTCTACTAGGGGTCTTCGCCAATGATTCCCTCTTTCACCATTTATATTTCTCTTGGTGGTAGAGGGCATGAGTAGACTCATTATCGATGCCAAATACAATGGGAGGATTGAAGGTAGTGGCTTTAGATTTGGTCCGAATATCATAAATCTAATTTTCATGGATGATGTTATGCTTATAACTAATGGATCGATTTGTGAAGAACCTACAATAATTAATTAATGAAAATACATGAAATAACAGAACTCAGAATCGCTTTATTGATCGCAGACCACTTCGAGGGAGCAACCTCCTTTGAGCAAACTCAATACAAAAAACTTCACGGTACCTTCATTGGCCTCAACACACACCTATATACTAAGTTTATTCTCAATACCATGGGACATATAATACTACGTGATGACTTACAAAGCATATGCGTCCAATACTATGGGTCAATACCATGGGCTAATACAAACTATGGATCAACAAATACTATGGGATGACTTACAAAGCATATGCGTCCAACAAAAATATACTAATAAAGTAAAGAGAAGGGTTGACACGGGTTCCTAACATCCCCTCTCCCATAGATAAAGCTTTGTCCTCAAAGCTTTAGATGTGGAAATTGATGCAGAAATTGAAGGAGTGGTTCCCATGGAGTATCCTCGGGTTGCATTCCATGCCACTGAATGAATACCTCTATCGTAGATTGAGAGAGAAGTTGACACCTTCTGAGTTTCAAGGAGGATTGCGTGTAAGGATGTAGATGAAGAAGAACCATATCATCTGCGTGAAAAGTGCGCTCAGAACGGTGCTAATCGGCTTGTTGTTTCAGTCAAATTCGTGCCATGTGAATATTGTCTTGCAGAATGAGAAGAATTTGATCGCGATTTCGAAGAACCGAGTCAATTTCCTGAACTGGGGAACTGATGAGGGTGTATGGAAGAAGAACTGGTGGTGCCTATACATAGACTGCTCCATATGGTGTCATTTTAGATGTGGTATTGTACCACTGGAGCACCTCAAGTAGATCCATAGAAATAGCTGTCCAAATCTGTGTAGGGATAGGCAAGGGTTCGAGCAGTCCCGAAAGGAGTGTCAGTTCACCCTTGTTGACCTGGAAAGTATGACAGTCAGCCACCATATGTGGAATTGTCATTTTCAGTCCCTTCCAAAAGAAGTTACATTATTCCTGGTCATACGTTTTGAGGAACCCAGAGTGCCCTGCCGATGGAGAAGCATGGAGTTCATAGAAGAGATAGCCATGTTGAACAGATTGCAACCAATTTGGAACAAGCAGAGAAATAACTGTAAGAGAAACTGGGTCATCCAATGTGCGAGAAGGAGCATCTTCCACTAGATTGTCCTTACCCTTCTTGTAAGTGATCGCATCGGCATAACCCAGGAGTTGGATAACAAATTTCAGGTGTGTTGGGGAGGAGTCCCATTGTTCTAGAAAATTTTCTAGACTCTGGAGATCAGTCTTTATGGAGAAATAATTCCCTAATAGGTATGGCTGCCACTTTTGTACTGCATGCAAAATAGCCATCATTTCCTTCTGAGATGTAGACGCGGCTAAATTCTGACCGGAAAGGTCTCTTGAAGGCGACAAGCCCACTAGTTTAGCAAAGACACCTGCATATCTATCCAAGGAAGTAGTGGAGACCATTGATGGGTGCATCTGAATGGAGTGGAGCTGAGCAATGACACCATGTGAATTATTCTTAAGGATCTTTTCCAGGTGATGTGAATCGATGATGCGGAGAGACCCTGGTTGTAAGCCCATAAATTTGTGTTGTTTCCCATTGACTGAAAACTGCATCCAAAGTTCAGCAAAATCCCATAAGATGGAGTGCGTAACCATTGAACGCCCAAAACCACATCACATCCGCCTAAGCACAAGGAAAACATGTCAGACTGTAGGTTATAATCTTCCAGAGAGATACGCACAGTGTGACACTTCCGCTTGCAAGGTAAGGTGCCCCCATTAGCAACCATGACTTCAAAGTTGGAGCAAGGATGGACAAAAAAACAGCCTGTTTGGCGATCCGATGGTTGATGAAGTTATGAGTGCTACCAGAATCAATGAGTATTGTAAGAGGAAGCTTCTTGAAGTAACCCCTGACCCGCATTGTTTGGGGGGTGGTGATTCCAGCTAAATCATGGAGAGATATATCTGGGTGGTCTTCTTGAGACAGAGGGTCAATAGGCGGCTCCTAAATGTCGACTTGATCATCCATTGTATCTGGAGCTTCTTCACCAATTTCAGAGACAGGTGGAGAATCCACATCCAAGAGATAGAGCTTTTGCTGAACACATCTATGTCCCCGAGTGAATTTGTCATCACAAATTATAACAAAGCCCTTTTTATTTGTGTGCCTGCATCTTTGTTTCAGACAAATGCTTGATAGGAGTTGGTCAAGGTGCTGGTGGGATGGGAGGTCGTTGAGAACCCATATTTCGGAAGGGAAAAAAAGTGGGTTTTGAGCGTTTTTGGGCTGCAATATTGTCTTTTGCCAACTTAGCCAACCCCAAGGCTTCCATCATTGTGTTGGGACAAAAAATTTTAACCTCTAAGCGGATTTCATCCTTAAGACCACTGATAAAACAACTCTTGTTGAATTCTTCATACGATCCTTCTTTGTGATTGGCTAGTTTCTCAAATTTTGTCTGATACTCTCTCACAATGCCAATTTGGCGAAGTTTAGTGAGGGCTCTGTTGATGTATATGTAAATTCAGAATGTATTTTACCCATGTGTATTGTATTCCTATAGAGATGTTATTATTCCTCTATACGGAAGTGTTTGTATTCCTATAGAGATGTTATTATTCCTCTATATGGAAGTGTCGTCATTTATATTATAAGTGTCGTAACTTATACTTGATGGGTTATTAGACCACCTTGATGGGGTCAGCCCTATATGAGTCATGTGGGTAAATGGGTTATTAGACCACCAAGTGTGGGGTCGGCCCGGATTAACTTAACCATGGGTTATTAGGCTAAGCTAGACAAGTCGGTCCCATTAGTTTATTGGGCAGGACAGGACAAGTATAAATAGAGATCGGGAGATCTCTATTTGATCACTCACTACTCACTTCTATCTCTCTCAGAAAGTGGCGCACTTATGAGGAGGAGGATCATCTGCTAGGAGAATATTATCTCTTGTACTTTGGTTTTATCATTGCTCTATCTATCTCTGAGCAAGTTGCGGGGTTTTTCACCTTCTTTGTTTTCCCCGGTGAAACTCTGTGTCTCTTGTGTGCTTGCATTATTGTGTCCATGATTGATATGCTGTAGATATGATGTACATGTTATTCTCTCAGTTAAGATCTTATATCAGATTGAAAATGATGAAAAATTAACATGGTATCAGAGCTAGCCTGAAAGAAGGCATGTTATGGCATGTATGACACTTGTTGCACTTGCGATGCTAGGGCTTGACATAGCAAAAATCAATCATCGTAGCACTTTCGCTATAAATCAATTTTGGAAAATTTTTCGGATCTGAAACTTATACAGGTAGAATATAAGATCCCCATGTACCCTGTGTCGAAAGTAAAACTTCTAATTCATTGTAATTTGTGTTTTATGATTTGTACAATCTAGGGTTTCTGCCTCTTCCAGATCTGAGTCATAAACAGGTGACCTAGGAAAAAAGGTCATAACATGGGCTAGGAAGCTCCAAATGAAATTTCTTAAAACATGACAGGTAGGGCACGTACTATACTTGCACAGGCCGAAGGTTTAGAGGCCGAAAGTGAACCCGTGACACGTGGCACTTCGTACAAGTTCGCTCTCCTGTTTTATCCCATAAACAGGTCACGTTGCGACACTTCGAATAAATATCTCTTAGAGAATCCAATTGAGGTCAGACCTATGGGGTTAGAAAGATGACAGGTCAGGATACCACAGGTAGAAGTTTCAGACTCCGTGGATTCGTAATTTAGGAGTTACACCAGAAACAATTAGGTGCATATTTCTGTCAAAACATAATTGGATTTTGAGCACCTTCATTCATGGCTCCGGGAATTAGGGTTTCAGAGAAAGCTGATATTTTTGTAATCGAAGACCACAGCTGAATGCTACTCATAAAAATTGAAATTTAGAGACCAAGATCAAATTTTTTGGTTGGGTATAAGGCCGGGATTGATCAAACCCTAGTTCGGGACTTTGATCGAAAAAGTGGAAAATTAGGGCTTCTGCAAAAGTTGGAATTTTTGAAATCTGTGACCGCGGCTAGAAGCTCCTCAGAAAAATCGAAGTTTAGAGCACAAGATTGAACTCTTTGGTTGGGCAGAAGACCAGGCTTGATCAAACCCTAGTTCGGGATCCTGTCTAGAAGATCCGAAAGTTTCAAAGGCAAATTTGAGGGGTCAACTTTGCAGTTTTCAAATTCTGAGTATACCAGGTTGATCAGCTCATCAAGGCGCATCTTTCTATCCCTTCAGAATTTTGAAATTCAAAGTTTGAATTTTTAGAGTTTCTCTGACAAACCCTAATCCAGCTCCAGATCTAGTTTCTGCAATACAAGTGGATTGGGTTAATCCTAAAAGAGAATGGATTGATCACCTGCATAGGTGAAGAAGTTCCTGTTTCAGAGGGAGATGAGGCTAAGGCCTTACATAAGAAGATTACAAGCAATCTCAACAGGTATGACTTACAGGTATGTTTCAAATTCTATTCATGATTAAGTTTATGATATGTTTGTCTTCATATTATTACAGTTAGTACAATCTTGGTTAAATTTTAGAATTGTCGTACCACCTTAATAAAATTATGAATGCATGATAGAAGATATTCATTGATTAGTGTTTTTGACACTTATGATTGTACTAATGCATTGTGATGTTGTATGAGGTTGATGTTGTCCGCTAACATGAAAGGTATATCACGAAAGCCAAATCATGTTATGGTTCAAGACCATATGACCATGGTGACATGAAGACAGAGATTCATCCATTGTCATGGATCACATAGAAGATCTACTTACGAGGTATGTATAACTTGGTTCTATAATGGTTAACTTATGAGACATGCAGGTTACTAGCACAAGTCATTGAAGAGAACAAGAAGACATCATGTGGGTATGTTATACATAACTAGCTAACATGCTAATCCAGGTATGTCTTTCCCATATCAAGTTAGAATCCTACCTTGTGTTAGGATCTCTTATATAAGTATACTTGGCATGATTGATTATGATTATTCATGAAGTTATAGGTTGAAGTAATCATGGGTTTAGGCATATTATGCTTCTTGCTTTGATTGATGATATGACTAAACATAAAAGTCCTATGGTCAAATAGGAATATGCATGAGTAAAAGAATTGTGACATATTATTTGTGTGTAAAATGATCATGAATATACATGTTTAAGATTATTGTGTATTTAGATTATACTAATGAATGTATGATTATGTATGAGATCTCGAGGATAACACAATGATGATACTAGTAAGTATGCATAGTGATTGAGGTTGGATATAAGTTCAAGGATGAGTAATCCAGGAAGCAAAGATCAAGAGGGAGCACACTCCAGTATTTTCTGCAAGGATGCAGATATTCAGAGGGAGTTGACCACTTCTCACAATCCACATCAGAATGGAGTTACAGAAAGGAAGCAAAGACTGAGAGGGAGTCAACTCTACAACCAAACAAAGATAAGTATTTTAATTGTCATTTCTTGCATATTTGTTTGTTTAAATAATATTGTTCAATGATGTATATGCTTATGTTCCTAGACTTAGGATGTGTATTATGCATATTAGAATAATTGCATTAATGAACAGTATACTACTAATATGCATGTGATGGGTAAGTGGCCTATGGCACTGTACAACATTCCATTGCTACTTATCTAGAATGAAACCTCTTTGCTGACATGTTAGGAGTTGTGCACACTCTTAACAATGTTACGGGATATGGATAAATGCTGTATTGAAGCATTGGCTAAGATAATTGCATGATTGTATGACATATTTCTTTATGTGTAAGAATTTGTTCTAAAAACTATGAGATGTTTCTAATCATGCAATTTAACTTGTTTTGTAGGAAATATTGTATACCATCACCTACAAAAGAAGGACTACAACATTTGTTCAGCAAGAAATTTATCTATTGAAAATATTGAAGATATTGAAGTTCCCAGGTTTGGGAAAAATGCCATGATCGAGGAGTACCAGTCGATCATGAAGATGTTTGGGATGCAGTCCCAAGACCTGAAGGGAAGTCTGTAGTGACTTCCAAGTGGATCTACAAGATCAAGCATGCTGCAGATGGCAGCATAGAAAAATACAAAGTGAGCGATGAAGTGGAAGATACACCAGATGGACTTCAAGACAGCCTTCTTGAATGGTGTAGTCGAAAAGGAAGTGTATGTGGAGAAGCCACTTTTTTTTGAGACACATGACAGGAAGTCATATGTGTGCAGGTTGAAGAAATCCTTGTATGGCTTGAAGCAAGCTCCTAGGACTTGGTATGATAGGATGGACAGTTTCCTATCCAGTTTGGGCTTTACCAAGAGTAAAGCGGATTCCAACCTTTACTACAAGGTCGAGGAAGGCAATCCCGTGATACTACTCCTATATGTAGATGACCTGTTTGTTACAGGTGATGATAGTTTGATTGCTGATACCAAGAGGAAGCTTGCTGCTGAGTTCGAGATGTAGGACTTGAGGATGATGCACTACTTTCTAGGTATGGAGGTGTGGCAGAGTGCAGAGGGAATCTTCGTTGAACAAGGGAAGTATGCAGTAGAGATCCTGAAGAGGTTCGGGATGATGGATTGCAAGGCCATGGCTACACCTATGGCATCGAACCTGAAGCTTCTGTGTGATGCTTCATCTGATCTGGTTGATATCACAGTGTATCATCAGATGATTGGGTCCTTGATGTACCTGATGAACATGAGACCAGATATTTGCTTTGCAGTGAACACATTGAGCCAGTTCCTGACGAATCCCAGAGGTGTTCACCTGGTTGCTGTAAATCATATTCTAAGGTACCTGAAGGGTACAGTTGATTATGGGCTCAAGTATGATGCGAATCAAAAGTTTAACTTGGAAGGTTATGTTGATTCGGACTTAGCGGACAGTGTTGAAAATAGGAAGAGCACATCTGGGTGTTGCTTCAGTATGGGATCAGGTGCGATCTCTTGGTTTAGCAGGAAGCAGTCCTGTGTAGCACTGAGTACAGCCGAAGTAGAGTATGTTGTAGCTTGTTTGGCTAGTTGTGAGGCAGTATGGATCTGGAAGCTACTGTTTGAGTTATTTGATCTCCTATTGGATGCTACTGGTATCTTTTGTGACAACCAGAGTTGTGTGAAGTTGTTTGAGAACTCAGTATTCCACGACAGGTCGAAGCACATTGAGATCAAATATCACTATATCAGGGATATGGTGCAGAGAGGAGCAGTGAAGCTCCTGTATGTTGCAACAGATGAGCAGGTTGCTGATGTGCTAACGAAACCACTAGCCAGAGTGAAGTTCGAGTACTTTAGAGAGAGGCTTGGTGTTCTTCAGATTGACGACACTTCGAGAAAGAAGTGATGGACACATTTACTGGAGCCATTCCAAGCATGGTGAGAGGAGGATCCTTCCCATGGCTGTGGATATAAGCGTTGGATGATGAGCATCACGACGATGTTCGAGTTTTTGCTCTGTATGATCAGTTGGATCGTTTATATGTATGTATGCATCATGCTTGTTATGATCAGTTGGATCATTCATATGTATATGCATCATGTTGGATGCTGGATATGATCAGTTGGATCATTTGTATGTATATGCATCATGTTGGATGCTGGATATGATCAGTTGGATCATGTATATGTATCTGTGTATGTATCAGGTGGATACATTGTATGATCAGGTGGATCATGTATGTTGATATGTATCAGGTATGATCAGGTGGATCATGTATTTGTATATGTATCAGGGGGATACATTTTATGATCAGGTAGATCATGTATGATGATATGTATCAGGCAGATACTGTGTATGCACCAGGTGGATGCATTGTATGAACAGGATGATAATGGATGATGAGCTTCAAGATGTTTCTCCAGATGACATGCATCAGGATGATGCAATGATGATGATCAGGATGATCATTAGTACATCAGGATGATGTATGGTAAGTATCAAGTTGATACTCTGTGGCTGTGGAACAGGTTGTACAGATAAGCATATAATCCAACCTTGGGAGGTTTGCAGATAGTCTTTCGAGTTTTTTCCTATGGCATGTAATGTGGCCCTGGGGTATCTGGAAAACGCTCTTTCGAGGTTTTGCTTTGGAGGACATATAATCCAGCCCTGGGAGATCCGATAGGTTGAGTTGTGTGCTCGTAATTAGTCCTGGGATGCTCTTTCGAGGTTTTGTCCTATGGCATATAATACAGCCCTAGGAGATCCTATAGGTCGGAGTTGTGTACCCGTAATAGCCTGGGATGCTCTTTCTAGGTTTTCCCATGAACACATATAATACAGCCCTGGGAGATCCTATAGGTCGGAGTTGTGTGCCCGTCACAGCTTGGGATGCTCTTTCGAGGTTTTGTGGTGACCACATATAATACAGCCCTGGGAGATCTTATAGGTCAGAGTTGTGTACCCGTAATAGCCTAGGATTCTTTTTCGAGGTTTTTTGGTGGGGTCACATATAATACAGCCTTGGGAGATCCGACAGGTAGAGCTATGTGCTCGTAACATCCTGGGATGCTCTTTTGAGGTTTTGTGATGCACGTAATAAGTCCTGAGGATTCCAATGTATGGCCAGTGATGATGAAGACCTGCAGGTGGTGGGCCTACATCCAGTATGAAAAAGGACTGGCTCTGTAGAACTTCCTATGACGATTAGATTCAGAGATTGATTGAGATAGCAGCAGCAGTGATGATGACGATGATTCACTGATGATGATCCATAGAAGAAGAGTTGTGCTAGCAGATCTGTGTCGAGAAATACCTTCCTAGTTAAGAGGGAGTGTTGATGTATATGTAACTTCGGAATGTATTTTACCCATGTGTATTGTATTCCTATAGAGATGTTATTATTCCTCTATACATAAGTGTTTGTATTCCTTTAGAGATGTTATTATTCCTCTATACGGAAGTGTCGTCATTTATATTATAAGTGTTGTAACTTATACTTGATGGGTTATTAGACCACCTTGATGGGGTTGGCCCTATATGAGTCATGTGGGTAAATGGGTTATTAGACCACCAAGTGTGGGGTCGGCCCGGATTAACTTAACCATGGGTTATTAGGCTAAGCTAGACAAGTCGACCCCATTAGTTTATTGGGCAGTATAGGACAAGTATAAATAGAGATTGGGAGATCTCTATTTGATCACTCACTACTCACTTCTATCTCTCTCAGAAAGTGGCGCACTTGTGAGGAGGAGGATCATCTGCTAGGAGAAGACTATCTCTTGTACTTTGGTTGTATCATTGCTCTATCTATCTCTGAGGAAGTTGCGGGGTTTTTCACCTTCTTGGTTTTCCCCGATGAAACTCTGTGTCTCTTGTGTGCTTGCATTATTGTGTCCATGATTGATATACTGTAGATATGTTGTACATGTTATTCTCTCAGTTAAGATCTTAGATCATATTGAAAATGATGAAAAATTAATAGGCTCATGTGAAGTCATCAAAAGCACTAGGACCAAATCGTTGCAAAAGGAGCTGGCAAAAATTTGGCCATTTTGGCTCTTCATGAGCCTTGATGTACCAACGGTACCATTGAAGAGATTCCTATTCCAAATGAAAGGATGCAAGTAGAAATTTGTTGACATCAAAGGTATTATGCAGACTGAAATATTGTTCTGCACGATAGATCCAGCCATTCGGATCAGTACCATTGAAGCAAGGAAAATCAAGCTTCGGGACACAAAAATTGTTGGAAGAAGAGAACCCATTGTCTGATGAAGACTCGGACTGTTGTTTGTTGTTCATGGTTGAATGCTCAAGATGGAGGCCAATAAATTTTTCATTCAGATCCTGGAGTTTGGTTTGGATGGCTGCAAGTGCTTCCTCCATGGTTTTTGCTCCTACGCGGGTGACAACCATAACCAACATTTTTTTTTTTTTTTGAATGGGTAGAAAAACACAAACAAAATCTTATTTAGTAAAGGGAAATTTGGATTTGGGAAAAACATTGATGGGTAATTGGGGTTTGACTAGGTTTTGGACACTTTCAAATGGACAGGGAAGCAGAAAATGAGGATTTCATAAGTGAGGTGAAAGAATGAGAAAATTTGTCAGAGAGGGACAAAGAAGCAGCAATAGGGAATGAACACGGTGGCAAAATTTGAAGGCGATTGGGTGAAAATTAAAGAAGTTATGGCAAACCCTAAAAATAGAAAAATGTGGGATTTCTGGATTTGGGAAGTGGAAGTTGGGATAGGGTCCTCAGGAATGAAAGATGCAGAATGGGATTACAAGGGTGTCAGGGAAGTTTCAAGGGAAACAGAGTGAAAACATGGGAGATATGGCGAAAAAATAGATTTTTATACTCTCTTTTTTCAGGAATGGATCTGCAACGACATGGAAGGGATCGAAAACAGATAGATTTGCAACGGTGCAGAAGTGATCAGAAACAGATGGATCTGCAACGACGCGGAAGTGATCGGCAACAGATGGATCTACTATGGCGTAGAAGGGATCAGAATAGTTGGATCTACAACAACGTAGAAGGGATCGACAACAGATGGATTTGAAATGATGCGGAAGGGATCGACAAGAGATAGATCTAAAACGACACAGAAGGGATCAGCAACAGATAGTTCTGAAATGACGCGGAAGTGATCAACAACAGTTCTGGACAGAGGAAATCTGTGATTTATCAGCTGAAAATAGATATGGACCTTGTATGATCGGCTTCCTAACGGTTTTGGGGATTCACTCGGCCACCAATGTTGTTTGATGGCTTGCATATTGGGGCAGTACCCCTCACTCCACGGCTCAGGTAAAACTAATAACCGCTTTGCCACAAACGACAGCTCTTGGTTTACCTCACGGGTGGGAACTAGTCAATCAGGTAGGGGTCGATGCCCTTTTCGTTGCTAGGTCCTCTCAATGGGCCAGCTACTTTGGGGTTCCTATGGTACTCCTCACAATGATTTTTAGGGATTATGCCCAAGTACTTTCCACAATTAAGTGGATAGGGATTATTCCCAAATCCGAAACTACAAAAGATGTGAAAATTCCTTTTTGGCAGAAATTTCACCCAACGAGCCCAAGAAAGTGCTCTAATACCAGATGTGAAGAACCTGCAATAATTAATTAATGAAAATACATGAGATAGCAGAAATAACAGAACTCAGAATCGCTTTATTGATCGCAGGCCACTTTGAGGTGGCAACCTCCTTTGAGCAAGCTCAATACAAATAAATTCATGGTACCTTCATTGGCCTCAACACACACTTATATACTAAGTCTATTCCCAATACTATGGGTCAATACCATGGGACATATAATTCTACGGGATGACTTACAAATCATATGCGTCCAATACTATGGGTCAATACCATGGGCTAATACAAACTATGGATCAAAAAATACTACGGGATGACTTACAAAGCATATGCGTCCAACAATAATATGCTAACAAAGTAAAGAGAAGGGTTGACACGGGTTCCTAACACGATCGTTGAAGGTACTGTGATCAATGGTATTCTTTCTCTTTTTTATAAAGCTACACATATGATTGCAAATGATGAAAAATCAAATTTTATTTTTTCAAATGTAGAAGATGGTCCAAAAAAGATTTTGCAAGATATGGCAAGTTATAAAACTATTGATACATATGTAGGGATCAAGTACTTAGGATTTTTATTGAATCCATGTGGTTACAGGAATGAGGACTGGTTTTGGTTGATTTCGTGGGTGGAAAAAATATTAAATTTATGGTATAATTGATGGTTGTCCAGGGAGGGCATAGTAAACTTGGTTAAATTTGTCTTCGAAGCACTGCTGGTCTACTAGCATATCATGGTAGGTATTCCAAAGGGTACCATGGAGAAATTAAGAAGACTTTATTTCAAAATTTTATGGAGGGGGGAGGATCAAAAGGGCCTTCACTAGTTTAGCTGATGGTCCCTTGCCAAACCAAAAAGTGAAGGTGGTTGGGGTCTCAAAGATGTATTTGTTTTCAATTGTTTTCTGGTGGGAAAATCTGTATGGAGGCTCATTTTAGGGATTGGTTTGTGGCAGAAAGCTATTGTTTCTAAATATTTTTGGATGGGTACAATTATAGATTGGATCTAAAGGGAGCCAAAATCCTTTAAGGAGGGGGGGTCTAATCACTAGAAAGTATTAGTACAATAGTTTCCTATTATTGGTAATTTTTGTCTCGGATGGTGGGAAATGGGAGGCTGGTCAGACCAAGCTTGGATCCATTGATTAAATGTTGGCAAGGGATATTTTTATCAGCTCATCTTTGGGCCTTTCTAAATTAAAGAGGTTTTATTTTCTTGACGTAGGTGGGAGATGATAATGCCAATGATATATAGAAACAAGGATGGAAATATGCCACAAGCTTGAATATCTAGGGTGATAGTGCCAAGGAATGGGACCTCTTCACTGGAATATTAAATTCATAACATATTAGACTTATAAATGCTACTGAGAAGGTAAGTTTTGATTGGAAATCTAGCAAGAGGTGAGTATTATATACGAGTGGGTTATAGTATCCAAATGTGAGGAAAATGTGTAGAGAAAATGGTGGCGGTCATGCTTATGGAAGGTCAAGCCGCCCTTGAAATGTTGTATCTTTATGTGGATGGCAATGAATGGGAAGAATCCCACATGGGATTTTTTTGGAAAATTCAACAATAAGGTTTGAGCATGTGTTATCTATGTAAAGTGACAGAGGAAACCATGGATCATTTGTTGGTTCATTGTAGTTATACCTAGAATATTTGGAAAGATGTAGAGAGAAGTCTTAAGCTTAGAAACAAATGGAGGGAGGATAACATTGACTCATATATGTGTCAATGGTTTAAGGGCTCAGAGGTCAGGCACTTGAAGGCTATTTCTTTACTAGTTTCTTGGTTCATTTGGCTAGACGGAAACCAATTATTGTTTGAGGAGCAGGAAGTCCAAAATTTTCAATCTTTCTCTTATGTTCAATCAATGAAGTAGTTTTTCAAGGAGTTTGTAAGAACCCCATATATCAGGATGGTGGGGGATCTCAGGATTGACAAAAGCTCCCATTGGGGATTTTTTGATGGTGCTTGCCAAGGACCTGAGAAGTGCATAGGAACTAGAGGAGTTTGTTTTCTCTTGGATGATAATTTTTTTACATTCAAAGCTAATGGGGGGGTGTGGTAGAAATAAATTAGTAGAATTTACATCTATGTATACATTATTGGAGCTTATCTGGGAGGAATGAATCATAGATATAAAGATATATGGCGATTTATCTTTGGTGGTAAACTGAATGAATGATAAAATTATCATGGGCAATATTTTTCTACAAAATATAGGAAATAGACTTAAGGATATAGTGGGGTTTTTTAGTAGATTCAACATCAACCACATATTCAGAGAATTAAACTCTCAAGCCGAGCCACTTTTGAAGCAAGGATTATAGCTAACTCAAGGCACTTTGATTCAATCTACCTTCTGGGGAAAAAGTATACAAATGACATGATCCAGACTAAATTTTTGTGAAGTATCAAGAACACGTTTCTTTTTCCTCTAGTATGAATATCCGTCTTGTTGAAACTAATTGGAAAGTCAAAGAAAGACTTATAAAACAAATTGATAGTAAGAGTTGTTTTTGTAAGTTTTGAAAGTGAAATTTTTTTGGAAGTTTGATATGGCTTACTAGAAAATTGTGTTGTTAATGCACCTAAGGGCAGTATTTCGATCCCTTTTGAAATAGAATATGATTTTTTTTCTTTAAAAAAAAATTAAAATATAAAAGAAATCATATCAAAGTTATTTTCGACTTTAAAAATTTCCTCTAAATTTTTTCTAATCAATGTAAATTTATTTACTGGGAAAAACATTATTTAATTGTTTTAGAAAACTAGTAATTGTTAAAATATTAAAAAAATTATTTACTCATCATTCATTCAATATTAGAAAAAATCTATTTAATTGTTTTAGAAAATTAGTAATAATTAAAATATTAAAAAATCTATAAAAATTATCTTTGACTTTAAAGCTCTTCTCTAAAGTTTTCCAAATTATCTGATTATCATTCATTTAATATGCATATTATGCTTTATAATTATTATACATAAAAATACTGCTTAATAACACATAATACACTTTACTTTAACAACAACCTTTTTAAAAAAAATTAACATTTTTCTATATTTTAACCATTCAATTATCCATGTACCCATTACTATATTTTGTTTGGATACTTGTTTAATTGTAAATTGTTTTCGAAGGTTGATTTAAAATTACACATATGTTATTAAACTAAAATGTACAAAATAAAAGTTAACTTCTGTTCGGGTACACAGGGTACTACCAAAGGACCGAACACCAAGAGCAACCACTTCACACAAACAGATCACAGATCAACACACCGATGTTTTGACGTGGTTTAAACCCTCTTGAGGGAAACACTCCACGACCCCGACCAAATAGCTTCTACGGGACAATTTATTATGCAAAGAAAGAAAGTTACAAATGAGCTTCTCATAATCGATCAACTAAACAATGACCCTCCATGCTCTTTAAATAGAGATCATGGACCAATCGGGTGTTAAGCCACGGATCAAGGTTAGGTTTGATCTAAGAGAAGTTGAGCCGTCGGATCACTCTATGTCGGAAACATATCGTGACCGTCGGATTAAGTATTTACAAATGCATACTAATGCATACTAAAGAAACACACTATCCCTAACGGATATATTACACAAGTTGATCTTAACTAACTCCTAAGTGTCTAAATATCCTAACATCCCCCCTTAAGAACAACTTGGGATAGGATTGAAGGATTTACAAAAGTGACACTATTAGGAGAAGGAAGGAGGCATTAGAGCCTATCCCCCCTTAATGACAAGTTCCTGAACTCCTAACATAGATCGAAGTTTAGAAAACTTCGCTTCTGTAAGAGACTTGGTGAAGATGTCTGCAACTTGATCATCTGTAGGGCAAAAGAGCACTTCAAGAACACGATCATGAACAAGATTTCTGATGAAGTGCATATGTAGCTCAATGTGTTTGCTGCGTTGATGTAGAACTGGATCTTTGGCAAGCTTGATGGCACTTTGATTGTCGCACCAAAGTGGAGTAGGCTGCTGCTGCTCGAATCCAAACTCTGAAAGGATCTGTCGAAGCCATAAAGCTTCCTGACTGGCATTAACTGCTGCTCGATATTCTGCCTCTGCTGAAGAAAGAGCAAGAGCTTGTTGTTTCTTACAAGCCCAAGTAATAGGTCCAGATCCCAGACTGAAAACATAACCTGCAGTAGACTTTCGATCATCAGGATCGTCAGCCCAATCTGAATCAGTGAAACCAACCAACAAAGGTTTCCCCCCTGTACTGTAATGAATCCCAAACTGAACTGTACCTCGAATATATCGAAGTATTCTTTTAGCTGCTTTCCAGTGACTTTCATGAGGTGTCTGCATATAACGGGCAACTCGACCAACGGCAAAGGAAAGGTCAGGACGGGAATGAGTCAAGTATAAAAGACTACAAACAAGCTGACGATACAAGGTGGCATCTACTTCAGGTGAAGTACAAGTGGCAGAAAGTTTGACTCCAGACTGGAAGGGAGAAGGGGCTGGTGTACAATCTTCCATGTGAAAGCGACGAAGAAGGTCACAAGCATACTTAGACTGAGAAAGAAAGATTCCTTCTTTGGTTTGCAGAACTTGGAGACCAAGAAAATAATGCAAATGTCCTAAGTCTGACATTTCAAAAGTTTGTTTAAGACTGGATTTCACATGGGTTATAAGCTTAGGGTCACTACCAGTAAGAATAAGGTCATCAACATATAGAACAAGTATGATGAGATGGTTTCCTACTTTCTTGGTATAGACATTGGGGTCAGAATGGCATCTAGAAAAACCAGTGTCAAGGAGAAAGCTATCCATTGTTAGGAACCTATGTAAACCCTTCTCTTTACTATGTTAGTATATTGTTGTTGGACACATATGCTTTGTAAGTCGTCCTGTAGTATTTGTTGATCCGTAGTTTATATTAGCCCATAGTATTGACCCATAGTATTGGACGCGTATGCTTTGTAAGTCGTCCCGTAGTATTATATGTCCCATGGTTTTGACTCATGGTATTGGGCATAGACTTAGTATATAAGTGTGTATTGAGGTCATTGAAGGTGTCGTGAAGTTAATTGTATTGAGCTTGCTCAAGGGAGGTTGCCCCCTCGAAGTGGCCCGTGATCAATATAAAAGTGATTATGTTCTATTATTTCTGCTATTTCGCATATTCTTATTAATTAATTGTTGCAGGTGCATCACATCTGGTATCAGAGCACTTTTCTTGGCACAAGTGGGAAATTTTTTTCTCTCTTTTTTTGGGCGGCGACTTTCAGATCAATTTCTGAAACTTTCTGCACAAAATCAGAAGAAACCAATTGCATATCTGAATTCCTCTTTCAAAAATACGCAGTTTCAAAAAAACAATCATCTCATTTGGAATTCTAAAAGTGGAGATATCGCGGATTTAAAATCAGCAATTTTTCAGAATTTCGGTGACGGCCACGAAAATTGCGGCGATAAAATCTTTTGACCGAGTGACCAGATTTCTATTCCGCTTTCATGGGTAGAAGCAGAGTGGTTGTTCCAGTTCCGGAAACATGCTATAATAACGATTCTGAGCAATATAGATCCGGTTTTTTAACATTGGGTGAAATTTCTGCCCAAATTTTTTCTGTTGCAGGTTCGGATTTGGGAATCATCCCTATCCGCTTAACTGTGGGAAGTACTTGGGCATAAGTCCTGAAACTCATTATGAGGAGTACCACAGGAACCCCGAAGTAGCTGGCCCATTGAGAGGACCTGCCAGCGAAAAGGGCAACGACCCCTACCTGATTGACTAGTTCCCACCCGTGAGGTAAACCAAGAGCTGTCGTTTGTGGCAAAGCGGTTATCAGTTTTACCTGAGCCGTGGAGTGAGGGGTACTGCCCCAATACGCAAGCCGTCAGACAACATTAGTGGCCGAGTGAAACCCTTGAACTGTTAGGAAGCCGCACATATCTGGGGTCCATATCTACTTTCAGTTGAACTATTGTTGATCACTGCTGCGCCGTTTTAGATCCATTTGCAAGTCGTTCCAGATTCAACCATTTTCAATCCATTCGGCATTGTTCCAGATCCCTTTCGAGCCGTAGTCGATCAAGTCTGGAAAAAAAAAAGAGTAAGTTTATGGTTGTCACTCGTGTAGGAGCAAACACCATGGAGGAAGCACTTGCAGCCATCCAAACCAAACTCCAAGATCTGGATGAAAAATTTCTCAGCCTCCATCTTCAGCATTCAGCCATGAACAATAACCGACAACCAAAATCTTTTGCAGCCACCAGGTTCTCTTCTTCCAACAATTTTCGTGGGCCGAAACTTGATTTTCCTCGCTTCAATGGTACTGATCCGACTGGATGGATATACCGAGCAGAACAATATTTCAGTCTACATAATACTTTTGATGTCCAGAAAGTTCCACTTGCATCCTTTCATTTGGAACAGGAAGCCCTTCAATGGTACCATTGGTACATCAAAGCTCATCCCGAGCCAAACTGGACATATTTTTGCCAACTCATTTTGCCACGATTTGGCCCTAGTGCTTTTGATGATTTCATAGGAGCACTCACTAAACTTCACCAAATTGGCACAGTGAGAGAGTATCGGACAAAATTTGAGAAATTGGCCAATCACACAGAAGGATTGTCTGATGAATTCTACAGGAGTTGTTTTATAAGTGGTCTCAAGGATGAAATTCGCTCAGAGGTCCAAATGTTTTGTCCCAACACAATGATGGAAGTCCTAGGGTTGGCTAAGCTGGCTGAGGACAAGATTGCATCTCAACAACGCTCCAAACCCACCCTTGTTCCCTTCAAAAATATGGGTTCCCAACGACCTCCCATCACGCCTTCTCCTCAACCAACTCCTATCAAGCATTTGTCTGAAATAGAAATGCAGGCACGCCGAGAAAAAAGGGATTTGCTATAATTGTGATGAGAAATTCACTCGGGGACATAGATGTGTTCAACAAAAGCTCTATCTCTTGGATGTGGATTCTCCGCCTGCCTTAGAACTTGGTGAGGAAGCTATAGATACAGTGGATGATCAGATCGACATTCAACACCCGCCTATTGACACTCCCATTTCAGGATGACCCACCTGAGATATCTCTCCATGCTGTAACCGGTGTCACCACCCCACAAACAATGCGGGTCAGGGGATACTTCAAGAAGCTCCCTCTTACCATACTCATTGATTCTGGTAGCACTCATAACTTTATTGACCCTCGGATTGCCAAACAGGTTGATTGTTTTGTCCATCCTTGCTCCAACTTTGAAGTCATGGTTGCCAATGGGGGCACCTTACCTTGCAAGGGGAAGTGTCACAATGTGCGTATCTCTATGGAAGATTATAACCTACGCTCTGACATGTTTGCCTTGCCCTTAGGCGGATGTGATGTGGTTTTGGGCGTTCAATGGTTACGCACACTTGGCCCCATCTTATGGGATTTTGGTGAACTTTGGATGCAGTTTAAAGTCAATGGGGCACAACACAAATTTATGGGCTTACAACCAGGGTCTCTCTGCATCATCAGTTCACATCGCCTGGAAAAAATCCTTAAGAAGAATTCACATGGTGTCATCGCTCAGCTCAATTCCATTCAGATGCACCCATCAACAGTCTCCACTACTTCCTTGGATAGATATGCAGGTATCTTTGCTGAACCAATGCGCTTGCTACCTTCACAAGACCTTTCTGGTAAGAATTTAGCCACATCTACCTCTCAGCAGGAAATGATGGCTATTTTGCATGCAGTACAGAAGTGGCAGCCATACCTATTAGGGAATTATTTCTGCATCAAGACTGATCTCCCGAGTCTGGAAAATTTTCTGGAACAATGGGTCTCCTCCTCAACACACCTGAAAGGGGTTATCCAACTCATGGGTTATCCCTATGTGATCACTTACAGGAAGGGTAAGGACAATATGGTGGAAGATGCTCCTTCTTGCACAATTGATGACCCAGTTTCTCTTACAACTCTTTCTCTGCTTGTTCCAAATTGGGTGCAATATGTTCAACAGGGCTCTCTCTTCTATGAACTCCATGCTTCTTCATCAACAGGGCACTCTGGGTTCTGCAACATGTATGACCAAGAACAATGTAACTTCTTTTGGCAGGGACTAAAAATGACAATTCAACAGATGGTGGCTGACGATGATACTTTCCAAGTCAACAAGGGTGAAATGACACTCCTTTCGGGATTGCTCAAACCCTTGCCTATCCCTAAACAGCTTTGGACAACTATTTCTATGGATTTCCTAGCAGCGCTCTGGTGGTACAATACCACATCTCACAGGACACCATATGAAGCGGTCTATGGAAAAACACCGCCAGTTCTTCTTCCATACACCCTTAGCAGCTCCCCAGTTCAGGCAATTGACTCGGTTCTTCGAAACCGCGATCAGATTCTTCTCACTCTGCAGGACAATCTTCACATGGCCAGAATTCACATGAATCAACAAGCCGATCAACACCGTTCTGAGCGCATTTTCCACTCAGCTGACAAGGTTCTTCTTCATCTCCAGCCTTCCAAGCAATCCTCCTTGACACTCCAAAGGCGTCAGTGGCCCGAAATGCAACCCTAGGATGCTACCGGGGAACCACTCCTTCAGCTTCTGCAGCAATTTCTCCAACCAAATCTTTGAGGACAAAGCTTTTTCTAAGGGAGAGGGGATGTTAGGAACCTATGTAAACCCTTCTCTTTACTATGTTAGTATATTGTTGTTGGACGCATATGCTTTGTAAGTCGTCCCGTAGTATTTGTTGATCCGTAGTTTATATTAGCCCATAGTATTGACCCATAGTATTGGACGCATATGCTTTGTAAGTCGTCCCGTAGTATTATATGTCCCATGGTTTTGACTCATGGTATTGGGCATAGACTTAGTATATAAGTGTGTGTTGAGGTCATTGAAGGCACCGTGAAGTTAATTGTATTGAGCTTGCTCAAAGGAGGTTTCCCCCTCGAAGTGGCCCGTGATCAATATAAAAGTGATTATGTTCTATTATTTCTGCTATTTCGCATATTCTTATTAATTAATTGTTGCAGGTGCATCACATCCATTTTGGCATACCAAGCTCTAGGAGCTTGCTTAAGGCCATATAAGGATTTCTTAAGGCGGCAGACAAGGCTAGAGTTATTCTGAACATAGCCAGGAGGTTGTTCCATGTAAATTTCCTCCTGTAAATCACCATGTAAGAAGGCAGACTTGACATCCATTTGATGGACTTCCCAGTTGTGTAAGGCTGCAAGGGAAAGAACAAGGCGGATGGAGTTCATTTTGGCGACGGGAGCAAAGGTTTCATTGTAGTCAATCCCTTCAACTTGGGAAAAACCTTTGGCAACTAACCTTGCCTTAAGTCTTTCAACACTTCCATCTGATGCATACTTAGTTCTGTAGACCCATTTACATCTGACAAGTTTTCTTCCTTTTGGAAGAGGTACAAGATCCCAAGTATCGTTCGCCATTAAGGAACGATATTCTTCATCCATGGCTGCATCCCAATCTGGATTCCCTGAAGCTTCTGCAAAGGTTTCTGGATCATGATTCTCGGAAACTTGAGCCAAAAGAGAAGAGGCTCGCTGAAACTGAGAACGTGTTCGACGTTGATCTCTAGGATCACCGGCAAGATCACCAGCTGCTTCACATGTTGAACGGACCCATCGAGGAAGCACTTGTGCTGGTGCAACTGGAGGAACATGAGCAGGCGGAGGTGGATTTTCATCCTCACTGTCATCATCAGAAACTGGAGTTGGAAACTTGTCAAGGAAGTTGGAAGAAGAAGAAGAAGGCACAAACGCCGAATCAGGCTCGCAGGCCAAAGATGGCACACTCGCCGAGTTAGGCTCGCAGGCCAAGATATTTTCATCAAATTTAACATCTCTTCTAATGATTATAGCATGAGAATGTGGTTGAAGAAGTCTATAACCTTTTACATCTTCAGAATATCCAACAAATATGCACTTTTCACTTTTAGGCTGCAATGCTTTCTGTTTTTCATCCGGAATGTGAGCCCATGCTTCACTACCAAACACACGAAAGTGACTTACATCAGGTTTAATTTTACTCCATGCTTCTTCTGGTGTTATATCTTGTAATGCTTTTGTGGGGGTGCGATTAACTATGTAATTTGCACAATTTATGGCTTCAGCCCAAAATTGAAGACTTAGTCCCTTAGATTGGATCATACAATTAGCCATTTCTTTTAAAGTGCGGTTCTTCCGCTCAGCTACACCATTTTGTTGTGGTGTATATGGAACAGTGTGCTGTTGTTGGATGCCTTGTTCAGTGCAGAAAGTAGTGAACTGTTTGTTAACATATTCTCCTCCATTGTCAGATCTTAACTTGATAATTTGATGACCAGATTGTTTTTCAACAAGGGCCTTGTAGGCCAAGAACATGTTAAATACTTCGCTCTTAAGTTTTAGGAAATAAACCCAAGTGCGTCTGGTGTAATCATCAATGAAAGTTAAGAAATACTTGAAACCAAAAAAGGAAGCAGATGGAAGAGGACCACACAAGTCACTATGCACAAGCTCCAAGGGAACCGAGGCGTGCCAAGAGGCACGTTTGTCAAAACTGTCCCGATGATGTTTTCCAAGTACACAATCGGAACAAACACCATCTCTGCAAGATACCATCGGAAGACCTGTCACCATATTTTCTTTACATAGTTGTTGCAATGAGCGATAATTTAAGTGACCAAATCGCTCATGCCAAAGTTTGCTCAAGTTATCACTATGAGCAACAAAAACTGAAGGGAAAGGTGATGACCCAAAGTTGTTAAACTTGTACAACCTGGTAATATCATCAACAATTCCGGTAGCTAGGACCTGTTGAGGATCTTTAAAATCCTTGATTACAACTTGGTGAGGTGTAAAGGTCACAGTTTTACCTTCACCAGAATGAGTGATCTGATAGACTGATAACAAATTGCAGGAAATTCTTGGAACACATAGTACATCACTAAAATGACCATTATCTACTGGAACTGTTCCAGCTCCTACAACACTTAGAGATCTATCATCACCAACAAATATTTGTTTGGTGTTACATTCATGCATAGTAGAAAAGATGGCTTGATCCTTAGCCATATGATAAGATGCTCTAGAATCAATGAGCAATTCATTTGAAGTAGAAGAAGAAGATGCATTATAAGAATAACCAGAAGCACAAAGTGCATGTCCATGAGAGGTAGATTCTGAAGGCGAATCTAGGCTGATGTGGTGCTTCTTCATTGCTGCTTCCAAGGCTGCCATCTTCTTGAAACACTTAGATTCATCATGATTATCTTTCCCACAATAGTTGCAATGACTCTCAATCTTCTTGCCTTTTGGCTTGGATCCTTTGTCATTTTTTAAAGAAGGAGCTGACTGAGAGGGTTTTGGACCCTTGTTTGACTTATTATTGCGAAAATTTTGTTTCTTGGGAGGCTTGGACTTTTCTTTCTGTTGGGACAATAAGACTTTCCCAGATGTATCTGCATTGTTGATTATTCCAAGATGAATGAGTTTATCTTGTTCCCTAATCAAGGAATCACAAAAGGATTCAAGACTAGGCTCTTGATAGCTAGCTGCATTCAATGATGCTTTCATGGAGTAAAATGTAGATACAAAAATAGAATATGCAGGTCCAAGTTTGGAAAGAATATGATAAATGCACTGTTTGTCTTCCCTCTCAATCTTACATTCTGCACATAAGAGTTTAAGAGTTTTGTACTTAGATAAATAATCTTGAATGCATGAAAAGTCACTTAGATTTAAAGAAATCAACTCATTTTCGAGTTGGTGGCCTCGAATTTCATTGTGTTTACCAAACACAGTTTCCAACTTGTCCCAAGCAGTATTAGGTTCATCAATTCCAGATATGTGGAATCACAAATCAATAGAGATGGACATCCCAATCAATCCACAAGCTTCATCACATCTAATTGCCCATTTTATTTTCTTATCATCATCAGTGGGTTCTTTTTCTTTCCCTGTTGTAATTCTGAAAAGTCCCCTACTTCGTAGAACATCCTCCATACGAGATTTCCATGAGAAATAGTTGGAACTGTTAAGTAGAATATCACAAGAGGCGGCCATATTTGTAAATTAATGGCTGTAAAAATAGAAACCAATAGTCTGGATGTGAAGATCTCAAAAAAATAGGCGGTTTCAAAAAAACGGCACTGAAAACGAACTCTGTATGATGAAGTTATGCTTGAACAAAGAAACTGTTGAAGATGTCCCCAATAGTGACGTGGCAGCTAGAGAATGTCCAGCTAAAAAAAAGAAACCCCCCTCTTCCCAAAATGAACCTTTTGAAAATCACTTTACAAAAAAAGTTGCTTGAAGTGAACCACTTTTGTAAAATAAGTGATTTCAGTTTTACAATGATATTACTTTTAAATAGTGCAACAATATAAAAAAAAACTTAAGTGACTCACTTGTATTTTTATTTTTTATTATTTAAGTGAGATGCACTTTTACAATAAAGTAACTTGAAAATAGAAATTGCATGCACTTTTTCTTTTAAAAGTAACTTCCTAAGACTTGAACTCAAGACCTATTAAGGAATAAAGCAACTTTGAACCAAGTGAGCTAGATTAAAAGGTATGTAAAATATGGGAAAGAGGAAGGGGTTTTTTTTTTTTTTTTTTTTTTTACTCTTCTTGCTCGGTTTGCGTGCTTGCCCTTTTTCCTGCAAAACAGACCACAAATCGAAACAAAAAAACTTTTCCACACTTGTGGAGTTAGATCTTATTAGCTTGCCCGGAAAGTATACGTTTTCTCTTTGTTTCTGATTTGCCGAGATCGCGCAAGGTGCACGGCAAAGAGCATATGCAGCCGAGAAAAACCCTTTCCCTTTCTGTTTCTGATTTGCCGAGATCGCTCAAGGTGCATGGAAAAGAGCATACGCAGACGAGAAAGCAACAATCCGAACCAAAAAAAATCTAACAGTAAAAAAAGATGAAATATGAAATTTTTTCTTTTCAAAAAACGAAATAAAAAAATGCGTCACTGTAACATTATACCTTCAGATCTGATGAAATACGCGTTTCTAGAGCAACCGGGAACTGTTTTCGATCAAACGAAAACTATTTCCCAATGGAAACGACGCTCTGGACGCAATGGAACACCTCCCATAGCCTAGAAATGCACAAAAATACCAGAACTAGAAGCCCTTTCGAGTTTCGGCAACAACAGTTCAAGATCTAAATCATAACCGGAAGCGGCACTTCATAAAAGCTCTGATACCATGTTCGGGTACACAGGGTACTACCAAAGGACCGAACACCAAGAGCAACCACTTCACACAAACAGATCACAGATCAACACACCGATGTTTTGACGTGGTTTAAACCCTCTTGAGGGAAACACTCCACGGCCCCGGCCAAATAGCTTCTACGGGACAATTTATTATGCAAAGAAAGAAAGTTACAAATGATCTTCTCATAATCGATCAACTAAACAATGACCCTCCATGCTCTTTAAATAGAGATCATGGACCAATCGGGTGTTAAGCCACGGATCAAGGTTAGGTTTGATCTAAGAGAAATTGAGCCGTCGGATCACTCTATGTCGGAAACATATCGTGACCATCGGATTAAGTATTTACAAATGCATACTAATGCATACTAAAGAAACACACTATCACTAACGGATATATTACACAAGTTGATCTTAACTAACTCCTAAGTGTCTAAATATCCTAACAACTTCACATTTGGAATGAAGTCACTAGTGCCATGTTAGCTAGATGAAATGATTGGTAACAATTTACATATTGACTATGTTGTTTGGTATTGTGATGTGATTGTCACATCTATCAACAATTTTCATTATGATCATTTTTTTAATCTAAAACTGTTATTTTATATCTATTTTTTTGGATCCGGTTGGGCCGTAGCCAAATCAACCAAAATTACATGGGTTCAGAGATGCACTCAACCACACTACAACCTGTCTAGTTCTTACACAATAAAATCGGATCACAACCTGAATTTCTAAGGGATGGGAGTCCACGTGGGTGCTTCTTCATTCTTGCCAAATGCTCCTTGTGGCATAGGACGACCTGCATTTGCCTTTGTATCTACTTCCTTATTAGATCCACGCAGAATGTGAAAAAAGGAGGTGGAACTGAAGTCTTACAATAAAAACCAGAGCCTTTGCAAAGTCTTGTTAAGAGATGGATTGATGAATTGATCCTCGAAATTTAAAACCTTGATTAAAATTTCTTAGTCTCCAAAAACTTGTATATCTTTATACCTGAATTCTTTAGCTATCTGGAAACCTTTGAGGAGGCCAAGAATTTCGGCCTGGTTGTTAGTGCCCTATCCTAAACCCCAACTGAAGCTTTCTTCTCGAGATCCCCTAGGGGATTAAATCACTCTACCTCCTCTTGTTGTCCCTGGGTTTCCTTTTGAAGCTCCATCAAAGAAGACAGTTGCTTTGCCCTGTTTCTTCCACCATACTTGGAAATCTACATCCGAGTCTCGTAAATGCCAGACAAGGGTGGATAAGGACCTTTTGATGGCTTTTTTCCTGTCTCGTATCTTATGGAAGCCTAACCAACTTCACTCTTCAGGAATGAATGAAGGCTCGACCGAGGAGGAGTGATTGTCTAGTGTTTTCAAAAGCAACGCTTTTTCTTTAGCTGCCACCATCAAAGGAGTGTGCATAGTGTTCTTGAAAATCTGGTCGTTCCTTCCAAGCCATATTTTCCAGCACATATACTTAGGGAGGGTATGCCAAATCTTGCTCTAGAGGGATTTTCTTTTCAACGTGCAAGGGTACCTCGCTTTCCAGGTGGAGAAGAGCCTGACCACTAAAACTTGTGATGGGATTGGTGCTTTGAGACCTTGGAGGGAGTGTGTCCAGACCGCTTGGGAAAAGGAGCAGCACACAAACAGATGATCAATGTTTTCAAAAGATAGGCAACACAAGGGGCAACTGTGAGGTCTTGGTATACCTCTCTTAAGCATATTTTCACCTGCCAAAAATTTCCTGTGCACTAATACCCAAGTGAAGAAGTTTACTTTGGGTAGGTTGAAGGAGTTCCATACATGCTTCCATAGCATTGTGGTGTGAATCGTAGCTTGGATAGATTGTAAAGAGGAAAAACCTTGTGTTGCAAAGAAGACTCCAGTCTTGCCCCATCCCCATTTGTCGGTTGCATGGATATGAACAGGAGAAAAACCCGTCAATGCAGTGAGGAGAAAGTTCTTTTGTGGTAGCAGGTGTGGTGGAGTTCCGGGGATGGTCCATGTCGTTCAGTTCCCTGTGATGTCCCATGAATAAATATCTTCCAGATGAAGAATCCCTTGTTGAATGAGCCAATTTCTAATCTCCGCTATATCAATAGAGGTTTCTAAAGGTGGATTTCCAAGGATGTTGTCATTCCACAACAAGATTTTTTTTCCATTCCCAAGAGCTTGAAAAAATTGTTTTTGAAAGAAATCGAGCCCTCTTTGAAAAAGTTTCCAGATTATGGTGCCTGTAGGGATATTGTCTATACGAAGATTTCTCAAAGAGCCCCCTTTTAGATATTTTTTCCAGAGAGTTTATCTAACTGGATGGCAGCGATTTGAAAATAGTTTCCACAAGATTTTTCCTCCCAGAGAAATCTTGGCCAAACCAGGATCTCTAATATGTAGTCCCCCTTCCAATAATGGTCTTTTAACTGTTTCCCAGCTTACTGAATGAAATTTAATTTGATTTCATTTACCTCCTCGCCACATAAAATATCTGATCAGCTTAGAGACCTGTTCCATGATTGAATTTGGGGCCAGAAGGAAGGAGGATTGATAGATATGGAGGGAAGAAATAACCATTTTGATGAGAGTGAGTTTTCCAGCATTTGAGAGCCACTGACCTCCCCAAGAAACAATTTTCGATTTGATATTACTGATCACTTCGAGCCAAAGAGAGGGTTTGTTGGGTCCCAATGTTAAAGGTAAGCCAAGATATCTGATTTTTTCCCAAGAAGCAAATCCAGAAAACCCCAAGAATTAGCCCATGGTATTGACCCATAGTATTGGATGCATATGATTTGTAAGTCGTCCCGTAGTATTATATGTCCCATGGTATTGACCCATAGTATTGGGAATAGACTTAGTATATAAGTGTGTGTTGAGGCTAATGAAGGTACCGTGAAGTTATTGTATTGAGCTTGCTCAAAGGAGGTTGCTCCCTCGAAGTGGCCTGCGATCAATAAAGCGATTCTGAGCTCTATTATTTATTCTATCTTGTGTATTTTCATTAATTAATTATTGCAGGTTCTTCACATCTGGTATCATAGAACTTTCTTGGGCTCGTTGGGTGAAATTTTTGGTAAATTGTTTTTTTGCATCTGTTGCAGGTTCGTATATGGGAATAATCCCTATCCGCTTAATTGTGGGAAGTACTTGGGCATAATCCCTAAAAATCATTGTGAGGAGTACCACAGGAACCCAAAAGTAGCTGGCCCATTGAGAGGACCTGCCAGCGAAAAGGGCACTGACCCCTACCTGATTGACTAGTTCCCACCTGTGAGATAAACCAAGAGATATCGTTTGTGGCAAAGTATTAGTTTTTCATAATTTTCAATCTGATCTAAGATATTAACTGAGAGAATAACATGTACAACATATCTACAACATATCTACAACATATCATGGACACAATAATGCAAGCACACAAGAGACACAGAGTTTCACCGAGGAAAACCAAGAAGGTGAAAAACCCCGCAACTTCCTCAGAGATAGAAAGAGCAATGATACAAACAAAGTACAAGAAATAGTATTCTCCTAGAAGCTGATCCTCCTCCTCACATGTGCACCACTTTCCGAGTGATGGAAGAGTGAGTAATGATATGATGAAATAGAGATCTCCCGATCTCTATTTATACTTGTCCTGTCCTGCCCAATAAACCAGTGGGGCCGACTTGTCTAACTTAGCCTAATAACTCATGGTTACATTAATCTGGGATGACCCCACACTTGGTGGTCTAATAACCCATTTACCCACATGACTCATACAGGGTCGACCCCATCAAGGTGGTCTAATAACCCATCGACAAGTTACAACACTTGCGACACTTGTCAATACAAATGATGACACTTCCGTATAGAGGAATAATAACATCTCTATATGAGTGCAATATACATAGATTAAATACATAGGTGAAATACATTCCAAAGTTACATATACATCAACATTCCCTCTTAACTAGGAAGGTATTTCTCGACACAGATTTGCTAGCACAAGTCTTCTTCTCTGGATCATCATCACTGGATCATCGTCATCGAATCATCATCACTACTACTATCTCCATCAATATCCAATCTACTCGTCATAGGAAGTTCTATAGAGCCAATACTTTTTCATACTGGATGTAGGCCCACCACCTGTAGGTCTTCATCATCACTGGCCATACTGTGGAATTCTCAGGACTTATTACGTGCGTCACAAAACCTCGCAAGAGCATCTAGGATGTTACGAGCACACGGATCTACCTGTCGGATCTCCCAGGGCTGTATTATATGTGACTGTCACAAAACCTTAAAAGAGTGTCTTGACAAGCAAGATATCTAAAGAGCATCTGAGGCCTTTTTCATCCTATCCAGATCTCCAGGACTTATTACATGTGACCCCTACCAGAAAACCTTTAAAGAGTGTCTTGACTAGCAAGAACTCTAAAGAGCATCTGAGACCTTTTACGTGACTAGCACAACCTGTCCAGATCTCTAGGGCGTATTACATGTGGTCATGGCAAAACCTCGAAAGAGCATCCCAGGACTGATTATGAGCACACAGCTCAACCTATCGGATCTCTCAGGGATGGATTATATGCCATAGGAAAAAACCTCGAAAGAGCATCTACCAGATATCCTAGGACCAGATTACATGCCATAGGAAAGACCTCAAAAGACTATCTGCAAATCTCCCAGGGTCATATTATATGTCCTCCCAAAGAAAAACCTCGAAAGAGTATCTGCAAACCTCCCAGGGCTGTATTATATGCTTATCTACACAACCTGTTCCACGGCCATAGAGTATCTACCTGATACTCACCATACATCATCCTGATGTACACATGATCATCCTGATCATCATCACTGCATCGTCCTGATGCATATCATCTGGAGCAACATCCTGAAGCTCGTCATCCATGATCATCCTGATCATACAATGCATATACCTGATGCATACCAAGTATCTACCTGATACATATCATCATACATGATCCACCTGATCATACAATGTATCCACCTGATACACACACAGATACATGATCCACCTGATCATACAATGTATCCCATTGATATATATCAACATACATGATCTACCTGATCATACAACGTATCCACCTGATACATATACAGATACATGGTCCAAGCATCCAACATGATGCATATACATATACATGATCCAGCCGATCATACCAAGCATCCAACATGATGCATATACAGAGCAGTAACTGGAGTATCGTCCTAATGCTCATCATCCAACACTTACATCCACAACCATGGGAAGGATCCTCCTCTCACCATGCTTGGAATGGCTCCAACAAATGTGTCCATCACTTCTTCCTTGTAGTGTTGTCGATCTGAAGAACATCAAGCCTCTCTCTGAAGTACTCAAACTTCACTTTGGCTAGTGGTTTTGTCAACACATCTGCAACCTACTCATCTGTCGCAACATACAGGAGCTTCACTGCTCCTCTCTGCACCATATCCCTGATATAGTGATATTTGATCTCAATGTGTTTTGACCTGTCGTGGAACACCGGGTTCTCAGACAGCTTCACACAACTATGATTGTCACAAAAGATACCAGTAGCCTCTAGCAGGAGATCAAATAACTCAGACAATAGCTTCCTCAACCATACTGCCTCACAACTAGCCGAACAAGATGCAACATACTCTGCCTCGGATGTACTAAGTGCTACACAGGACTGCTTCCTGCTAAACCAAGAGATCACACCTGATCCCATATTGAAGCAGCACCTAGATGTGCTCTTCCTATCTGCAGCACTGCCTACCCAGTCTGAATCAACATAACCATGCAGGTTAAACTTTTGATTCGCATCATACTTGATCCCATAGTCAATTGTACCCTTCAGGTACCTCAGAATATGCTTTACAGTAATCAGGTGAACACTCCTCGAATTTGTCAGGAACTGGCTCATTGTGTTCACCGCAAAGCAAATATCTGGTCTTGTGTTCGTCAGGTACATCAAGGAATCAATCATCTGATGATACACCGTAACATCAACCGGATCAAATGAAGCATCACACACAAGCTTCAGGTTCGATGCCATAGGTGTGGCCATGGCCTTGCAGTCCATCATCCCGAACCTCTTCAGGATGTCTACTGCATACTTCCCTTGTCCAAGGAAGATCCCATCTGCACTCTGCCACACCTCCATGCCTAGAAAATAGTGCATCATCCCCAAGTCCTTCATCTTGAACTCGGCAGCAAGCTTCCTCTTCGTGTCAGCAATCAATCTATCCTCACATGTAACAAACAGGTCATCCACATACAAAGTAGTATCAATGGATTGCCTTCCTCAACCTTGTAGTAAAGGTTGGAATCCGCTTGACTCTTGGTAAAGCCCAAACTCGATAGAAAGCTGTCTATCCTACCATACCAAGTCCTAGGAGCTTGCTGCAAGGATTTCTTCAACTTGCACACATATGAATCCCTCTCATGTGTCTCAAAACCAAGTGGTTGCTCCACATACACTTCCTCCTCGACTACACCATTCAAGAAAGTTGTCTTGACATCCATCTGGTATATCTTCCACTTCATCATTGCAGCCATAGCAAGTATGGATCTGATGGAAGTGTGCCTGGCTATAGGTGTAGAAGTCTCTTCATACTCAATCCCTCTTTCTGGGAGAAGCCACAAGCTACAAACCTCACTTTGTATTTCTCCATGCTACCATCTGCAGCATGTTTGATCTTATATATACATTTGGAAGTCACAACAAACTTCCCTTCAGGTCTTGGGACTGCATCCCAAACATCATTCTTCATGATCGACTGGTACTCCTCGATCATGGCATTCTTTCCGAATCCTAGGAACTTCAATATATTCAATATCTTCAATAGATAACTTTGTTGCTGAAACAAATGTTGTAGTCCTTCTTTTGTAGGTGCTCGTATACGATCTTTCCTACAAAACAAGTTAAATTTCATGATTAGAAACTTCTCATAGTTTTCAGAACAAATTCTTACACATAAAGAAATATGTCATACAGTCATGCAATTATTTTAGCCAATTCTTCAATACAACATTCATCCATATCCTGTAACTTTCTAGATGCCTTCCAATCTCTACCAGAACATTGTTAAGAGTTTTGCACTACTCTCAACATGTCAGCAAAGAGGTTTCATTCTAGATAAGTAGCAATGGAATTTTGTACAGTGCCATAGGCCACTTACCCATTACATGCATATTAGTAGTATGCTGTTCATTAATGCAATTATTCTAATATGCCAAAATACACAGCCTAATTCTAGGAACATCAGTATATACATCATTGAACAATATTATTTAAACAATCAAATATGCAAGAAATGATAATTCAAATACTTATGTTTGTTTGTTTGTTGGGTTGACTCCCTCTCAGTCTTTGCTTCCTTTCTACAACTCCATTCTGATGTGGATTGTGAGAAGTGGTCGACTCCCTCTGAATATCTGCATCCTTGCAGAAACTATTGGAGTGTGCTCCCTCTTGATCTTTGCTTCCTCGATTACCTGTCCTTGAACTTATATCCATCCTCGATCACTATGCATTCTTACAAGTATCATTATTGTGATATCCTCGATATCTCATACATAATCATACATTTATTAGTATAATCTCAATACTATCAGAAACACAATAATCTTAAACATGTATAGTAATGATCATTTTAAACACAAATAATAAACATTAGTATTCAAGGTTTATATAGGGCTCTTCTGGTTAGTCATATCATCAATTAAAGTAAGAAACATAATATTCCTAAACCCATGATTACTCAAACCTATAACTTCATGAATAATCATAATCAATCATGCCAAGTATACTTATATAAGATATCCTAACAAAAGGTAGGATTTTAACTTGATATAGGAAAAACATACCTGGATTAGCATGTTAGCTAGCTATGTTTAACATACCCACATGATGTCTTCTTGTTCTTCAATGACTTGTGCTAGTAACCTGCATATCTCATAAGTTAACCATTATAGAACCAAGTTATACATACCTCGTAAGTAGATCTTCTATGTGATCCATGATAATGGATGAATCGTTGTCTTCATGTCTCCATGGTCATATGAATTGTTTTTCTTGATGTACCTTTCATGTTAGCGGACAACATCAACCTCATACAACACCACAATGCATTAGTACAATCATAAGTGTCAAAACTCTAATCAATGAATATCTTCTATCATGCATTCATAATTTTATTAAGGTGATACGACAAGTCTAAAGTTAATCAAGATTGTACTAACCTTAATGAAGACAAACATACTGTAAACTTAATCATGAACAGATCTCGAAACATACCTGGATAAGTCATACCTGTCGAGATTGCTTGTAATCTTCTTATGTAAGGTCTTAGCCTCATCTCCCTCTGAAACAGGAACTTCTTCACTTATGCAGGTGATCAAACCATTCTCTTCTAGGATTAACCCAATCCACTTGATTTGTAGAAACTGGATCTGGAGCTGGATTAGGGTTTGTCAGAGAAACCCTAAAAATTCAAACTTTGAATTTCAAACTTCTGAATGGATAGAAAGATGCGCCTTGATGAGATGATCAAGCTGGTATACTCAGAATTTGAAAACTGCAAAGTTTCACCCCTCAAAATTTCCATTGAAACTTCCAGATCTTCTGAATAAGATCCCGAACTAGGGTTTGAAAAAGCCCAACCTTCTTCCCAACCAAAAAATTTGATCTTGGTCTCTAAATTTTGATTTTTATGAGTAGCATTCAGCTGTGGTCTCCGATTACAAAAATTCCAACTTTCTCCGAAACCCTAATTCCCGGAGCCATGAATGAAGGTGCTCAAAATCCAATTCTGTTTTGACAGAAATATTCACCTTATTGTTTCTAGTGTAACTCCAAAATTACGAATCCACATGGTCTGAAACTTCTACTTGTGGTAGCCCAACCTCTCATCTTACCAACCCCACAGGTCTGACCTCAATTGGATTCTCTGACAGAGAGTTATGCCAAGTGTCGCAACGTGACATGTTATGGGATAAAACAAGAGAGAGAACTTGTATGGCGTGCCACGTGTCCCTGGTTCACTTTCGGCCTCTGAAACTTCGGCCTGTGAAAGTATAGTCTGTGCCCTGCCTATTGTGTTTTACGAAATTTCATTTGGAGCTTCCTAGCCCAAGTTATGACCTTTTTTCCTAGGTCACTTGTTTATGACTGAGATCTAGAAGAGGTAGAAACCCTATATTGTACAGATCATAAAACGCATAATACAATGAATTAGAAGTTGTGCTTTGGAATCAAGGTACATGGGGATATTATCTTCGATCTGTAAGAGTTTCAGATCCTGAAACCTTGCCGAAATGTATTTATAGCGAAAGTTCTACGATGACTGGTTTTTTCTATATCAAGCCCTAGCTTCGCAAATGCAACAAGTGTCATAAATGCCATACCATGCCTTCTTTCAGCCTAGCTCTGATACCATGTTAGTTTTTAAGAATTTTCAATTTGATCTAAGATCTTAACTAAGAGAATAACATGTATAGCATATCTACAGCATATCATGGACACAATAATGCAAGCACACAAGAGACACAGAGTTTCACTGGGGAAAACCAAGAAGGTGAAAAACCCTGCAACTTCCTCGGAGATAGAAAGAGAAATGATACAAACAAAGTACAAGAGATAGTCTTCTCCTAGCATCTGATCCCCCTCCTCACATGTGCACCACTTTCCGAGTGATGGAAGAGTGAGTAATGAGATGATAAAATAGAGATCTTCCGATCTATATTTATACTTGTCCTGTCCTGCCTAATAAACTAGTGGGGCCGACTTGTCTAACTTAGCCTAATAACTCATGGTTACATTAATACGGGCCGACCCCACACTTGGTGGTCTAATAACCCATTTACCCACATGAATCATATAGGGCCGACCCCATCAAGGTGGTCTAATAACCCATCGGCAAGTTACAACACTTGCGACATTTGTCAATACAAATGATGACACTTCCGTATAGAGGAATAATAACATCTCTATAGGAGTACAATATACATATATGAAATACATAGGTGAAATACATTCCAAAGTTACATATATATCAACACAAAGCAGTTATCAGTTTTACCTGAGCCGTGGAGTGAGGGGTACTGCCCCAACACGCAAGCCGTAAAAAAACATTAGTGGCCGAGTGAATCCCCAGAACCGTTAGGAAGCCGAGCATACGGGGTCCATATCTATTTTCAGCTGATAAATCACAGATTTTCTCTGTCCAGAACTGTTGTCGATCACTTCCACGTCATTTTGGATCTATCTGTTATCGATGCCTTGCGCGCCATTTCAGATCTATCTGTTGTCGATCCCTTCCATGCTGTTTCAGATCCATCTGTTGCCGATCCCTTCTGCGCCGTTGCAGATCCATCTGTTTCCGATCACTTCTTCCCCATAGTAGATCCATCTGTTGCCGATCACTTCCGCGTCGTTGCAGATCCATCTGTTTCCGATCACTTCTGCACCATTGCAGATCTATCTGTTTCCGATCCCTTCCACGTCGTTGCAGATCCATTCTTGAAAAAAAAAAGTATAAAATTATGTTTTTTCACCATATCTTCCTTGTTTTCACTCCGTTTCCCTTGAAACTTCCCTGAAACCCTTGTAATCCCATTCTGCATCTTTCATTCCTGAGGACCCTATCCCAAATTCCACTTCCCAAAGCCATAAATCTCACATTTGCCTATTTTTAGGGTTTGCCATAACTTCTTTAATTTTCACCCAATTGCCTTCAAATTTTGCCACCGTGTTCATTCGCTATTTCTTCTTCTTTGTCCCTCTCTGACAAATTTTGTTAGGAACCCATGTCTTTACTTTGTTAGTATATTTTTGTTGGACGCATATGCTTTGTAAGACGTCCCGTAGTATTTGTTGAACCATAGTTTGTGTTATTGTTGTTGGGCGCATATGCTTTGTAAGTCGCCTGTAGTGTTTGTTGACCCATAGTTTGTATTGGCCCATGGTTTTGACCCATAGTATTGGAGCCTAAACTTAGTATATAAGTGTGTGTTGAGGCCAATGAAGGACGGTGAAGTTATTTGTATTGAGCTTGCTCAAAGGAGGTTGCCCCCTAGAAGTGGCCTGTGATCAATAAAGTGATTCTGAGTTCTGTTATTACTATTATCTCATATATTTTCATTAATTAATTGTTAGCAGGTTCCTCACATATGGTATCATAGCATTTTCTTGGGCTCGTTGGGTGAAATTTCTGCCAAAATGTGTTTTTCACATTTGTTGCAGGTTCAGATCTCGGAATAATCTCTATTCGCTTAACTGTGGGAAGTACTTGGGAATAATCCCTAAAAATCATTGTGAGGAGTACCACATGAACTCCAAAGTAGCTGGCCCATTTAGAGGACCTGCCAACGAAAAGGGAAACGACCCCTACCTGATTGACTAGTTCCCACCTGTGAGGTAAACCAAGAGATGTCATTTGTGGAAAAGCGGTTATCAGTTTTACCTGAGTCGTAGAGTGAGGGGTACTGCCCCAATACGCAAACCATCATACAACATTGGTGGTCGAGTGAATCTCCTGCACCATTAGGAAGTCAAGCATACGGGCTCCATATCTATTTTCAGTTGATAAATCGCAAATTTCCTCTGTCCAGAACTATTGTCGTTCACTTCTGCGCCATTTCAGATCTATCTGTTGCCGATCACTTTCTCGCCATTTCAGATCTATCTCTTGCCAATCCCTTCCGCGCCATTTCAGATCCATCTGTTGCCGATCCCTTCTGCGCCGTTTCTGATCCATCTGTTTTCAATCCCTTCCGCATCGTTGCAGATCCCTCTATTTCTAATCCCTTTTGTGTCATAGCAGATCCATTCTGAAAAAAAAAAAGAGCTATTTTTTCGCCATATCTCCCTTGTTTTCACTCTGTTTCCCTTGAAACTTCCCTAACACCCTTGTCATCCCATTCTTCATCTTCCATTTTTGAGGACCCTATCCCAAATTCAACTTCCCAAATCCAGAAATCCCACATTTATCTATTTTTAGGGTTTGCCATAACTTCTTTAATATTCACCCAATCGCCTTCAAATTTTTCCACCGTGTTCATTCCTTATTTCTGCTTCTTTGTTCCTCTCTGACAAATTTTCCCATTCTTTCACCCCGCTTCTGAAATCCTCATTTTCTGCTTCCATGTCCATTCGAAACTGTCCAAAACCTAGTCAAACCCCAATTACCCATCAGAGTTTTTCCCAAATCCAAATTTCCCTTTACTAAATAAGCTTTTGTTTGTGTTTTTCTACCTATTCAAAAAAAAAAAACTCCTGATTATGGTTGGCACCCACGTAGGAGCAAAAACCATGGAGGAAGCACTTGCAGCCATCCAAACCAAACTCCAGGATCTGGATGAAAAACTTCTCGGACTCCATCTTGAGCATTCAACTATGAACAACAAACGAGACTTCGAGTCTTCATCAGAGAATGGGTTCTCTTCTTCCAACAACTTTCGTGGTCCGAAGATTGATTTTCCTTGCTTCAATGGTATTGATCCAACTGGTTGGATCTATCGTGTAGAACAATATTTCAGTATGCATAATACTTTTGATCTCACCAAAGTTCCACTTGCATCCTTTCATTTGGAATAGGAATCTCTTCAATGGTACCGTTGGTACGTCAAGGCTCATAAGAGCCAAAATGGCCATATTTTTGCTAGCTCCTTTTGCAACGATTTGGTCCTAGTGATTTTGATGACTTCACAGGAGCCCTCACTAAACTTCTCCAAATTGGCACTGTGAGAGAGTATCAGACAGAATTTGAGAAACTAGTCAATCACACAGAAGGTTTGTCTGATGAATTCTACAAGAGTTGTTTTATCAGTTGTCTTAAGGATGAAATCCGCTCAGAGGTTAAAATGTTTTGTCCCAACACAATGATGGAAGCCCCGGGGTTGGATAAGTTGGAAGAAGATAAGATTGTAGCCCAACAACGCTCCAAACCCACTTTTGTTCCCTTCCAAAATGTGGGTTCTCAACGACCTCCCATCCCTCCAGCTCCTCGACCAACTCCTATCAAGTATTTGTCTGAAACAGAGATGCAAGCATGCAGAGAAAAAGGGATTTGTTATAATTTTGATGAGAAATTCACTCGGGGACATAGATGCGTTCAACAAAAGCTCTATCTCTTGGACGTGGATTCTCTGCTTGCCTATGAAATTGGTGAAGAAGCTCAAGATACAATATATGATCAGGTCGACATTCAGGAGCCGCCTATTGACCCTCCGTCTACGGAAGACCACCCAGAGATATCTCTCCATGGTTTAGCCGGAATCACCACGCCCCAAACAATGCGGGTCAGGGGTACTTTAGGAAGCTTCCTCTTACAATACTCATTGATTATGGTAGCACTCATAACTTCCTTGACCCTTGGATCACCAAATGGGATGATTTTTTTGTCCATCCTTGCTCCAACTTTGAAGTGATGGTTTCCAATGGAGGCACCTTACCTTGCAAGGGGAAGTGTCACAATGTGTGTCTCTCTATGGAAGATTATAACTTGCATTCTGACATGTTTTCCTTGGCCTTAGGAGGATGTAATGCGGTTTTGGGTGTTCAATGGTTACGCACACTTGGACCCATCTTATGGGATTTTGCTGAACTTTGGATGCAGTTTTCAGTCAATGGGAAAAAACAAAAATTTACAGGCTTACAACCAGGGTCTCTCCGCATCATCAGTTCACATCGCTTGGAAAATATCCTTAAGAAGAATTCACATGGTGTCATCGCTCAGCTCCATTCCATTTAGATGCACCCATCAATGGTCCCCACTACTCCCTTGGATATCCAACCAATTTTGGATAGATATGTCGGTGCCTTTGCTGAACCAGTGGGATTGTCGCCTTCACGAGACCTTTCCGGTAAGAATTTAGCCGCCTCTACATTTGCGAAGGAAATGATGGCTATTTTGCATGCAGTACAGACGTGGAATCCATACCTATTAGGGAATTCATTTTGCATCAAGACTGCTCACCAGAGTCTGAAATATTTCCTGGAACAACGGGTCTCCTCACCCACACAATTGAAATGGATTCACCAACTCCTGGGTTAGGCCAATGAGATCACTTACATGAAGGGTCAAGAAAATTTGGTGTCAGATGCTCCTTCTTGCATAATTGATGCCCCAGTTTCTCTTTCAGCTATTTCTCTACTTGTTCCAAATTGGTTGCAAGCTATTCAACAGAGCTATGTCTTCTTTGAACTCCATGTGTCTCCATTGGTCAGGCACTCCGGGTTCCTCCAAACGTATGAGCAGGCACACCATACCTTCTTTTGGTAGGGAATGAAAAGGACAATTCAATAGATGGTGGCTGAATCTGATACCTTCCAGCTCCTTCCGAGATTGCTCGAACCCGTACCCATCCTTTCATGGATCTGGACAGATATGTCTTTGGAATTCATTGAAGGGCTCCCTAAATCTAGAGGGCAGGCTGACATTACCAATAAATGTTTGGAAACTTATCTTCGTTGCTTCACCTCCGAACAACAACCTTCGTGGGAGAAGTGGCTCCCTCTTGCTTAATGGTGGTACCCTACTGCATCTAAAATTACTCCATATGAAGCAATCTATGGTCAGGAACCGCCATTTCTTCTTCCATACACCCCAAACAATGCACCAATTTAGGCAATTGACACGGTTCTTCAAAACCGCGATCATATTCTTTGCATTTTGCAGGACACTCTTCACATGGCCAGAATTCGAATGAAATAACAATTCGATGAACACCATTCTGAGCACCCTTTTCAAGTAGTTGATATGGTTTTTCTTTGTCTATATCCTTCCAAGCAATCCTCCCTGACAGTCAAAGGGCGTCCACTTATCTCTCGCTCTATCATAGAGGTATTTATTCTATGGAACGACATGCAACCAGAGGCTACTACATGGGCACCACTCCTTTAGCTTCAGCATCAATTTCCACATCTAATGCTTTGAGGACAAAGATTTTTCTAAGGGAGAGGGGATGTTAGGAACCCATGTCTTTACTTTGTTAGTATATTGTTGTTGGACGCATATGCTTTGTAAGACGTCTCGTAGTATTTCTTGAACCATAGTTTGTGTTATTGTTGTTGGGTGCATATGCTTTGTAAGTCGCTTGTAGTGTTTGTTGACCCATAGTTTGTATTGGCCCATGGTTTTGACCCATAGTATTGGCACCTAGACTTAGTATATACGTGTGTGTTAAGGCCAATGAAGGACGGTGAAGTTATTTGTATTGATCTTGCTCGAAGGAGGTTTCCCCCTCGAAGTGGCCTGTGATCAATAAAGTGATTCTGAGTTCTGTTATTACTACTATCTTGTGTATTTTCATTAATTAATTGTTGCAGGTTCCTCACAAATTTTCCCATTCTTTCACCCCGCTTCTGAAATCCTCATTTTCTGCTTCCCTATCCATTCGAAAGTGTCTAAAACCTAGTCAAACCCAAATTACCCATCAACGTTTTTCCCAAATCCAAATTTCCCTTTACTAAATAAGCTTTTGTTTGTGTTTTTCTACCCATTCAAAAAAAAAGAAAAAAAATGCTGGTTATGGTTGTCACCCGCGCAGGAGAAAAAACAATGGAGGAAGCACTTGCAGCCATCCAAACCAAACTCCAGGATCTGGATGAAAAACTTCTCGGCCTCCATCTTGAGCATTCAGCTATGAACAACAAACGAGAGTTCAAGTCTTCATCAGAAAATGGGCTCTCTTCTTCCAACAAATTTCGTGGTCCGAAGATTGATTTTCCTCGCTTCAATGGTACTGATCTGACTGGCTGGATCTATCGTGCAGAACAATATTTCAGTATGCATAATACTTTTGATCTCACCAAAGTTCCACTTGCATCCTTTCATTTGGAATAGGAAGCTCTTCAATGGTACCATTGGTACGTCAAGGCTCATAAGAGCCAAAATGACCATATTTTTGCCAGCTCTTTTTGCAACGATTTGGTCCTAGTGCTTTTGATGACTTCACAGGAGCCCTCACTAAACTTCTCCAAATTGGCACTGTGAGAGAGTATCAGACACAATTTGAGAAACTAGTCAATCACACAGAAGGTTTGTCTGATGAATTCTACAGGAGTTGTTTTATCAGTTGTCTTAAGGATGAAATCCGCTCAAAGGTTAAAATGTTCTGTCCCAACACAATGATGGAAGCCATGGGGTTGGATAAGTTGGAAGAAGACAAGATTGCATCCCAACATCGCTCCAAACCCACTTTTGTTCCCTTCTGAAATATGGGTTCTCAATGGCCTCCCATCTCGCCAGCTCCTCGACCAATTCCTATCAAGAATTTGTCTGAAACAGAGATGCAGGCACACATAGAAAAAGGGGTTTGTTATAATTGTGATGAGAAATTCACTCGGGGACATAGATGTGTTCAACAAAAGATCTATCTCTTGGATGTGGATTCTCTGCCAGCCTCTGAAATTGGTGAAGAAGCTCCAGATACAATGGATGATCAAGTCGACATCTAGGAGCCGCCTATTGACCCTCCGTTTCAGGAAGACCACCCAGAGATATCTCTCCATGCTTTAGCCAGAATCACCACCCCCCAAACAATGCGGGTTGGGGGTTACTTCAAGAAGATTCCTCTTACAATACTCATTGATTTTGGTAGCACTCATAACTTCAATGACCCTCGGATCGCCAGCCAGGCTGATTGTTTTGTCCATCCTTGCTCCAAATTTGAAGTCATGGTTACCAATGGGGGTACCTTACCTTGCAAGGGGAAGTGTCACAATGTGCGTATCTCTCTGGAAGATTATAACCTGCGCTCTGACATGTTTTCCTTGTCCTTAGGTGGATGTGATGTGGTTTTGGGCATTCAATGGTGACGCACTCTTGGCCCTATCTTATGGGATTTTGCTGAACTTTGGATGCAGTTTTCAGTCAGTGGGAAACAACACAAATTTATGGGCTTACAACTAGGGTCTCTCCACATCATCAGTTCACATCGCCTGGAAAATATCCTTAAGAATAATTCATGTGGTGTTATCGCTCAGCTCCACTCCATTCAGATACACCCATCAATGGTCTCCACTACTTCGTTGGATAGATATGCAGGTGTCTTTGCTGAACCAGTGGGCTTGTCGCCTTCAAGAGACCTTTCCGATTAGAATTTTGCCGCATCTACATCTCAGAAGGAAATGATGGCTATTTTTCATGCAGTACATAAATGGAAGCCATACTTATTAGGGAATTATTTCTGCATCAAGACTGGTCTCCAGAGTCTTGAAAATTTCCTGGAACAACGGGTCTCCTCCCCAGCACACCTGTAATGGGTTATCCAACTCCTGGGTTATGTCGATGCGATCACTTACAAGAAGGGTAAGGACAATCTGGTGGCAGATGCTCCTTGTCGCACATTGGATGACCTAGTTTCTCTTACAACTATTTCTCTGCTTGTTCCAAATTGGTTGCAATCTGTTCAACAGGGCTATCTCTTCTATGAACTCCATGCTTCTCCATCGGCAGGGCACTCTGGGTTCCTCAAAACATATGACCGGGAATAATGTAACTTCTTTTGGCAGGGACTAAAAATGACAATTCCACAGATGGTGGCTGACTGTCATACTTTCCAGTTCAACAAGGGTGAACCGACACTCCTTTCGGGACTACTCGAACCCTTGCATATCCCTACACAGATTTGGACATCTATTTCTATAGATTTATTTGAAGCGCTCCGGTGGTACAATACCACATCTAAAATGACACCATATGAAGTAGTCTATGGACAGGAATCACCAGTTCTTCTTCCATACACCCTCAGCAATTCCCCAGTTTAGGCAATTGACTCGGTTCTTCGAACCCCCGATCAGATTCTTCTCATTCTGCAAGATAATCTTCACATGGCATGAATTCGACTAAAACAACAAGCCGATCAACACCGTTCTAAGCGCACTTTTCACGCAACTGATATGGTTCTTCTTCATATACATCCTTCCATGCAATCCTCCCTGAAACTCAGAAGGCATCAACTTCTCTCTCAATCTATCACAGAGGTATTCATTCAGTGGCAAAAAATGCAACCCGAGGATGCTCCAGGGGAACCACTCCTTCAGATTCTGCATCAATTTCCACATCTAAAGCTTTGAGGACAAATATTTCTATAAGGGAACGAGGATGTTAGGAACCCGTTTCAATCCTTCTCTTTACTTTGTTAGTATATTGTTGTTGGACACATATTCTTTGTTAGTCATCCCGTAGTATTTGTTGATCCATAGTTTGTATTAGCCCATAGTATTGGACGCATATGCTTTGTAATTCGTCTCGTAGTATTATATGTCCCATGGTATTGACCCATATCATTGGGCATAGACTTAGTATATAAGTGTGTGTTGAGGCCAATGAAGGTACCGTGAAGTTATTTGTATTGGAGATTGATCAAAGGAGGTTTCCCCCTCGAAGTGGCCTGCGATCAATAAAGTGATTCTGAGTTCTGTTATTTATGCTATCTCATGTATTTTCATTAATTAATTGTTGCAGGTTCTTCACACTTGCTCCTTCCGTTGATGGCTAGAGTGAAAAGCTTCCTGCACGAGGATAACGTTATCCAAAATGTGTCTCCGTCTGACAAAACCACTCTGAAAGGGTGAGCTGATTTTTTCTAGTAAAGGATTTATTCTGTTTGGGAGATAATTTTGTAGGATGCATTGCAAAGCGATATAGATCTGAATCTATCAAAGGTGCCCAGGTTCACCTCTGAGAAAGGTGGAGTTGGTGCGACCTCCCACTTTGGATTTTTGGTGAAAGGCCTTTATCATTCTTTGCAGACCAGTCTTTATTATTAACCAACTAGCTCTATAAAAGTGTATTGAGAATCCATTGGGCCTTGGTGCTTTGTCAAGCTCCATAGACTAGATTACATTGCTGATTTCTTCCTCGTAAAGGGCTTCATGAGACTTAAGTTTTCCTCTGTGTTGACAAGAAAAGGAATATGAGATAGAAATTCAGAGGTGGCCTCCTCATTGCCAATTCCATCCTCTTTGAATAATTTCTGAAAATGAGATTTTACTGCCTCTTTGATCTGATCAAATCCTTTATAGATTGTCCCATCTAGGGAGGAGATTTTAGAAATATGATTTCTAGAGAGGCGAGCTCTATATTACCGGTGAAATAAGGAGGTGTTGTGGTCTCCCACTTTTAACCAGAGGTTGCGGGACTTGAGCCTCCAATATTCTTCTTCTTGGAGAAAGAAGTGGAAAGAAAAGAACTGGGAAGATTGTTACTTTTCCAGCTCTAAGTTGGTGATGTCCTTATTCTCCATATCCATCTGCAAATGTTGGGTTGTCTCCCTTCTATGGATAGAGGGGGTTATGAAAGGATTTTTAATCCATTATTTCAAAGCAAACTTGGTAGCCTTTAGTTTCTGCTCCCACACAAAGCTGGGTGACCCTATGACTGGGGTCAACCAAGCCTTTGTAACAATTTCCATGAACCCTTCATGTTCTATCCAAAGAGGACTGAAGTGGAAGGGTATAGGGCCCAGGTTTTCTTCCTCTTCCAACTGTAAGAGGATGGGCTTGCGATCTGAAGTTAGCTTTGGAAGGATTTTAGAGGAGATTAGTTTCCTCTCCAACAAAACCGAGCTCTGCATAAGAAACCTATCCAAGCGAGCAGCAATGTGCGCTGCCCCTACTCTATTGTTGGTCCAAGTGTAGAGATCCTTCTTGGGCTTGAAGTCTAGGAGGTCCCACTATTGTATCATATCTTCGATTAAAGGAAGCATTTGGTCCCAACCACTTATGCCTCCTCTTTTTTTCCCTTGGGTCAAGGACAATGTTTAAATATCCAACTACTATGATATTCTTAAGAGTGTAGATTTCTAGGAAATCTGTTAACGTTTGCCAGCGTTCTTTCTTCTCAAGGTAGTGGACAGGAACATATAAATTGAAAAGTGCAAAGGTAATCTTACTTGAAGTATGGCGAAGCTCGATGTATATCCAGTGTTGTGTCTCGAAAGATCTTTCCAACTGAAATTTGTCTTCTGACCACAGTGTTGCAAGCCCTCCTGAGGAGCCCCTTGCACTGACTGCCTTCCCGACATTTTTCTTCCATTTCAGTTTACTTAAATCAAGAAGAGCTTCGTCTTCTATTTTAGTCTCTTGGAGCATGAGGATCTCTGGGATTTCTATTTTCAAAAGATCTTTGATTGCTTCGGCTTTCAAAGGGTTCCCTAATCCCCTGCAATTCCAAGAGACTATTTGCATTATTTACTATGGATGGAGGGTGTAGGGCCTCCCTTTGGGGGTCTATATCTGGTATTTCTGCCAATGGACATTTCAATAGTGGATTCGATTCCCTGCATTTTTTGCCTCTCCGCGCTTCTTCTTCTCTTGTTTCCTTAAGGGATTTCCTTCCTGCCCTTTTCGAAGGCCTCTTGGGTGTCTCTTCTTTCGAGGATTCTTAGATTTCCAATTGTTTCTTCCTCATCATATCTTCATAAGAGGGAGCGGAGGAACCTCTTGATGAAGAGTTGTGTTGATGCTGTGCTGTAACTTCATTTCCTTCGTTAGTTGCAAGAGGTTGGGTCTGTTGTTCGGTTTCAACCACTGCTGATTCAGAAAGCTCTTCTAGGATACTTAGACTTTCAAATGTGTTTTTGGAGGCCTCTTCCTGTGCTGGAGCTGTGCTCCCTTCTCCTTGAAACTGCCTCGAGGAAGGCACACCAGGCCCCGTAGGCGCCCCTTTCACTTTTGCTCTGTTAGGTTGTTTTACCGAGGCCAATTTCTGCACTTGTGATCATTTTAATAATAAACAAGACAATAGATACTTAGAAGTGCTAGATTTTATTTTATTTTTAAATTATTCAATTATATCATATAAATGATATTAATTTATAGGATGGTTAGTAATGCTATATAATTTTTATTTTTTTTATTTTAAAATAACTTTTTATATTTCACAATTTCATTTTAGTTAAATTATTAAAATGCACTAATCATAAAATAAATAAATAATATTTTAAAAAATAGAAAAATATATTTTATTTTTAAAATATTTAATTTAAGATATAAATTTTATAAAATTGAAGTAAAAATTAAAAAAAATATAAACTAATTAAAGTCAAAACTATTTTGACTACTATGTGATTGCTATATAACTACCAAAGGCAGGTATAATAAAGAATTCTAACAAATATAATGCTTTGAAAAAAAAAGATTTGCTATTAAAACCTAAGCTTAAATATTAAAAAACTAATACTTTATACATATAATTTAATAGAGGAAAATAATATATTGGAAGAAAATTTCCATTGGATACCATTTGGATGAATGATATCCTTTTCAACCAAGTTGAAATACAAATATACAAATTATTTATTAAAACTTTATCTAAATTAATTATTAACAAAATTGATAAGATACATCCGATTCTTATTTATAAATTTAAAGTTAAAACATTTTTTTACATCAACTTGAAAGTAAAACAAACTATATGTCTTCATTTGAAAATTTGATAATATGTATCTTGGGTACAATGACAATCCATAAAGCTCAATAGATTATTACATTATTCGCATCTACTGGGCACACCATTCCAATGACCCCACGTCTCATGAGATGCTTTTAAATGTATTATATTTTAAAAAAAAGGTAAGGTTTTCGCTTGTGATTTTAAAAGGCATAATGTCGACATTAAGTTGACATAATGTGGAAGGTAGAACAAAGGTTCCGTCTTAGGTATCTAGCGAGTGAATCTCTTTTTATAAGAGCCCTGCCACCCACGACAAACATATCGTGTGGAATTTTGATGCTTGAACTATGGACCACTTAAAGGCACATGCATGCTCTCTTGGTTAGTGGTATATCTTTGAAGGGAGGGAAATATTTTGGTGGAGTGTTTTTAGTTTTAAGTATTATATGTTAATAAAGGAATCCATTAATAAGTGGATAAACTTGAATTTTGATGGAAATTATCTATATTTGATAAAAAAAATTATAATTATAAATTTTTTCTTAAAATTTTTAGTTTATTTTAATACAATCCAAATGATTGAAATCTAAAAAAAACTTTGTCTCATTAAAAAATAGTGTAATGTCTCTATCAGGCACCATGTTAAGAGCCCATGCCAAGTGGGGCACATGGCGCGTGCTCCCACACTTAGTCGCTCATGGCATGGCAATTTAGGCGCATATTGATGAGTTACACGAGAAGTGGGCTACATGAACCTGCATGGGAGATGTGTTAGTTGGGAACACTGCACATAAGCGTAGAGGGACCACTTGGGAGTAGCACATCAGTATGGGGCGCGTGCCCAACTTATGTGGACCAATGACTCAAACGTTTAAGGAGTGGTCACACTCATGGGCGGATTAGTTAGATGGTGGACTAGGTCAGTTAGATGGTGGACTGAAATGGCTAGGCGATGTACCATTGCAGACTGGGTGTTGGCATTTTGGGCGGTGCATGTGGACCGGTGGGGTGTGCTGTTACACCTTGGGGCACACCCACCTGGGTATCTCGTCTGTATATATGCGTTGGGCAACATGGCAAGGGGCATCCAAGAAGATCCAAGATAGAAAGTCTAAGGAAGCTCTGAGGTTCGATAGTCAAAGGGAGTCGTAGTGTGCGCCGTAGGGAGTGCATGCCCAACACACAGAGCCGCATTTGGAAGCTCTTGTGGGAGAGTCTTGGAAGGACTTGCGGTAGAGAGGCAGCTCGGCTAGAGGGTCTCTCTGGGCAGGGTCTGATGGGAGCTCGTGTTGGAAGATCCGTAGAGAAACTCAGTTTGGAAGCTCGACTGGTGAGCTTGTCTTGGAAGCTCGGTTGTAGTTCATTGTGGGAGCTTGGCTGAGGCTTGCTTTGGAAGATCAAGTGGTTGTTCGGTTTGGGAGCTCCTGTTGGAAGCTTTCCCAAGGAACACTGCTTGAGAGCTCTTGTTGGGAGCTCGTCTTGGCAAGAGTTCGATGTACAACATAGAAGTTGCGGTAGGTAGTTATGTGGTGTGGATCTGCATCTAGTGGATCATGGCAATAGTGATAGGAAGAGTTCGTGGTAGCAGCAAGAGAGACATGTTGTTTTATAAAGTGGCATAATTGTTGGGGTTTCTTCTTGTGGAGTTAGCCAGTGGGGCACTCCTTCGATTGGGCTGGCCTATGGGCACCCTTCCGAATGTTGTACTATTGTAACCATTGTAACTGTTGAACTAATATATGTTGAAATCTCGGCAAGCCTAGTTTTGGGGTGCCACACATATTCTTGTGTCTATTGTGTTTCTTGCAAAATTGGCTAAGTGTTGGACACGTTAATCGTTAGATGTATAACATAAGAAAATTGGCTAAGTAAGAAAACAAACAAGACATAAGTATAGAGGTTTCCGTAGGTAGGTGTAGTCTGTTGGTGGACCGTCGAGCTGATCTCACTCTCGGTTGGTTGCTAGGCAATGCCACACAATCTACCATAAACAAAAAATTAAGTAAGCCTAAGGTAATTCCATGACAAATAGGTTTATAAGAAAATAAATAAATCTTCTAATTAACTTTGTAAATAAACATTATAAAACATCCATTAACTACACATAAACATAATTATATGATTACTAGGATAGTAAGTTTATTACACTACTCACATCGAATGTTCTCGCTATTACCTTACGACTCATGAGTGCTCCTACGTACAGGATATATGTAAGGTTTTCGTGTTAAATTTGATGTCAACTATTCTTTAAACATGTCTAATTTTGAATGAGCTTGTCATTTTCAAATCATGTGATTGCAATGTGCTTGTCTTTTTTTTTTTTTTATCTTTAAACACAAATGTGTTTAAAGCAATATAATATGGTGAATAAAATGTGCTTGCCATTTTCAAATCTACTTTTAGAAGATAAATGAACTCTCAAACTATTCAAAGTTCTCTACAATTCTGTGCATGTGGAGAGCTGAAACAATCTAAATGAAACAAGGACTCTATGTCATTCATGTGGCCATATTTAAAGTTCTCTGCAATTTTGTGCATGTGGAGAGCTTAAACAATCTAAATGAAACAAGGACTCTATGTCATTCATGTGGCCATATTTGTGGGGGTAGTTTTGCCTTTCCATTGACCATTATCACTGAAAAGAATTGGATTGTATAGTTTATAGCTTCTTCATTTGAAGAATGCACATTCACGTGCTCCTAACAAGGTGTATGGGTAAAGGTGTGTAAGGTCTATAAGATTTTTGAAGTGGGTCAATTTTCTAGAGTGTTTGCATTTTAATATGTTAGAATATGTTTTCAAAATTCATTAAAAATTTGGGGATATCATATACATAGTTTAAATATGATATTAATTATAATTAAAATTTGATTGAATGTAAGTATTGGTTGCTAAATAGGAAAATAATTTAATGGAAGAAGGTGAAATGTTAAGATGGGATAAACATGTACATGTAGTTTTAGTTAGAGAATGAATTTTATTCATTATTGAAAAGTGAAGATGGGTTGAATATACACATTTATTAAGTCATTGAGCTCCATTTAAAATATTTTTAATGTTGTTGTAACAATGTTTAAGTTCAATTTAATGGTTTTTTAGTGGTCATTAATTTATTATTTATAATTTATCTTTAGTGTGGGGTGATACCCACATCCACATTGATGCTTAGTAGGTGGTATTTGTGATTCATTGATTATTCTGAGTATAAGATATCTATCACATGTTGTATTCTAGGTTGTTTATGTGATCATTGTGTGAAAACACTATTTTCTTTATGTCATTTTATTTTTAACTTCAACAAATTAGTGAAAGGTCAATATGGGGCAGAGACCACTCATGGTATTGATCATGTTGGCGTAATGGTTGTTGAGCTCGATTTAGTGGTCGGCCTTAGTGATCATGAAAATCATTTATGATTGACCTTAAATCGGTATCTTGGTTAAGGATTTATATCCAATGATAAAGGTTATGAGTTGATTCCATGCTCCTCTAAGGGACTTGTGTATATAGCATCTTCGCCATAGGTACAGAAGAGTTGAATGGATCCTCACAATTGTGTACTTTCCCAAATATCCTAGTCTAATTTGGCTAACAATTCATATCCATGTGTCAATAATATATGTATGATTTATTCCCCTGCCCAATGACTTATGCATTGGAACATCCAATATAGGGATCAAATGGTTGAATAATTACTAATTATATGAGTACGTTGCAAAATCCTTGTCATTTTAGTGAAGGATCCATAATAATGGCTATAAGGTATAAGTTCAAGTGTGATCTATGAATTAGAACCCTGTTTGATGGTTGTGGATGGATTTATCAATGTGTGAAGTTATTAGGCTTGATCACCCTGCTAGACACACTATACTTTGGATGGATGGCTTGTTTTTGGTGGTTGAAGATAATGATGATGATGAGAACTTGATTAGAGTTGTGGATAATTGGTGAGAGAACATTTGGACAATGCTCGTCATGCAACCGAGTTAGAATATATATGATTAGATAGATGTAGTAGTTGCATATGTTGTCGATGGGAAGCTTGAGCAGAGGGATATCTACCACATGATGACATTCGAAGTGAAATGGTGATGAGTTGCGCTGGAGTAGATTGTGTGACGATCAGGATTATGGTTCAAAAAGAGATCAATGATCAACAACCAGATGAGATTTGTCCATAGCAGAAGTCCAAGCCTTGAATTCAAATCCAAAAGAGGGGAAGATTCTGTTCGTGAGGATAGATGTGGTGTTTACATTTAAGCATGAAGTTGGTCAGGTTCAACCTTGTATGCAACGTCAGTTCCTAGTAGACTTAGTGGTTTCCTAGGATAGCATCATAGGCATTCCAGTAAGATGGATTGATGACCATAGGGATATCCATGGAAAAGGTTTTGGTTTGCATGACGGTATTGAGTTGCATATCTACCAGGAGGTTGTGGTTGTGAGAGGAGGATGCACCGGAATGGAGAGGTTTGAGAAGCATCAAGACAGTGAAGAGTGAAGAGGTTTCATAAGCTGTGCCTAGGCAAGGAGGTTGCACCGAAAGGATGAAGAAGCAGAAAAGTTAGGAAGTTCATTAGTTGCATATAGATGTGGGTCCACAACTGTTGACTTGAGGGCAAGTTAGTGAATAGAGGTGAGGGCCTGTTGGGGCCTAATTTCTTATTGTAATGGCCATTGATTAATTAATGGCTTGTTTGTTATATGTTGTTACACAAAATAATGAATTAATTGATTATTTTATTGTAAAAGTGGTCCATGGGAATAGTATAAATGAAGGGTTTCGGGAGGTCATTGGAATAAGGAGTTAAAGTAATCTTTCATATCTCTCTCAACTTGTAAGGGTTGCAAGTGAATAAGAGAAGTCAGCAAGAAGAGTGGTTTTCGCAGTTCCCTTTCCCGTCAAGGGAAAGAGTGGCGGCTTATGTATTCAGGTTTTCAGTATGAATAAAGCAGATCTAGATGTGTTCACCTCTACTACATGTCTTTTTTTGCTAGTATTTTTTGTTTTCATATTGCGGAATAATTATTGTTGCAAAAATATGCTTGCTGTAGTTTATATATGTTTAGGGTTTCAACAAATAATAGCTTAGGACATAGAAATGCTAACACGTGTTACATGATTTTCGAGTATATAGCCACTTTACACTAAAACAAGACAACATAGTCCTACATGTAGACTAAAAAATGATAAATAAACATATGAATTATGATTATGTTATTTTTCATTAATTGATATTATAAAATTTACTAACTCAACTTTTATTTTGCAGATGTCCTTGCCAAACAAAAACCATGTGCTCCTGAAGCCAACCATATGCTCTTGTCTTGTAAATACTTGGTGAATTATTATTATGTCAATAAAGAATTTAGGAACTTAAATAAGTCGTCATTAACATTTAAGTCATAATTATTGTGCTTAAGCATTTGACACTTAAATCATCATTATCTCTACTTTGGCAAGGACTACGCTACCACGTAGCCTTGTTACATTAATCACATCTATTGTTCTCACCATTCCAATTACCATATGAATTGCAATGCTTTGAATTCTATCATATATTTTTAAAAAATTATATGGTTTTCGTTGTACATGAGACATTAATCATCATCATAAAAATAAATTGCATCTCACATATAGTTACCGTGTTATGATGTTTTTATATATGTTTCTATAATATGTGATATGTGGTTTATTTTTATAATGATGATCAATGTCTCATGTTAATTATGTGAAAATAATCATAGTTTACTTTAAGATTATTAATCTGTAATATATAATGGATATTATCTATTGATTAATGAAGATTTGATTACAAAATTTGGAATACATAATTATGTATATCAATAATTCATGAATGACAACGTAATAGAAAATCGAAAAATGATGTTCTAACTCCTTAATAAAACATGTGGTGAAAATAAGTGTTACTTGAATGAATGCTCTGATTTATGCATAGATATTTATGGTTAGTATTGGCATATGTGTGAAATATAAGAATGATAGTTTTGATATATATTAGGATGAGAAAATAGGGAATACGAGTATCTTATGGGAGCCCATATCTATGAGGGAATGAGGGAATGTTCACAAGATCTTTTAAATATGGGTTGAGGATATAAAAGTACCTTTATTAAACTTATCTCAGATAACTTAGATTTATGATTTATGTGTATGAATTAAGGTTAGAGAATTGTAGATGATGGAAGGATACCATTCTTATAAAATTCAAAAGTCAAATAGAGCCTTAGAGTAATAGAGCAATAGTATAACTTTTTTGATTCCTATTGTAATCACCCACATGATGAGTTTATGGTGTAGCCAATAAACTTTAATTCATTCACGAGATCTAAAAACCATGCACACATATGAGAGTGGAAAAATAATAATCTTTTATTTATTCTCCATCCTAACTATTATAATGACGGTTCAACCCATTATAACTAATATCTGAGATTTTCGAAAATTGCTAATTCTAGAACATTCTTGCATGACTCTAAAACTGACCACTAACTAAAGCTAACTAGAGCGACACTAGTTGTAAACTCACATTTTTTATTAGGTGCATAAACTAACAGATAAATGATAATTACAAATTTAAAAAAAAATCCCGTAAAAACACTAAAACCCCAATTTGAGGTACTATATGAAGGAATTAGGCCCAGAAAAGTGTCAAAAAAAGGTTTGATCAGAAGGATTTGATCAATCACTGTAGTGAAATCTTAGAAACACAAATTCCTATTAAATTTGAGCCCAAATGGATAAACGAGTCAAAATTTATGACCCTTGGAAATCTATGCATTATTTTTTTCTTTCTTTATTTTTTTTTCTAAATTTCAGCCCATGGAAATCCCTGCATCATTCTCCTCTGGTTGAAAAGAACACAACTCCTGCAAGTTACTGTCTTCAAATTGCTTCCACTTAACGAGATCTAGATTCAATCCATGTACTCTCTGCTAGTGCTAAGCCTTCCCACTATACCAAGTATTGGTTGTGTTGGCCTTGCCAAGTATGAAGGGTCTTCTTATCTAAACTATGTGCAATATTTTCCTTTTTATTTCTTGGAATGGTCTGTTTCCAATCCACCTCTAACTCACTGTCATCACCTAGGTTATCCCCACAGATATATATAAATCAGAAACATTAAACACAGGAAAAATATCAAGATCGGCTGGTAAATCGACCTTATAAGCATTGTCATTGATTTTCATGAGAATCTTGTAAGGACCAATTTTCATATATACTTCAATTTGTGGTAGGTTCCTCTAGGAAACCGCTCTTTTCATAAATAAATCATCACCAAATCACCTTCATTAAATACATGATGTCGTTAGTGAATATCTTTTATTATTTTGTTATGCTCGTTACCGGCCTATAGCTTTTGTCTCATGTGTTGCTGTAACTGTTGAATGTGTTATATGCAAATGCTTCCCCATCATCATTGATTCTATCCCTAAGCGGTAGCTGCACCAAATCTAGGAAACCCATAGGATTTCTAGCGTAAACAACCTGAAATGGAGATTTACCTATTGATCTATTCATTGAGTTATTGTAGGAAAATTCTACTTTAGGTAAAGCCAAATCCCACTATTTGGGCTTCTCTCCAATAATGCTTCGTAATAGGTTTCCCAAGCTCCGATTTACTACCTCGGTTTTCCCATCTATTTGGGGGTGATAGGAACTAATGAACTGTAATTTAGTCCCCATTTTCTTCCATAAAGTCCTCCAAAAATGACCCAAGAACCGAGTATCTCTATTAGAGATAATAGTTTTTGGAACACCGTGCAATCTAACAATTTCTGAAGAAAAAATACAATTCTGCCACTTTTGACGCATCACTAGTTTTCTTGCAAGCAATTAAATGAGCCATTTTAGAGAACCTATCAACAACCACAAAAACATAATCATTACCTCGCCGTGTGTTTGGGAGCCCCAACACAAATTTCATGCTCAGATCTGTCCATGGGTCTGTGAGCATTGGTAGTGGCATGTACAACCCTGTATTATGTGAATGTCCTTTAGCCATTTGACAAATCCTACACCATGCCACATACCTGGTTATATCCTTTTTCATCTTCGGCTAGTTTTACTTATCTTTGGTTAAGGATAGCATCTTATGCTTTCCAAAATGTATTGCCAAGCCACTACTGTGAAGTTCTCTGATAATATTTTCTCTCATAGAACCAATTGGAATGCATAGTTGTTTTTCTTTGAAGAGGTAGCCATCTTGTATACAATATTCACCCTAAATAAGATCCATGTGTCAGGTGACTGGATTCTTCAACTATTCTACAATCTCCCCAAAATTGTTATCAGACGCATAGAGATCCTTCAATGCAGCAAACCCATTTACCTGATTTTCCATGGTTGTCAAAAGAATAGTGCGTCAAATCAAAGAATCTACAACCTTATTCTTCTTTCTTGATTTGTGTTTTAGAACAAAGGTGTAGCCTTGTAAGAAAGAGATCCATTTTACATGTCTAATGTTCCATTTCTTTTGGGTGTTTACATATTTTAATGCAATGTGATCGGTAAATAACACAAACGCTTTTGGCACTAAAATAATGCCTCCAATGTCGCAATACTTGCACTATTGCATAAAACCAGCATAGATCCATCTTAAACCCGTATCTATCAAGCACCGAGAGGGATCCAATTTCTTGCTCGGTGTATTTCTTTTTTTAAATTTAAACTCAAGAAATTTGATCTCTCTTGATTGAGATATTCGGGTTTAAGTTTTAAGTTTTTTTTTTTTTCAATAGAAAAAAAGCATAATTCCATTCATCCAAAGAGATCAGAATTACATTCAGTATTCACTTGTACAGTGAATTATCCAAGTCCAAAAAAATTTGGTTCACTTGATGAGACTGTTACATCTTCTTTCAATATGCATAATATGATACTTTCCTGTTTTGTCCAAAAAAACTAGTTCTGTCCCACCGGACTATTTTGCTGTTACATCTTCATAAGTTTTATACAAAAAAACTTCATTGTCGAATATGAAATTCTACAGATTATACATAATTTAAAGAAAATCTATGCATTTTGTCAAAATATAAATATAACATATAACTTCAGAATGTGATTCAGTCAATAAAAGGTCTGTGATAGAATTCAGTTCGCTGTCCATCAATTTCTTTAGCTACTTTCCAAGTGTCGAAAACCATGAGCTGCCCTTCTTTGGATGCCTGGTCCGCTTTTTGGTTATTTTCCCTATAAACATGCCGGCATGTGAATGAATCAAAGGATTGTTTGATCAGCTGAATAGTGTTAAGAACATTTGCAAGTCTAAGAACTCTGCAGGCTTGAGTTTGATTGGTCCAATTTATAACGTTCATAGAATCTCCAAAAACCGCCAGCCTAGAGATACCCCTCTCGGAAGCAAAAATGAGTAGCAATTTTAAACTCATGGCTTCAACAAAATTATTGGATCCCGCTCCAAGACCCATAGTGATTGTATAGAAGTGAGAGTCTGATATATATAAGATTGCTCCCCCACCACAAATCTCATTACTAGCAGCTCCGTCAAAAACCCCCATGGATAAGATTTATCAATCTCAATTTCCATGTCACATCGCTGTTTAGCAACCCTTACATATTCAGGACTGGCTTGATAGATGCCCACAGATTTTGCACAAATAATTTCCGGTATACATGGTTTTTCCTGAAATATAGCCCCATTTCTTGCCAGCCAAATCCCCCATATAATCAGCAGTGGTAAAATATTTTGTTTTTTATTTGTTGCCCATCTCCACCAGTTCTCTCATGCAGTTTCCACAGAGATTCCTTCCCATCTACAGTCAAAGCCGACCATTTTTGTGCATTCTTTCCAAACAGCTACCGTGAACGGACAGGGGATGAAGAGGTGTGTTATCGTTTCCGGTTCCATTTTGCACATAACACACCAACCCAGGCCCTGGAAGTTTCTCTTCTGCAGAATATCCCAGGTCGGTACCCAATTCACTAATGCACACCACATAAAAAGTCTGTTTTTTGATGGGCAATTAAGTTTCCAAAGTGATCTCCACCACCAGACCTCATCCCTATTTGCTGCTCCTGTACTTAGCACTAGATAACCCATCTTTGGTGTGTAAATCCCTGCCGGATCAAGATCCCAAGTCAGTATATCTTCCTGGTTCGAAAGGTGAATATTAGCCCTATTCAAACCGCTGATATAGTTATTCAAAGAAATAAACTCAGGATCCCCCAATCCCAACATATTTGCATTTTTCCAGTGTTGTATCCACGGGTCATCGGGTCTCTGATCAGCCAATTGATTAAGAGTGAGAATGCCCCTAATTTCCAAAGCATTTACAACATTATCAGGCAACAAATGTAAATGTTCACTCCCGATCCATGGATCTCTGCCAACTCTCACCTTTTCTCCATTACCCACATTCCAAGCCAGGTTATTCTCCACCAGATAGAAAGATTTAACCACTGCCTTCCAAATCATAGATCCCCCGATATGAGACTTCCTAGGGCTCCTAATCCATTCTTCCAGACTCATGTCTGCTAGATACTTCCCTTTTATAACCCTGGTCCATAAGCTATTAGTTTTGATAAGTCTCCATCCTCCCTTAGCTGCCAAAGCTTGAGCAAACAGAAAGATGTTTTTTAAGCCCCAACCCCTAGAACTTTAGGTACAACAATTCTCTTCCAGTTGACCCATGGGGTTACCTGACCCTCCTTCTTTCCACTCCACAAGAATCTAAAGCATAACCACCTGATATGTTCAAGGATTCCTTTGGGTATCCAAGACAGAGACATCCAGTATACTGGAATGGCTTCCAAAACGGCCTTAACCAGAACTAGCCTGCCAGCCCTCGACATCCATTTGTGACTCCAAACATTCAATCTTTTCTCCACCTTACCAATCAGCCATCTCCAATCCTTTTTAAGATATACGTTTTCTTTAAGGGAGAAACCCAGATATTTCAAGACCTCATCTAGTCCAGATAAGTTAAAAGGGAAATTCTCAACAAGTGCCCGCACCTCATCCGGTCGCGGCAAATGGGTAGTAAGTGTGGACTTTTCAGCATTTATATCCATCCCCGTTGCTTTAGAGAAAAGTTCCAAGATCTCCTTCAGAGTCCGAGTTTCCCTTCGATCACCTGAGCAGAATATGATAATGTCGTCCACAAATAAAAGATGAGTAACAAATAACTGCTCTCCAATGCCAATGCCATTAAATCTCCCCTGTAATTTAGCATCGATTATAGCCCTGCTGAAACCTTCTGCCACCAGAAGAAATAGAAGGGGGGATAGTGGACAGCCTTGTCTAAGGCCTCTTTCCGCATTAAAAAAGGGAGTGGCCGCTCCATTCAATAACACAGAGAATGATACAGTAGTTATACAAGACATGATCCATCTAATAAAATTGATACCAAAACCCAAATGTGTTAGAAGTAGTCGGATATAAATCCAACTCACCTTGTCGTATGCCTTAGACAAATCAATTTTAAGAATAGCTCCTTTGATATGCCGAGTCTTCATACTGTGTAGTCCCTCCCGAGCCACCCCTATAGCCTCATGTATCTGACGGCCTTCAAGAAAGCCAAATTGTTCAGTTGAAATATGCTCTAATAGTGATACCTTTAGCCTCCGAGCTATGACCTTCGAAACAATCTTGTAGATACAATTGCACAAAGAAATAGGTCTGAATTCAGAGAGAGTAACCGGATTATCATTCTTTGGTATGAGGGCTATAAATGTAGAATTGAAACATGCAGGTATCTTCCCATTTAAACGAGTGTCTTCTACCACCTGTAAAAGATCCAACCCCACAATTTCATAAAGTTCCAGAAAAAATTCAACCGTCCATCCATCCGGCCCGGGGCTCTTGTCTTTCTGGAAGCTTCCAAGGACCTCCTTTAACTCCTCCTCAGTAACTGCATGCATCAGTCTTCCATTATCCTCCTCCTCAACAAACCGCGGAAACAATTGAGCTATCCTTATAACTTCTGCAATAGAGGCCTGGGATGGAGCCTTAAATAAATTCTGAAAATGACCCACCCCGCATCTAGCTTTACCTTCAAAGTCAAAATGTTCAATGCCAACTTCATCTTTCAAGCTCCAAATAGTATTGGCCGCCTTCCTCCCCCTGGCGTATGCATGAAATAATTTAGTATTCTCATCCCCACATTCCATCCAGATCGCCCTGCTCTTGAGTCTCCAGGTTTCCTCCTTTTCCAACAAAAGGTTATTTCTTTTGCCTTCCAACCTGGCCATTGCAGCCTTAGAGTCCTGAGTCTGTAGACCCCCTCCATCCCCTTCATAGATCAGTAGTAGCTCAGCCTCAATCTGTTTCAATTCAGTATCCTCCCTATTTTTCTTATCAATAGCCCATTCTTTGACAGCTCCTTTTAATCTTTGAATGTTCTCAGCGAATTGAAAAGCCACAGTGCGTTCATGTTCCACATCATACGACTTCCAAAGATCCAGAAAGAGACTTTTAAAAGAATCATCACTTAGCCAGTTCTTATTAAACTTAAGAGAGCTAGGTGGATTGATTGGTCCTCTTCTGATCTCAAGAAAGATAGGGAAGTGATCAGAATCCCCTCCGCTCCCTACCCACTGCCTGATTTGAAGAAACCTGTCCACCAACTGTTCAGCCACCAGGAACCGGTCCAGTCTTTTAGCCGCCTCTCCACTCCTGTTATTCCTCCAGGTGGGTTTTAGCTTGATAGGTTCAATATCCAACAAATTTTTTCGTACCAGCTTCTGTTGAAAGTATCCTTCCAAAGGATCCACATGTGCTTGAGGGCCCCAAATTTCTGATTGCCCTAATGTAAAATTTAAATCTCCCCCCACCACAACCGATTCACCATCCAAGAGCTGATCCTGCAGAAGTGAATCCCAGAAAGGAACTCTATTTACATAGGGCCCGTAGACATTTACCACAGTGAAACAAGTACCCAAATCAACAGAGAGAAACTCAGCTCCCAATACAGAAGCCATCCCCCAAGCATTAATGAGTTTAATCGCACAGTTCTTCCATCCCACAGCCAAACCCCCAGATCGACTCCTAACATCCAGAGTCACAAAGGTCCAACCAGCCATCCAAAGTTCCAGTTTCTCCTTGATGATAACACCTAACCCTAAAGTCTCTTGTAGCAGAATCACATCAGGGTGTTCAAGAGTAAGCACCCTCATGAAGGCTGATTTCTTTTTAGGCCCAGCCAGGCCCCGACAATTAAAAGACATGATCTTCATATCCGAACATTCGTCTGGGCATTCACTGCTCTAAGTGCCCTCTCGATCGAGACTTGTTTCCCAGCCCGAAGATCCATTCTGGCCCTGTTCTGAGCCTTAGATAAATGAGACCTGCGGCCTCTACCTCTCTGAGCCGGCGCCTTCTCTTTTCCTAATCCCCCCCCAGAATTCTTTGTGATTGATCGAAGGTTATACCCCAATGCAGAAGACTCAGGTGAGGAGGGCTCAGAAAACTCAACCACCTTCCCAGGATCCGATTCAATAGTTGTCAGATTGCCCTCCAAAAGAAGAGGAGGCAAAATAGGGTTGAGAACAGAGGTTTCGTCCACCGTGAAATTAAAACCCCCACAAGGGGCCGAAGAAATTGTAAGGGGGAGAGTCTCAAAGTGTCCCGACAAGGATAAATTTTTCATCCCCTCAACCCAATCAAGCCCAACCACAGAGTACTGATTTAAATATAAATAAACAGAGGACGTTAAAGAGAAAGAAGGAATACCCGTAAAAGGAGGTCCCGGCACATCAGCCACAGCCAATGGAGCGGAACAAAAAATGTCATCAGCAGGTGCAATATTGTGTTCAGCTTGATTGTCCCGCACCGCATCTGAATTCTTGCAAGGAGTTTCCAATTCCTCATCAATCCGGTCACCACCCGAGTCCTCCATCCCAGGTGACTTTTCGTTGTTCATCAGGTCCAGTGGTTCTTCCATATCATCCAAGTCAGAGAGGGTTCTCCTTCCCCCGTTGAGAGTGAGAACCGAAATGTTGGTATTACAATTGCTGATGATGAAAAATGTATTAGTCTGTTGTGCTCTTTGCCAGATTCATGGGATAATCTGGTTATAGCTATTGGGAGTAATGCAACCACGCTAAACTTCGATGATGTGGTTGCATCCCTACTATCGGAGGAAATGAGGCGGAGATCCATAGATAGTTCAGCCAAGGATGCCTTATTTGTAAGAGGTCGCCCTGGAGACAGATCTAAAAATAAGTCTTCAGGTGGTAGATCTAAATCTCCAGGACCTTCTGTAAGAAAATGCTGGAAGTGCGGTAAAGCTGGGCATTACAAGAAGGATTGTAAATCCAAAAATACTGATAAAAGCAGAGGACCTAATGATGCTCCATCCGCAGATGGGAAAGAATCTACAGAGGAAGGAGGAGATGTGTATCTGGCATCTTCAAGTACACATGCAGAGCATGATTCGTGGTTGATTGACTCAAGTGCGTCTTATCAAATGACTCCTCACAGGGAGTGGTTTTCTGAATACGAAAAGTATGATGGAGGAGATGTATTTCTGGGAGACAACTCGGTGGCGAAAATCATAGGTCGAGGAAAGATCAAGCTACTGCTCAAAGATGGAAGGGTTAAAACTCTTCCCGGGGTTCTGCACATTCCAAAGCTGGCTAGAAACCTTATATCTGTAAGTAAAATGGATGATGCAGGTGTGAAAACATTATTTGAAAAGAACACATGCAAGATGGTTCGAGAATCATTGGTGCTGATGAGGGGAGTTCGGATTGGGACTCTATACAAGTTGTTGGGAAGCACCTTCAAAAATGGATGTAACAGTACTATTGTTCCCGAGGGTAAAAATGAAGGAGACAGAGTCCTTACTGTCTCTAGTGAGAAGACATCGCTATGGCATCGAAGGCTGGGACATATTGGAGAGAAGGGTCTTCGACTATTACAAGGTAAAAGTATGGCTGAAGGCATGTCTGATTTCACATTAGATTTTGATTTCTATGAACATTGCTTATATGGTAAACAGAATCGGGTAAGATTCTCATCTGGTGTTGTAAGAGCTAAAGGAATCTTAGAGTTAATACACAGTGATGTTTTTGGACCTGTGCCTGTTCCATCACTTGGTAAATATGTGTATTATGTTTCATTTATAGATGATTTCTCAAGAAAAACTTGGATTTATTTCCTACGTAAGAAATCTGAGGTGTTTAATAGATTCAAAGAATTTAAGGCTCTTGTAGAGAATCAAACTGAGAAGAAAATAAAAGTACTCAGAACAGATAACGGTGGAGAATTCTGTGAAAGTGAATTTGAGGAGTTCTGTAAAACGTGTGGAATAGCAAGGCAAAAGACTACTCCATACACACCTCAACAGAATGGGGTTGCAGAAAGGATGAACAGGACATTGATGGAAAAGGCAAGGAGTATGCTCAGTGGTGCAGGGCTAACACAACAATTCTGGGCAGAAGCTGTTGACACTGCGTGTTACCTAGTGAATAGGACACCCACATCAGCGTTGGTTGACAAGACACCTCATGAGGTTTGGACTGGTAAGAAACCCTCTCTCTCTCATCTCAGAGTGTTTGGGTGTGATGCTTTTGTACATGTTCCAAAGGAGAAAAGGAGCAAGTTGGATAATAAAGCGGAAAAATGTATCTTCATTGGTTACAAGGATGGAGTGAAAGGTTACAAGCTGTGGAACCCAGTAAAAAGGAAAACAGTTTACAGTCGAGATGTGATCTTCAGAGAAGTTGAAAGCACTTCCAAGATTGAGGATGTACCAAAGGAAAAGAATTCAGAGAAGCTACACTTTGATATCAAGGATGAAAGAGGTGACTCTTTTGAGGAACCAGATTCGTCTGAATCAGATGAGGAGGCAGAATCGTCTGAATCAGATGAAGAGGCGGATCCACAGACTCCGGTATTGAGGAGATCTGACCGAGAAAGAAGGCAAGTTGAAAGGTACAGTCCCCCTGATTTTCGTTCTAATTTTGTGTTATCTATTACTGATGATGATCCTAGAACTGCTAAAGAGGCAATGGATTCAGAAGATAGTAAACTATGGAAGAAGGCCATGATAGAAGAAATGGATGCCTTGGACAAAAATGAGGAATGGGATCTGGTTGAGTTTCCAGAAGGAAGAAAGCCTATTGGAAGAAAATGGGTATTCAAGAAGAAGTTAAATGCAGCAGGTAAAGTGGAGAAGTACAAGGCTCGACTAGTAGCGAAAGGTTACTCCCAAATTGAGGGCATCGATTTTGGTGAGATTTTTTCACCTGTTGCAAAATTGACTTCTATTAGATTTCTTCTATCTATTTCTGCTGCTTTTGACCTTGAAGTAGAACAGATGGATGTAAAGACGGCTTTCCTACATGGAAATCTTAATGAAGAGATCTATATGAAGCAACCAGAACGGTTTGTGGTGAAAGGAAGAAAGGAGCTTGTCTGTAAGCTGAAAAAATCTCTCTATGGATTGAAACAATCTCCCAGAATGTGGTATCAAAAATTTGATACTTATATACTGGGACTTGGTTTCTCAAGAAGCAAAGTTGATCACTGTGTTTATTTTAAGCTAACTGGTGATCATTTTATTTATGTAATATTGTATGTTGATGATATGTTGCTAATTGGAAACAACAAGGAAATCATCAAGGATGTCAAGAATCAGTTGTCATCTGAATTTGACATGAAAGATCTTGGTGCTGCAAATTTCATTTTGGGCATGGAAATAAAAAGAGATCGTGAAAACAGGAAACTCTGGTTAAATCAGAGGAAATATGTTGAAACGATATTGAAGAGATTTAATATGCAGGAAAGCAAACCAGTGAAGGTGCCCATTCCTGTAGGTGTAAGGTTATCTACAGAACAGTGTCCCACTACACAAGAAGAGTTAGAGGACATGTCTCATGTTCCCTATGCTAGTGCAGTTGGCAATCTGATGTATGCCATGGTCTGTACTAGACCAGATATAGCCCATGCAGTGGGAGTTTTGAGTAGATACATGTCAAAACCAGGAAAGGAACATTGGACTGCAGTAAAAAGGGTCTTCAGGTATTTGCGTGGCACTACAGATTTTGCAATCTGCTACCAAGGAAGACCTGGTCTAAACAGAGAGATAGATATACAAGGATTTGCTGATGCTGACTAGGCTGGAGATCTTGATCACAGAAGATCTACAAGTGGCTACTTTTTAATCTATTTGGAGGAGCAATCAGTTGGATGAGTAGAAGACAAGCTGTAGTTGCACTCTCAACTACAGAAGATGAATACATGGCAGCTACCCATGCAAGTAAGGAAGCTGTATGGTTGCAAAGATTGTGTTCAGGTATTGGTTTTGTTCAGAATGCAGTAAAAATTGGCTGTGATAGCTCAAGTGCAATATTTCTGGCAAAGAACCCTGCTTATCACTCGAGGACAAAGCACATTGATGTGCAGTACCATTTCGTCAGAGACATGGTTGAACAAAACAAAGTGTTGTTGGAGAAGGTTGACACTTTGGTAAATGTTGCAGACTCTTTGACAGAGTCTGTGAGTACTCAGAAGTTCTCTTGGTGTAAAGAGAACATGGGCATTGTTGCCCTGAATTGTTGAAGTCATAAATTTCTCCTGTATGTGAAGAGAACAACAAGTGGGAGAATGTTGGGTATGTTATATCTCTTCACATGGTCGCTGCGTGTACAACACGATCCCTACGGCACTAGTGATTCGCCTGCGCCGGGCGCGTCTGGAGGGGGGTGTTTAGAGGGGGGGGTAGCCCGACAGGGCCCACCCCCTTCGTTTCGGACCGTTAGGTTCCGAAACGACACGGAGCAGAAATTTTTTTGGGTTGCTTTTTGCTTTTTCGCGATTTTTGACCCATTGTACTCTATCTAATCCCGGTAAAAGGGATTAGGGTTGTAACCTAATTTCGGGTAAACGAATTAGGGTTTTAGATGCTGCGGAATACCATTTATTGTATTGTACATGGTTAAATAAAACATATAATGAAAAAGGAGCTATGCGGCTCTAAGTTTTGCTGGTTTTTTCCTAGTTAAGGGTTTCCAGGTGAAAATCTCTGTGTAATGTGTGTGCCATTGTGTATTTTCTGTTAATGCTTAAGAATCAGATAAGTTTGTACTTCACTGTTAAGGTTTAAAACTTACACGAAAGACGACAAGCAGACGCCGGGTGTCCATAGGCATGACACCGCCTACACCTAAAGGGCACATTCTCGTAATCCAGCATTTGAGGAATACTAACAGGCCCCCATTCCAAATTTATGACCTCCCGTAGTCCATCACGGATATTCAAATTAACCAAAATTCTTGCCACTTGTTTGTAATGCGTCTCCAAAAAGGAAAGATCAGCCTCCAGAAAATTTCCCAAAATATCCCCGATCTTACAAAAATGGCAGATATCCCAAAAGTGCAGAGGAAGTCCCGGTAGTCTTACCCATACCGGAATCAAATCAAATCTCTCCTGACTAGCATCAAAGAGTGGATGCCAGGGCTTCAACAATACCGGCGAATGATCCAAGTGCCAGTTCCTGTCGAGAATTTTGTGCAGATCAACCTCAGAATGTAGTTTCACCGCAAACCACCCCCGTAGCAGCATGTCCACCTCAGGTGTGTAACCTAACACCTCGCGCCAGTGTGTTTCCACCCACTCCATCACAGTAGGTCGAGCAAAATTTCTTCCCATGACCCTACCCACCAGCGTCATATGAGACATCTCAAGGACTCGTTCCTAGGAAATATCCTCGCCTACAGCATAACTACCCACAATGCGGGTTTTAATCCAACTCCTATTGCGTCACTTGCTAGGTCCTTTATGAACAGCCCCGACCCCCACTGTAACCCCCTCCTTATCCTTCGAAGACCCAACACACAGAGAAGGGCTATCAAATCCACGGTGTTCAGAAATCTCCAGAGGCACTCGCACATCCACTCCAGTTCCACCACAACCCGTCCCACACAGCTGCTGTACCTGTCGAGCCACACCCTCATCCGCAATCCGTTCAAAGAAGGCCACCGCTTCAAAACCCTCCTGCAAACCAGACACCGGGAACCCTAGGTTCTGAGCAAAAAAGTCTCCAGCCTCCCTCCAACTCGAGCTACCCAAAATATCCACTGACATTCCATCATTGTCCAGATTATCCGGCAGCAAGCTATGTGGAGAGAAAGTCAGGTACTCCGAGGGTGAGAAACCAGTTACCGGCCTCACCATCCCCAAACCGGTTGAAACAGTTCCAACAGGCCCCAGCATTGGGAATTCCTCCAGGCCCTCCATCTGCCCTCCACCTGGCACCCCCCATACATCTTGTTCCTCCAGCTGGTCACCAGAGTAATCTACCATTTCCACTTCCTCCAACGAAGCCATAAACCCTGAGAACAGCTGCAAACCCTACCAATAACCCCAGTTCACCGACACACCGGCTCCAGAACTACTGACAAACAGACCCAAAGAGCATCTACACAATAGTTTATTCCACCACATCCTGTTATCTTCCTCCTTCCATCGTTTTCTAGTTGCATTCTACGGTGATGTGACAGGGAGAGGTTTGGTTAACGGGACCTCTCCCCTACCGTGACTGGTAGCTCCCAGCTACCCAACGCAGCTGCGAAACCCTACCTACATGCCGTCGCTCCATCGCTCCTCCTGCTTATTATCAAGTAAATTGTTTTTATTTTATAAACGAACATCTATTTTTTAATTACTTTTCATAGTATTTTATTTTATGAACCAACATGGATTTTTTTAAAATACTTTCCATAATTTAATTTTTTATTTTATGAGCCGACATGAATTTTTTTAATCATTTTGTTAGTAACAAACGTTACATCACACACGTTACAACATCTCCCCCATATTGGGGTGTAGAGTGCCTCGTTTCACTCGGTGCAATTATGGATAGAGGGTTAGCAAATCTAGATGTTTTTAAGATTATATAATTAAACCTGTATCTATAAAGCACCGAGAGGGATCCAATTTCTTGAGGTGTATTTCTTTTTTAAAATTTAAACTCAAATGAATTTGATCTCTCTTGATTGATAGATCCGGGTTTAAGTTTTAAGTTTTATTTTATAAAGGAACATCTATTTTTTAATTACTTTTTCATAATATTTTATTTTATGAACCAACATGGATTTTTTTAAAATACTTTCCAAATACTTTTTACGTTTTATTAGATGGTTATAGGATTTTTTTAAAATACTTTTTACATTTTATTATATGTAACGCTATATAACGCTACAACACATTAGAAGATCTCCCCCATACTGCGCTGTAGAGCACCTCGTTTCACTTGGTGCAATTATACATCATATGTGGAGTAGTTATTTCTTACCTCATTCATTTTTTCACAAAAAAATGCAATTGGTCTACCTGCTTGGCTAAGTACAACTCCAATGCCTACATGTGAGGCATCACAATCTACCTCAAACAGTTTATCAAAACATGGTAAGGATAATATAGGTGCCTTAGTTACCTTCTTCTTTAGAAACTTAAAACTTTCCTCAACTTCATTGGTCCACTTGATTGTCGTGCCTTTGGTGGAATCTATTATGGGTGCTACAATACTGCTAGAATTTTGAATAAATTTTCTGTAAAAGGTGGCCAAGCCATGAAAACTTCTTACCTTTGTTATTCTTATAGGACTAGGCCACTCCAAAATTGCTCTGACCTTCTTCAAATCCATCTTGAATCCTTCTGTTGAGATGACAAAACCCAGAAATACCAAAATTTCTTGCAGGAACCTACATTTCTTCAGGTTTGCATAAAGATGATGGTTTCTCAATGTATCCAATATAATCTTTAAATGCTACAAGTAACCTTCTTTGTTGTTACTGAAATTTAGAATGTAATCAAAATAAACGACAAAAAACTTACCAATATAATGTCAAAGCACAGTATTCATCAACTGCATGAACATCCTAGGTGCATTGGATAGCCCGAATGGCATCACCATCCATTCATATAGTCCATCCCTAGTCTTGAAGGTAGTTTTCCATTCGTCCCCTTCGTGAATCTGGATCTGGTGGTATCCACTTTGCAAATCAATTTTACTAAAATACTTAGCTCTAGTTAGTATGTCCATCATGGCGTCCAAGCGCGGTATAGGAAACTGATATTTGATGGTAATTTTATTGATTGCTCTACTATCTATGCACATCCTCCACGCATTATCTTTTTTTGGAGTCAACAATGTTGGTACAACACATGGAATCATTCTTTCTCTTACCATACCTTTCTTTATAAGCTCTATTAATTTCCAATTGATCTTTGCATGTTGTGTAGGATTCATCCTATAGGCTATCTGATTAGGCAAAGATGATCATGGGATTAGATCAATGTGATGTTGAATATCCCCTTTTTGGTGGAAGACCATCAGGTAGTTCATTAGGGATCACATCAACATATTATTCTAGTACTTTGGCCACTTCAGTAGGTATTGGCATGTCTTCCTCGGCTCCTTTTTGCACTATTAATGCATATCAGAATCCTCTTGCTTTCATTTCCATAACAAGCTCTCTTTTTTACAACATATTATTACCTTTCCCTTCATCCTTAGGGGCAATAAGACAAATTTTGATCCATCCTTCCAAAAGGTGTAGGTATTCTTTTCTCCATCATGCATGGATTTTCTGTCATATTTCCAAGGCCTCCCAAATAACGTATGGCATGCATCCATCGGAATGACATCACACTATACTTCATCTTTATAAGTCTTACCGATGGAAAACTTGATCAAACATATTTTATTAATGGTGACTTCATTCTCTGTTTGAACCATGCAATTTGGTAAGGATGGGGATGCGTTTCACAGCGTAATTTCAACTTATCTACTATCTCTTTGCAAACCATATTCTCACAACTGTCACTATCAACAATAACTTGACATACCTTTCCCACAGAATTGCACCTGGTTCGAAAAATATTTTTCCAAAGCCACAAATATTCATTGTCGCCAAGTTGTCTTTGCTCTTTTTTGGGAATCACCATTGACCTCTGCATCATGATATTCTCCCCCATATCGGCCGGGACTCCATATTCAACTCCTTCGTTCTCAGCTTCGACCAAGTTTAAACTAGGTTGTTCTCTTGCTTCGACTCCTGCATGTTATAACTTGAGCACTCAAATGCTTGATGGCCCTCTACACCACACCTAAACACATATAAGGTCTTCCTCTAGCATCACCATAACCTCTACCCATCTGAAATCCTCTTCCTTATAGTTGATTCAGGTTATCTTGTCGAGGATCTTCTACTTTCTCAGCTCCTTGGGATGATTCGCTTCTAGCATAGTTAAAACCACCCCGTGAGGCAGATGATGTTCCCCTCCTTGCTCCTCCATTCCTTTGAGAAAATTATCAAATTTTTTTCCTCGACCTTTAAGGCTAACTGGTATGCCTCTTCCATGTTGCGAATCTTATGCATGCTCAATTCATCTTGAATAGAAAATTTCAAACAATTCACATACCTTGTAGCTAGTTTATCATCAGTTTCATGGTGATCCACACGAATGAACAACTCATAAAACTCGTGTGTGAGTTCCTCCACGGTGGACAGGTTTTGCTTGAAATTCTGAAATCCGTGAAAAAGGGTCTATGCATAGTCTAAAGGAAAAAAAAAATTCTCGCAATTTTTTTCCACCTTATTCCAGGCCTTAATTTTGTCTTTTCCCTTTTTGTTATGTCATTTTGCACATGATCCCACCAGATCATGGCGTGACCCTTCAACTTGGTGCATGCAAATTTCACCTTCTTTTCCTTTGTCATAGGCTTCCATTCAAAAAAAAATTCCATGGTGCTCAACCAATCTATTAACTCCTTTGGTTTAAGACTCCCTGCATATTCTGAAACTTCCATTTTGATTCCATCATTTCTCCCTTCTAGAGCCCTAAGCATCCTTCCTTCAAAAGGTATGCGCTCTAATTGTTCTTCTTCATGTTTTATATGTTGATTCACATCTCATTTGTTTGTCTCCTCATCAGACATTTCCCTTCGTATTATTCTCTGATTAGCCACCATGTTTGTAATATCCGCTACTTGCCTTTGGAGGTTTTACATATCTCTATGCATCTGAGCAAGACTTGCTCTTCCTCTTCCTCTCCTAGCCATATTCATGCTCTGATACTAGATGATGTAGCCAATAAACTTTAATTCATTCATGAGATCTAAAAACCATGCAAATACATGAGAGTGGAAAAATAACAATCTTTTATTCCTTCTCCATCCTCTATTATAATGAAGGTTCAACCCCTTATAGCTAATATTTGATATTTTAAAAAATTTCTAATTTTAGAAAATTCTCACGACTCTAAAACTGACCACTAACTTAAATCTAACTAGAGCGACACTAGTTTTCAACTTGCTTTTCTGATTAGGTGCATAAATCAACAGATAACTGATAATTACAAATTTAAAAAAATCCCGCAAAAATACTAAAACCCCAATTTGAGGCACTGTACGAAGGAATTAGGCCCCGAAAAAGTGTCGAAAAAAGGTCCGATCAGAAGGATCTGATCGGTCACTACAGTGAACTCTTTGAAACACAACTTCCTCTTAAATTTGAACCCAAATGGATAAACAAGTCAAAAGTTATGACCCTCGAAAAACCCTACATTTTTTAAAAAATTTCAGTCCACGGAAATCCTTGCATTGGTTGATATACCATCCCATGAGGCATAAAAATAATAGAGCAACATATGCCATGACAAGTGAATTCACTCATATATTATAAAGGGGGAAACTAAGGACTATAAATGATTAATGATTGATTGAATATTCAAGCACCAAGAAGGAAAAACTAGATTACAAATAAAGAAATGTTAAAGGAGGAAAATTAATGCTTTCTAGGTTTTATATGCATTAATAAACATTATTACATAATCACTTTACATTACAAGTAAATAAGGTGTTAATCATAGTTTCCATGCACAAATATGGAAATTGGTATATATTGATTTATTTTGTAAATTTTTTATTCAATAATATATAATTAATAGGGTAATAAATTTAAAAAACATATCTTAAAATAATTTAGTTTCATTCATATATATATCTATATATTTCTAACAATTGTCTATTGGATGTAGCTTGGGTGGTTGGGAGGAATGATTCTTACCCTTCCTACCCAAGTTCAATTCTTGTAAGTGACATGATGCTCTTGTTAATCCCCTATGTAATGATTGAGTGGATTATGTATTCTTGTCATACCTTGAGTAGCAGGTATTGGCATATTTATGAGTGAAACAAAAATTCTTCTTGTAAATATATTTAATGTTTCAGAATTGTTTTTACAATCCCCTCTTGTTTTATACTTATATTTTTGGTAAATACATTTATTTCAATTGTAAAAAAATATTTTCAAGATAAAAATAAGTAATTGCATACAAGGTTCTCGTATCCCATAAACAAAAGGTCCTTATAAACCAAATTAGTGTTTAACATGGCTACGACCTTAAAAATAAATTATTATTATATATAACAATTAAATAAATATTTTAAAATATAAATTTAAATAGTGCAAACATAGTATAATATAATAATTTGAACCTTTTATGATTACACTTTTCCCATATATTGCAACTTTTAATAAATATGAGATTATTTACGATGATATTCACATTTTTGAACAAATATTTATATATATGTAGATTTTATTTTCAAATGATATACTATTTATCTATATAATTTGATGAGCCCTAATAATTAAAAGCATGTCTTATTACATTTATATGTTAATATTTGATAGGTTAACATGTTTCTTATTACATTTATATATCAATATTTGATAAGTTGTTTACATTACAATGTTATAATTTGTTTATTGTCATTATTATATCGATATGTGTTTATATTTTAGAATTTAGGGTGTATTAGCATTTATATTTTTCCTAGATTGAAAGAGTATGAAACAAGTGTATTGTCAAGATTGATTTTATGTTAGTCATTCCAAATTCAAAATAAACAATTATAAAAAATGGTTGGTAGCTAAAACCTAGATAACTCTGTTGGAAAGGATAGCGAACAGTAGAGAATCCATGGCGCATAGGGTTTCTAGCGGTGCTGTGCTGCGGGTGACTGAGTATGGAGTTCTGGGGGACTTTTTTTGAGCACAAGAGACTTGGAGTCAAGCTGGTTCAACTTGAACCAGCCCAGTACCTACCAAGTATAAAAAAAGAGGGAAGTCTGGGCGTACGGTGGTGTTCACGTTTTTCTCTTTGGTGCTCCTGTTACTCAATTATTTACCATATTGGGGTGGTCCCGCCTTATTGTTTGACATTCGGTTGGATCTTTAGTCGACGGATTGGGCCGGTCTGTTGGAAGCTACATTTTAGCTATTCCTTGTCCTATAACTGGGTGTCGGGGTCACGAATCTGCAGGCTCCTGAAATATCTTTTAGACGATTCCTTAGTACCGGTCACCTACCAGCTTGTCCTTGTACCGGTGAGCAACTACGTGCCCTATCATCTGGCGGGGGCAGATGCCGGTTACCGTTGTCAGGTTCTGATGGGACATCGACATAGAAAATTTGGATTACCCCTGAAAGGGGCGGTTTTCGACACTCCACTACCATTTTCCTCGGAACATAAGAGAAGGGTTCCAGGTGGGGTTGATGCATGCGATCTTGGGGTTTCATCGGAGCCTCAACCTTCTGTACAGTTTCAGGCTAAGTGGATAGCAAGATTCAATGGTAGGAAGGCTCGGAAACGCAGAGCCAGTAAATCGTTGAAAGTGAGGGACGGTTTGATTCGGCATGAGATTCCATTGGAGACTAACCTGGACCGGATAGAAATGCTCAGCAGTTGTGCTATTGTTGGACGTCTTGAGTTCAATGGGGGTGAGCAGAAGGACCTGGTGGAGTGGGTCCGTAAGTCATGGTTTCCCATTATTGGGGATATGCCTAGGGTTTTGCAGCTCATCAATGGGTGGCTGATGTTTATATTTTCCAACCCTGTACATGTTGGTTTAATATTGCAAAGGTTCTGGAGCTTCAAAGAAGGCTCTCTCTGTCTTAAGAAGTGGCATCTTTTGTTTGACCCAGTGAGAGAGGTTCAAAGCTTCCGACATTTGTGGATGATCATACCTGGACTCCCGATAGAACTCTGGTCGGAAAATGTATTGATGGGAATCGCCAATTCTGTGGGTAGGTTTGTTCGTCTGGACTCATCCCTTCATAGCTTTGACAGGCGGTCGGCTCGTGTTATGATAGAGTTTGAGATCGCTAAAGGGTTACCGGAGGAGGTGGAATTAGTCTGGGGTGCTAGGGTTTGGAGGCAACACCTGGACTACTTTCGGGTTCCCTTTAGGTGTCATTATTGCCTTCGGACTGGTCATATTCATGCTAAATGTCCGGAAGCTAGGATACAGGCTCACTGGTGGTGCTCCACAGACTGCTCGGGGTCTTCGGAAAAAGCTTCTTCTAGCTTGGACAACACTCCTTCTGAAGATACTCCTATTCCGGGTAAGTCTAATCCCCATATTGGTTCTCCCATTCCTTATATTCCGGAGGAGGATCTTTTATTGGCTCAAGCTGTCGATGATATTCTTGATAAAAAATTGGCTTATGGGGATATTGTGATATACAAGGGTCAAGAGAGGGTTTTGTCTCCGCTCTTACATTCTGCCCCATCATCTGTCAAACCTAGACATTGTCGGGGGTTGTTTGGGGACCTTGATAAGCCTCACATTGACACAGATATTCCTACGGCTCCACTTCAAGAACGGTGGCAGGTATCTGTTTTGGGCTATGGGGTTACGGGGGATACTATCGACCAGGAGTCTGCCTTTTCTACCAGTGAGTTGGGATTGGGGGTTTCTGTTAATCATAGTGGGACTGTTGGACTTTCCACTGACAGTCAGGATCAGGGTCAGTTTACAATTAGTGATAATGCTATTTTGAATGAAGTCGGCTGCATTCCATCCTTGGATGTTATTACTCCTTTGCAAATATTTTTGAAAAACCCCTCCGCCATCCCAAAGGTTTCGTCGGTCAATTCTGCCAAATTCCAAAAAGTAACCATTAGGAAGGCGAAGCAATCCGCCAGGAAGGTGAAGGGTTTATTCAAGGATTTGGGGTCAGACTTTACCCCTTTGACTGATCGTTTGAGGACCATTGATACCTTGCAGAGTCTCACTGTTTCTGGTTCTATGGGGGTCGGGAAGGGTATGGAGGATATGTCAGTTACTGTTGGGGGCCTTGGAACAATTATCCCCCGTGACATTGTTCCCTAATGTCAATCTGTTCTCTTAACATTCAAGGGTTGGGGAGGGCTGCCAGGGGAAGGGACCTGTCCAATCTAATCTCTACTTCCCGGCCTAGTATTTTATTACTTCAAGAAACCATGTGTGGTGATCATGTTGCTATTTCCAAACTAGCTGGGGTGGTTCCTGGGTGGGAGATCTCAGCTGTTAGCTCTAATGGTCTGGCTGGGGGTGTGGCAGTGGCCTGGGACCCTAGGGTCTATTGTCTTTTCCCTTTTCGGACCTCTTGGGGTATTTTGTTGGAAGGTTATTTATAACATCCCCTCCAATCATACCAGCATGATAGAGAGGATCGTGATGCTAAAGCCGGGCATCTAGCCCCATTGAACTTTAAGTAAGCATTCACATAATTTAAAAGACATATGGGATGTATAATTATAAGAAAAACACAGCGGAATTAATTTCAATAACACATCCATCATACATTCAAGATATTCAACAATTAATAATTTCAAAGTTAACACAAGAGAATACTTATCTTAACAAGTAATCCCAAGCAACCAGCTATGCATCTGCAACGTTCCTCCCAACCATAGGCCAGTTGTGCTTATCAACCTCTTGATACAACTGCCACCCCCAAGCTGGGCATGATCTCTACAGGAACCAGGGAACAACAGACTCACACATAGCCAAGCATACACCAAGATGAGCCAAGCCAATCTACAATTGGGTTTATCAGGCTGCTAGGGAATGGAAAGGAAGAATTGCTAAGCTAGTGAGCTCAACCACAGAGCTATGGATACCTCTGCAAGATCTATCTAGCTTGGCACCCACAATACCTACACACCCAGCACAAGGAAGTATTCTTTTCACTTTTGTACAGTCCCTCAAGCCATACCTTCTCCATCTAGTGCTCCCAGGGTGTGCATAGAAGAGTAGCCAAAGCCCTCTTGATCTTCTTGAGAAGTTACTCCCTTCACAAGGTTTATCAAGCCAATTCTGTCCACTACCACTCCAAATCTTTTGCTCACAGGTTCAAACCAAAACATGGATGCACATAACAACAGAAGTATAAGTGTGGGGCATGATAAAAACGTTTTTACAGTGAGATGCCCAAAGATGGGGTTTCTACCAGCCAGAAAAACATGGGAAAGCTTAAAAACAAAAATGGCAATTGGGGAACAACCCTGGAGAGCAGAAATCGTTTTCAAAAAAATGTCCATGGTCATTTTGGGGCAAAAGCGACCTCCATCACAGTCCCAACTTGTGGCCCTTCCCTCCCAGCTACTGTATAATGCAAAAACGAGCTCCTAGGCATGGAAAAATGCAGAAAATGAATGAAAAACGTGTAGGGAAAGACCCAGCTAGCTCAAACTGTGTGAGAGAGGAAAGACTGATTGTTCAGAATGGATTTGGGCACCATTTCGTGGGTGTTTTATTGCCCAAGAAGACAAAACACGATTTTCCAGGTTGATGGCTTGCCCATGCACGAAATTGGCTGCCATACCTCTTCATTCCCAAGGCATTAACTACCTCAACCAACTCTTGGAAGAATTAAATGATTGGGTTCATAACCCAAAATGGGTAGTTGGTGGTTTATGGGTTTCCTCATTGACACATGGATTAACACCATTGGCTCAAGGGTTTGAATAATTTCCCTCCCTATTTCTTGTAGAATCATGCCCCATCTCTTTGCTGCATTGCATAGCTAGTTGTGGGTATTTTCATTAAAATTCGTATTTACATGATGTCTCATTTACATTGTGCCTATCTAGCACGAGAACCATAGGCATCTATTTCTTTAGTTGCCGATACATAAAACAATAAATCAATGGTGGGGCCTTGGCCTTGAGCTCCTCACCATGATCAAATTACAATATTTACATCATTTACGATTTAATACAAAGGGGGTCAAAATGGGGACATTACATTATTGTAGGGCTTCTGACCTGCACTTTTCTTTGCTGAATTGTTATGCTCCATACAAAAATCGGGAAGTCTTTTGGTTGGGACTTCAGTCCTCTGGTATTATTGATAGAGATAACATCATTATAGTGGGGGATCTTAATTTCACCAAACTGGCTCAGGAAGTCTGGGGAACCAAGGCGAGAATGGATGAGTTGGCACATTTTTTTTTCAGAATTTCTCATTAACAATGATCTTATTGATGTGTGTACAGGGGAACTTGTTCCTACCTGGTCAAACGACAGAGCAGGTGATGAAGGAGTACACAAGAGGCTGGATAAATTTCTAGCTAATGCTGCATTGTTGGATAATTGTAGTCGGTATCGGTCCTGGGTTGGAAGGTGCAAAGTTTCGGACCATTGGCCGATATTTTTACAATTGGAGGAGGACTTTTTGTCTTCTAATTACCCATTCAAGTTTGATTGCTCCTGGCTATCCAATGCAGATTTCGATCGTCTGGTCAGGGAGGTGTGGACTAGATCTGGCGGTGATACTAATTTGAACCCTGTTGATCTTTTTTGTTACAAATTAAAGGTCTTGAAGGGGGAAGTTTCTCATTGGATACACTCGAAAAAACGGTTGGATAAGAAATTGTTGGCTGATGTGGAATCTCAACTGCAACAGCTCTATCTTCAAAATTTTGAGTGTCCACTTATGGGTCTGGAACTGGAAAGGCTAAAAAATTTAGAAGCTGAGAAGGACAGGATCTACCTGATGGAGGAGAAGGAATGGAGGTTAAAGAGCAGGGCTTTGTGAGTGAAGGTGAGGGATAAAAATTCTAGATTTTTTCATAATTTTGCCTCTGCTAGGAGGAATAACAACACTCTTTGGAAGCTGGCCGATGATGATGGGGCTGTATATGCTGGCACTGGGGAGTTGCAGGCTCAAGCTCACAAGCACTTTTCATATATTTACTCCAATGACAAAAGGTGTGATCTATCCTCACAACTACAAGTTGCTCGGCTTTTCCCTCGATTTTTTGACCAAGATGATGCTGATAAGCTATACTCTGTTGTCACATTGGCTTAAGTGGAATGCACTCTTAAATTATTTGCAAAAGAGAAAAGTCCAGACCCGAACGGTTGGACAGTGGAACTTTTTTTACATTTTCTGGATATCATGGGAGATGATATTGTTAATATGGTTGAATATACTACATGCCATGGGTATCTTTCTGGAGCTTTAAACTCTACCTTCATAACTCTTATTTCAAAGGTGAATGATCCGATGACCTTTGCTAATTTCAGACCCATTGCATTGTGTAATTTGGCATACAAAATTGTTTCCAAGATCATTGCAAGCCGCTTAAAGCCTGTCTTTTCGAAGTACAGCACTACTGAACAGTTCGGTTTCTTATAGAATCGACAGATTCATGATGCCATGGGTATTGTTCAAGAACTGATACATTCTATTAAATGCAAAAAACGCAGTGCTATCCTGTTCAAATTGGACCTTGAAAAGGCATTTGATCAGGTGAATTAGGATTTTCTGAGGATCTTGCTCATTCAAATTGGGGTGCTAGCTTTGGCTATTAGATGGATCATGGCTTGTGTTAATACTATGAATATCTCAGTTCTCGTCAACGGCTCTCCTACGTCCTTCTTTAGTTGCTCAAGGGGGATTCCTCAAGGATGTTCGATGTCTCCTATGTTATTTATTCTTGTTATGGATGGATTAAGCAGGCTAATACAACAAGCTAGAGAGCAGGGCAAGTTTAAAGGTATTAAAATTGCCACGAAACTTTATTTAACTCATGTCGTCTTTGTTGACAACGTGCTGATTGCCGGGACAACATTGTTGGAGGAATGGAAATCTCTCCAGAATATTATTGAACTCTTCTGCAAAGCTTCAGGTATGCGAGTGAGCTTGAGGAAGTCTAACCTTTACCAATATTTGGTGGATGGTGTCAGGTTATCTGAGATTTAGTCTGTTGTCCCTTATAATTGTAATAAGATTATTGAAGGATTTTCTTACTTGGGTTTTCTTTTGAAACCTAATGGATATCTGGTTAAGGATTGGGATTGGATGGTTAAGCGTTTTGAATCCCGTATTACACATTGGACATACCGCCTACTCTCTATTGGCGGTAAACTAACTTTGGCTAAATCTATCCTGGTGGGGATGCCGGTCTACTGGTTTTCGCTTCTCACTGTCCCTAGATCGGTGATGAATTCCTTGAGAAGGCTTATTTTCAATTTTTTATGGACCGGAGGCCTTAAGCAATCTGCTTTGACTATGGTGGGTTGGGAGAGACTATCTCTGCCTCACAAATCTGGTGGCTGGGGATTGAAGGATATTTCGATCTTTAATGATGCTTTGAGATTGAAAAGTCTCTGGCGTGCCATTTTTGGTGGTTCACTGTGGTCTAAAGTTATACATCAGAAATATATAAAGACCAAAATTTCTTTTTGGTTAAGACAGCCGGGTAAAAAGGTGAGGGGTGTTTCCCTTATTTGGAGAGGCTTCATGAAGGTATACTGTTGGTTGGCACATGAACTCTGTTGGAAAGTGGGGTTTGGGTCTGAGGTTGCTATCGGTGTGGACCCGATACTTGGCTTAAATGGGGATTATACATTCTCGAAGGGTCTCTCTGCATTTCTGAGAGTTGCTGGGTTGATCACTCTTAATAGCATTATCAAAAATGATTTGAATGAATATTGGTTCAATGCCACGGATCTAAATTTACCTCCATTTCTGTGTGAAGAGTGGGAATCATACACCTGTGATTTGAACGCCGCTGGTATCAGGATTTCGGCTGTGGAGGATGTTGTGGTTTGGGCTGGAAACTTAGCTACTGGTACTATTACTGCACAGACTGCATATGATTGCATGATTCGCAGGCGTTGCATATTCCCAAACCATTGGTGGTATATGAAGGTCTGGCAATGGAACTTACCTCTGAAGTTGAAATGTTTTTGTTGGCTCCTCCTGATGAACTGATTAAAGACGTGGGATAATTTATTACTGATTGGTTGGGCCGGGCCCAATCGTTGTATCTTATGTAAGTCACATATGGAAACAGTCTCGCATCTTTTTATTGACTATCCTTTTACTGTTTCACTTATGGAAAAGTTCTATCATGTCTTTGGTATTGGCCATGTTTGGAAGGGATACACTCTCGACGTTTGTCTGAAAGATTGGATGCAACAATGTAAACCATATGCTACATTGCCAATCTTTTTGTGCTGGGCTGTGTGGTCTGTGAGAAACAGAGCTACCTTCGAAGAACAGCTACCTGATTTTTATGGAACATACAATGTCATACTTTCATAGTTTCAGCAATATCAATCACAGGATGTTGTCTCTGTTCAGAGGAATATTGGAGTCTTCCAGTATAATTTAAAGGAACCTATTCTATTTTTTGATGGGGCTGCTAGCCTTGGAAATTGTGGTGCTGGAGGGGTGATTATTATTAATCAACATCATCAGTTTTTACTCCGTCTTAAATGTGGAAGAGGTACGAATATGAAGGTAGAATTGCTGGCTTTATGGTGTGTTGTTAAGGTTGCACATATCTTTGGGCTTCCAAGGATCAAAATCTTTAGAGACTCACGAGTCACCATCAAATGGGCTAGGGGAGAATTTGACATTAATGTTTTGGAACTTGATGGCTGGTGTAGAAGGATCAAAGATGAACTTGGGTCATTTTGTTCCTATTCACTGGAACACATCTTTAGAGAACACAATGAGCAGGCTGATCGACTATCAAAGCTGGCACTGGAAGGGGTAGAGGATTATGTGCTTTGGGAGGAATGCTAGGATCATTTGGTGATTAATGCGGGATCATACAACATTATGCTTTGATTCTTCTTCTGCTCTGTGTTTTGAACACATTGACTTATAGTGGACTGTAGACATGTTTTGTATTTGTAAGTCCCAATGATTGAACTGATCTAGCGTCTATCTGGTTCTTCCGGTTTGTATCTACATTTTACTCCATAAAAGAATCCTTGAATGCAACTAGCTATCAAGAGCCTAGTCTTGAATCCTTTTGTGATTCCTTGATTAGAGAGCAAGATAAACTCATCCATCTTGGAATACTTAACAATGCAAATACATCTAGGAAAGCCTTATTGTCCCAACATAAAGAAAAGTCCAAGCCTCCCAAGAAACAAAATTTTCGCAATAATAAGTCAAACAAGGGTCCCAAACTCTCTCAGTCATCTCCTTCTTTAAAAAATGACAAAGGATCCAAGCCAAAATGCAAGAAGACTGAGCGTCATTGCAACTATTGCGAGAAAGATAATCATGATGAATCTAAGTGTTTCAAGAAGAAGGCATCCTTGGAAGCAGCAATGAAGAAGCACCACATCAGCCTAGATTCTCCTTCATAATCTACCTCTCATGGACATGCACTTTGTGCTTCTGGTTATTCTTATAATGCATCTTCTTCTTCTACTTCAAATGAATGGCTCATTGATTCTGGAGCATCTTATCATATGGCTAAGGATCAAGCCATCTTTTCTACTATGCATGAATGTAACATCAAACAAATATTTGTTGGTGATGATAGATCTCTAAGTGTTGTAGGATTTGGAACAGTTCCAGTAGATAATGGTCATTTTAGTGATGTACTATGTGTTCCAATAATTTCCCGCAATTTTTTATTAGTCTATCAAATCACCCATTCTAGTGAAGGTAAAACTGTGATGTTTACACCTCACCAAGTTGTAATCAAGATTTTAAACATCCTCAACAGGTCCTAGCTATCGGAATTGTTGATGATATTACCAGGTTGTACAAATTTATCAACTTTGGGTCATCACCTTTTCCTTTAGCTTTTGTTGCTCATAGTGATAACTTGAGCAAACTATGGCATGAGCGATTTGGTCACTTAAATTATCGCTCATTGCAACAACTATGTAAAGATAATATGGTGATAGTTCTTCTGATGGTATCTTGCAGGGATGGTGTCTGTTCCGGTTGTGTACTCGAAAAACATCATCGAGACAGTTTTGACAAACGTGCCTCTTGGCATGCCTCGGTTCCCTTAGAGCTTGTGCATAGTGACTTGTGTGGTCCTCTTCCGTCTTCTTCCTTTTCTGGTTTCAAATATTTCTTAACTTTCATTGATGATTACACCAGACGCACTTCGGTTTATTTCCTAAAACTTAAGAGCGAAGTATTTAACATGTTCTTGGCCTACAAGGCCCTTGTTGAAAAACAATCCGGTTATCAAATTATTATGTTAAGATCTGACAATGGAGGAGAATATGTTAATAAAAAGTTCACTACTTTCTGCACTGAACAAGGAATCCAACAACAACACACTGTTCCATATACACCACAAAAAAATGGTGTAGCTAAACGGAAGAACCGCACTTTAAAAGAAATGGCTAATTGTATGATCCAATCTAAGGGACTAAGTCTTCAATTTTTGGCTGAAGCCATAAATTGTGAAAATTACATAGTTAATCGCACCCCCACTAAAGCTTTACAAGGTATCACACTGGAAGAAGCATGGAGTAAAATTAAACTAGATGTAAGTCACTTCCGTGTGTTTGGTAGTGAAGCATGGGCTCACATTCCGAATGAAAAACGGAAAGCATTGCAGCCTAAAAGTCAAAAGTGCATATTTGTTGGATATTCTGAAGATGTAAAAGGTTATAGACTTCTTCAACCACATTCTCATGATGTAATCATTAGAAGAGATGTTAAATTTGATGAAAATCTCTTGTCCTGCGAGCCTAACTCGGCGATTGTGTCATCTTTGGCCTGCGAGCCTAATTCGATGATTGTGCCTTCTTCTTCTTCCAACTTCCTTGACAGGTTTCCAACTTCATCCAACTCCAGTTTCTGATGATGACAGTGAGGATGAAAATCCACCTCCGCCTGCTCATGTTCCTCCATTTGCACTAGAACAAGTGCTTCCTCGATGGGTCCATTCAACATGTGAAGTAGTTGGTGATCTTGCCGGTGATCCTAGAGATCAACGTCGAACACGTTCTCAGTTTCAGCGAGCCTCTTCTCTTTTGGCTCAAGTTTTCGAGAATCATGATCTAGAAACTTTTGTAGAAGCTTCAGGAAATCCAGATTGGAATGCAACTATGGATGAAGAATATCGTTCCTTAATGGCGAACGATACTTAGGATATTGTACCTCTTCCAAAAGGAAGAAAACTTATCAGATGTAAATGGGTCTACAGAACTAAGTATGCATTAGATGGAAGTGTTGAAAGACTTAAGGCAAGGTTAGTTTCCAAAGGTTTTTCCCAAGTTGAAGGGATTGACTACAATGAAACCTTTGCTCCTGTCGCAAAAATGAACTCCATCTGCCTTGTTCTTTCCCTTGCTGCCTTACATAATTGGGAATTCCATCAAATGGATGTCAAGTTTGCCTTCTTACATGGTGATTTACAGGAGGAAATTTACATGGAACAACCTCCTGGATATGTTCAGAATAACTCTAGCCTTGTCTGCCGCTTTAAGAAATCCTTATATGGCCTTAAGAAGCCCCTAGAGCTTGGTATGCCAAAATGGATAGCTTTCTCCTTGACACTGGTTTTTCTAGATGCCATTCTGACCCCAATGTCTATACAAAGAAAGTAGGAAACCATCTCATCATACTTTTTCTATATGTTGATGACCTTATTCTTACTGGTAGTGACCGTAAGCTTATAACCCATGTGAAATCTAGTCTTAAGCAAAATTTTGAAATGTCAGACTTAGGACATTTGCATTATTTTATTGGTCTCCAAGTCCTGCAAACCAAAGAAGGAATCCTTCTTTCTTAGTCTAAGTATGCTTGTGACCTTCTTCGTCGCTTTCACATGGAATATTGTACACCATCCCCTTCTCCTTTCCAGTCTGGAGTCAAACTTTCTGCCACTTGTACTTCACCTGAAGTAGATGCCACCTTGTATCGTCAACTTGTTGGTAGTCTCTTATACTTGACTCATTCCCGTCCTGACCTTTCCTTTACCGTTGGTCGTGTTTCCCATTATATTCAAACACCTCATGAAAGTCACTAGAAAGCAGCTAAAAGAATACTTTGATATATTTGAGGTACAATTCAGTTTGGGATTCATTACAGTATAGGGGGGGAAACCTTTGTTGGTTGGTTTCACTGAATCAGATTGGGCTGTCGATCCTGATGATCGAAAGTCTACAACAGGTTATGTTTTCAGTCTGGGATCTGGACCTATCACTTGGGCTTGTAAGAAACAACAAGCTCTTTCTCTTTCTTTAGCAGAGGCAGAATATCAAGCTGCAGTTAATTCCAGTCAGGAAGCTATGTGGCTTCGACAGATCCTTTCAGAGTTTGGATTCGAGCAACAGCAACCTACTCCACTTTGGTGCGACAATCAAAGTGCCATCAAGCTTGCCAAAGATCCAGTCCTACATCAATGCAGCAAACACATTGAGCTACATATGCACTTCATCAGAAATCTTGTTCATGATCATGTTCTTGAAGTGCTCTTCTGTCCTATAGATGATCAAGTTGCAGACATCTTCACCAAGTTTCTTACAGAAGCGAATTTTTCTAAACTTCGATCTATGTTAGGAGTTCAGGAATTTTTCATTAAGGGGGGATAGGCTCTAATGTCTCCTTCCTTCTCCTAATAGTGTCACTTTTGTAAATCCTTCAATCCTATCCCAAGTTGTTCTTAAGGGGGGATGTTAGGATATTTAGACACTTAGGAGTTAGTTAAGATCAACTTGTGTAATATATCCGTTAGGAAAAGTGTGTTTCTTTAGTATGCATTAGTATGCATTTGTAAATATTTAATCCGACGGTCACGATATGTTCTAGACATAGAGTGATCTGACGGCTCAACTTCTCTTAGATCCTACCTAACCTTGATCCGTGGCTTAACACCCGATTGGTCCATGATCTCTATTTAAAGATCATGGAGTGTCATTGTCTAGTTGATCAATTATGAGAAGTTCATTTGTAACTTTCTTTCTTTGCATAATAAACTGCTCCATAGAAGCTATTTGGCTGGGGCCATGGAGTGCTTCCCTCTCGAGGGTTTAAACCACATCAAAACATCGGTGTATCGATCTGTGATTTGTTTGTGTGAAGTGGTTTCTCTAGGTGTTCGGTCTATTGGGAGTACCCTGTGTACCCGAACATAGTTAATGATCAATAATAATGGCTACAAGGTATAGGTTGAATTGGTTCCCCTTCAATGTGCTCTATGCATTAGAGGATCTCAACTACATGAACCAAAGGGTCGAATGATTTCCAATGACATGGATATCTTTCCACCAAAGGACCAAATCTGATTTTTTGGTAAAAAATCTATATTTATCAGTAAAAGGTATAAATTCAATGATTTTGATTCCAATGTTGAGGAATAATATATAGAATAAGGAGGAGTTTAACTCATTATGTAAATAGGAAGTATTACAAGATATTTTTTAATACTTTGATTATCAAGTTTCTATGACCTATTAAGAGGTGGGATTTTGTATCATAATTTTGGTGTAATATGTTTAGTTTGGTTATAAATTCATATATATAGGTAAATGGTCTAAATTCAATGATTTTGATTCCAATGTTGAGGAATAAAATATAGAAAAGGGGAAGTTCAACTCCTTAGTAAATATGAATTATTACAATATTTTTTTAATACTTTGAATATGAAGTCTCTATTACCTTTTTTTCACACACAAAAAAAAAACTCCAGCTTGTTATTCACTAGGAATCAACTTTACGTATTTTATCTGAAAGGCCATATGGCTAGCATAAATCCCCATCTGACCATATTCAAAAGAAGAAACATGTTCCTCCAACTATCCTTTCCCCACAGATTCACATACCATAGATACATAAGCTGACTAAAAAAATATCTACTTTCAAAATGGAAGAACATGATCTCAAACCAAAAAGCCACTAGACTAGTCTGCTAAATAAGCACAAATAAAATTGAATGGAATATCAAAAGACGCTGTAAAAAATAGAATCCAGAACTATCCCATCTCTGGAGTCCTCATAAAATAAATGACCATCCATATCATCAATGGATTTTTTGGAGAGGCCATCCGCCTCATCATTGAACTCCCAGTAAATACGACGAAAAGATATATGAGCGAAGTCTTGAATCAACATCATAACTCTATCCATCCAATGCTCCAACTGCAAAGTCTGAAGTGAATAAATTCCATTAGCTCAATCTATGACTGCTTTTGAGTCATCGACAATTTGTATATCAAAGATGCCTCTCTATCACCTATTAAGAGGTGGTATTTCCTATCATAATTATGGTATAAGATGTCTAATTTGGTTACAAATCCATTTTTATAGATAGAAAAAAATTCAATGATTTTGATTTCAATATAGAGGAATAAAATATAAAAAAAGAGAGATTTAACTCCTTAAGTAAATACGAAGTATTATAAGATGTTTTTATAATACTTTAACTATTAAATTTAAAAGTGGGAAGTGGGATTTTGTTCGTAATTGTAACATAAGATGTCTTAATATCAACTTAATAAGCATGCTAATTTCTATTTAAACAACATATGTTTTATAAAATTATACTTACCCATAACAATATTGTTGATGCCCCGAAGATCGCAACATCAAGCAGAAAGGGATTCTCCCTGGTAGACTATCCCAATTAGATTGTCCACCGTTTAGTATGGGGAATCCGTTCGGTTAGCGGTTCCGGCAACTGTTGGGTTTGGAGATTTGCTTCAACTACACCGGTTATGGCCCGATCCACCGTTCTTTTTGATTTTATGGTTTAAAATGATATGCAAGTGCCTAAGCTAACTTAATCTAAATGCAGAGCTTGAAACAAATCTGTATTTAAAACCGAAATAAACCTAAACTATCCCTGTAAGGAGCAAAATTATGAGTATGAGTAATGTACTGGAAGAGTTATCTAAAGATCAACAGACAGCCATCAAATCATAAAGATATATCTATAGCAAGAAAGCACCAGATTTTAGAAGATAGCTTCCAATTCACATATAACACATTCCATTACTCATGTAGGAGAAAATTCAGTTGCACAAGAAACAGTAAGATCATTCAATACAGAGAAATAATTCAAGACAACAAAGAAAGATCTCACTGTAGAATATGAAAGTCACAAGAATAATCCAGCATGCATCCAACATCCATTTCCATGGAAAAGACATCCTCTCCAGTCTCTTATTAGGAAAATTTCATTTTCTTGAAGCAAGTGCAAGATAGCTCGTACAAGTTAAGAAAATTATTTCCCTGCCAAAAGTCCTTTACACTATTCCCTAAACTTCTATGTATATCTTTACAAAATGCCTCTTGGGCTGTGGCTCTTTACACATGTCCTCTACAGACTTTTCCTCTTAATAAACAAATCGTGGCCCTTTTCTTAAAACATAAATTTTCTCAAAAAAGAAAAGGACAGCTGTCTAGTGATTCTACGCTTTAAACATAGGGAGACCAAAATACAAAATAGGAACAATGCCTTAGGATCAGCGTGTTCACCCTTGGGAAGGTGCTTCTGCTGGGAGAGAGGTGCTTGGACCGGCTGCTACTGCTGCTGTTGCTTTCTTTTCCTCCTCTGCTATGTAACTGAACCAGATACCAGTGTCTTTGATAACCACATTTGCTGGGGAAGGGAGCAGGATCTTCTGGGAAGTCACATGTTTGCCAAGCTCTGCTTCAACACCCTGAATTTCTGCAACTGCTGCTTGGTGGATTTCTTTAAGCAAATGACTGTAAATTGATGACAGTCCAATATAGTGATGAAGATCAGCAGTGGCTAAGACATCAATCTTTTTTACATATTCTATTTGAATGCCTAGCTCTTCCTTCAAGTCTAATAAACGTTGCTCTTTGCTTGGGAACTCATCGAGGGACTGAGGAAAACTTATCTTGCACTTGTCATGTACTTCATGGATTTTTTGATAAAGGTTGTTACTTTTATCCATTGTTCCTTGGATCTTAGCCATTAGCTTAAGGCCACAGTTCCTGCAGAATTCCATAAGGGCTATATCTTCTTTAAAATCATCTACAAACTTGAATGGGAGATGCTTGGGGAAATCAACCTTCCCTTCTCTCCATTCCATCTGGCTCAGGATGTTTTCTTTAACCCGAGTATATTTCCCCTTAAGCCTATTGGCCTCTGCATTGACTTCTTTCAATCTAACCATCATGGCTTTGAGCCTGCACACTTCCTCGGTAATCAGCTCCTGTGTGGCGTGCATTTGTTTCAGAATGTCACAGGAAAACTCATGAAAGGGAGACATATCTATTGCTCTTCTCTCTGCCTGCTCTAATAGCTCAACCATTGCTTGCTTATCTGCTTGCAGATGAGAGACTCTAGCTTCAGAATCGTTCTTTTCTGCTTCTAAAACCATCATCTGGACTTCCAGGTGCTCATTTTCTTCTTCTAAATGGCTATAGTTATCTGACAATTCCTTGTGCTCAACAGACATGCGATTATATTTATTCACTACAAGATCCCTGTAAGCCTGCTCATTAGCCACAGTATGATGCAACATGCGAGCTCTCCTCTTTGTTGACTCAAATTCTCTAACCATATCGACCACATTGTCCTATGTTGCTTTTGTTGTTGACATAGCGGCGGATGCCATGGCTATAGGAGCCTTATTTGTATTTTGCATCACCATGGTGTCCCGCCGGGTAACAATATCTTCTTGGAAGAGTCTCTTTATCCTCTCTTCCGATTTCAAGACTACTGCCTTCCTCTTCTTATCATACACAAATTCATCCCATCGGGACACAGTATGATCTTCTGATGGAGTGTAAGGGACGATTGGGAGGTCTATTACATATATTTCTGCTTCTATGGGTGGGGACTGCACTACTTGAGACACGTCTGTTCCCACATTTTGGGTGCTGGAGACACTTGCTCGAGCTGTGTCTGCCTCCACATTTTGGGTGCCGGGAACACCTGCTTGATATGTGTCTGCCTCCACATTTTGGGTGCTGGGAACACCTGCTTGAGATACATCTGTTTCCATATCTTGGGTGCCGAAGCCACCTGCCTGGGCATCTTCATCAGTCTTAAGTTCTTCTTCCTCCTTTTGTTCCTCTTTAGCTTTACGTCTTCTTTCTTCTTCATCAGCTTGCTGCTGATTTTCACTTTCTTCCATCTGCTCTGCATCTTCAGTTTCTTTTTGCAGCCTTGCATCTTCTGCTTCTTGTTGTAGCCTTGCTTCCTCAGCTTCTCTCTGCAATCTCGCATCTTCAGCTTCTTGTTGCAACCTTGCTTCCTCAGATTCTCTCTGCAATCTCGCATCTTCAGCTTCTTGCTGCAACCTTGCAACTTCTGCTTCTTGCTGTAGCCTTGCTTCCTCTTTCAATCTTTGTTCTTCGCAGGCTAGGGCATCAACTGCTTCTCTCTCTTTCTGCAGACTGGCTTTTCGGGCTGGGGTAGAGCTAGAGCTTGCTCCACTGCCTTGACGACAAATATGCAAATCAATCATGTTGCTGATGCCTCTGAACACTTCTTCCTCGGCATCATAGTAATGAGCATATTCAAAATGAGCATAAACTTCTTTGCAATGCTCGACAACCTTGCTCCGCCTATCATTTCTATGGAATATCATTTCACTGAAGTGGAAATATTTCAGCTCTTGAACAAATTCCTCAGCTGATGCCACCCCTGAGAATTTGTAGGCTCCTATGCAGAAGGGAAAAGGAGGGAAAGAAACCTTATGTTGCTTGTTAAGCACCCCTCCTATTCCATCAAGGAAAATTTTCCTGACTGCTTCCTTGAGGACTACATAATCAGTAGCGTATTTTGGCAAAATGTATGGCGCTTTGGTACCTCCAAACATCCTGATGTAGGTGCCCTGCTCTGAGAAATAAAAATCTCCATAGTTTTCCAGGACCTCCATGGCATTTTCTGATAGACAATTGGGCTCTTCCTTGAAAATTTGCTCATATAGAGGCATGATGAATTCTTCGCAGATGAGCTTATAGCTTGCTCTGTAATTTTGAGCCCACATTATTTTATAAGCAGTGTAGACCGGGGTGTTGGCTTTATCCCATGTGCAACCTAGGCTGGGGAAAGATAGTTTGGCCAAAATACAGTCAATGAGATAGGAAGACATGTAAAATTTTGACTTTTTTAAGGCCAGACCTTCTCTTGCATCAGCCACTGTGGATTCCAAACTGTTCGAAAGGATAGTAGCCCAGTCAAACACAGTCCCTTTGAATGCTATGAAGTGGATGATGGGGGCCCACTGTATCCTATATACAGTGCCATCGGGCATGCCAAAAATTCTGCATAGCATCAGGGCGGTTAACCTAAAAGGAGGTCTTAGGTTCTGAACATCATATTCATCATTACCTCTCTTCCTCAAGTACTTTCCTGTGACCAATAATTTTTTGGCCATCTCAATATTATTCATCTTACCCAACCATTCATCACTTAGAGCTTGTTGGGGACGTGAGAATTTGTAGGTTGCAGCAATATACGCTGGATGGAATGAAGCGAAAGGCTCTCCCTTGTTGTCATGCAACACTCTTGTCTCTGGGTTGGCATGTTCCAGTATCCACCCAATCACTTCAGAGAATGGGAACAATTCAGGGCAGGTAGAATCCCTAGCTATGCCGGAAGTTCTGATGTTGATGTAGATTTGTTCTTCTTCCAATAATACATCTGGGATATCCTAGTCCCTGATCATCCGGTAAACATCTCCCCAACGGACCTCGGGAGGAACGCCGATGGTACACTTAGTGTCTTGGAACATAGTTTTGGTCCTTAGTTGCACTAGCTCTGGTTTCGTCACTTTAGTTTTCTTTCTACCACCTTTTGGCATCGTGGCTTATCCCTGCTAGCAACCAAATGTGAATCGTTATAAAAATTTGCAACATGTTATGAGAGTGTAACACAGAGAAGGACAATTTTAACATGCTAATGAGGAATATAAACAAAATTATAAGCTGCATGCTGGAGAAGCCAAAATAGATCATTTCAGAAAACAAAATATGGTCCTAAGATTTGATTATTCTAGGGAGACAAAGCCTAATCAGGAACTTTTGGAATGCTTCCAAACAGGTAAGTATATGACGTGGAAAAAACCTTCTTCCCTTCTAGTCCTTGGAGAGAGGGTTCCCTTCATCATAGCAGTTCTAATGGTCAATGGTGGGTTGGCCTGGAGTGGAAAAATCGTATGAATAAGCAATGAAACAAGGGACTGTTTTCCACTTCCATTAACTGAGCCGAAAAGGTGAGTGGTTGAGCATCTCAACCGACCACTACAGTCATTAATAATACTTGCGAAACGGTGTGTGGCCGGTATGAAGTTTGAATCAGGGTAGGAAAACGATGGGAATGCGGTCAGTGAAAAAATTGGATGGTCATGGCTATGGCTCTCAGCTAGTAGGAATGAGAAACCTAAGGGGCCATGGTGACTGTAATAAACAAAAAAAAATGACCTATGCTACCAATGTCTATCGGCCATGTTATGAATGGGAGAACCCAAAAAGTAATTCGACGTGGAGATAAAACAAAGATGGCGGTTAAAAAACCTACCTGGAGACGAGACAGTGGTTGAGTGAGGTGGACGCGGTCGTGGATGCGCTGAGCTGGAGTGAGCCGGCGCGGGTATCCCAACGACATTCTTTGAACGATAAACTAACAATGCGATCAATGAAACCCCCACCGTCCTTATAAAAGGTTAGACACGTGTGGCATTAAACGGGTAGGTGGTGTCATTAAAACAGGGTTTTAATGCTTTGTACGGTGCGATCATTTCAAGCTGTCTTGACATTTAAGTGCGATCATCGGTTGCGGGGTGGACTTACGAATTTCGTTCGCAATTGTGGAACAAGATGGTGAATCGCTTCGGCGTTTCGGGAGCGCTTTGCATATATTTTCAAAATACAGTCTCTCAGAAGCTTATCGCGAATGGTTTTTTCCGAGTCGTCCCGCAGTTTCAGAAAGATTCAGGATATCCTTCCGCAACTTACGAAATAACTTTGTTCAATCTTATCAATATTTGACAAAAGCTTCCGCAGTTTCGGAAGAGAAACGCTATTGCTTCCGCAGTTTCGGAAGAGAAACGCTAAGTCCTCCGCAGTTTCGGGAGAGTTCGCCGAGTTCTTCCCTAGTTTCGGGAGAGAATCGTGAATGCTTCCGCAGTTTCGGGAGAGATATGCAAATGCTTCCGCAGTTTTGGGAGAGAAACTTGAGCTTCTTCCGCAGTTTTGGAAGAGAAACTTAAGTTCTTCCAAAAAACACTAAGTCTTTCCACGGTTTCGAGAGATAATTGTGAATGCTTCCGCAGTTTCGGGAGAGTTTCGCAAATGCTTCCGCAGTTTCGGGAGAGTTTAGTGAATTTTAACTTAGAAGAAAAACTTCAATTTTTTGGCAGATTCCTCAGTTGAAAACAAAAACTAAGTTAAAAGGAGAATTACCTTCTTTAGGCAGTCTTTCTAGAAAAAGTAAAAGGAGGGGCCCCAATATGTACAAAATTTTGGGAGGGATGTTGCTCCAACAACAAATACCATATGACACAATTAAATCCTCTATAGTTGTTGAGGACAAAATGTATTCCTAATTTTCATAATCTCCCATTTACATCTTCAATGCCTAACTCTACCATGGTGGCTGATTGAGTTCTTATCTTGGTGGTGGGTAAATGTTGATCACAAATTGAATCCATTCTTAACATTCAAAGAAACTTTAAAGAGAAAAACAGGTAATGGTTGTTGTGGAAAAAAATGCACAAGGGTGCATCCTTCCACTTGGTAAGGGGCTAAGCCTTGTAGGTTGCAACAAGGCCTCATTCCTTGGAGCCCCTTGGGGAAGTGTGTTTCTCCAAATGATCATGTAAGTGGTTGTTAGTGAAATTTAAATAAAATAAATAAAACTAAATAAAAGATAACAAAGGAAATGGGGGAATAATGCAAACTCAAACAACCAAATGTATGCAAAACCACTTTGTATTTCCCAATGGTCAAGCATGTACAACACCTAGGAGGTGTAGGCTTCAAGGGAAGGAAACAATATCCCTTAAGGAGGTCCTTCTTGTACAAACTATATGCTAAGTGGGCAAGAGAACAATGGAGATAAACTCTTGCCCCTTGGAGGAAGGTGGCAAGGGAACTTTGGAATGCCTACAAAGGTAGGAAGAGGTGAGCTATGAGGAATCTCTAACACAAATCCAACAACATAAATTTTCTCTTTTTTCTCTCTACAAGATGCATGTCCATGGATAATTTTCGGGGTTTTTTTTCAAGACAATATTCTCAAATTTCCATTCTTTTATAAAATGATTTTCCCAAATTCCATAAGACACCTTTTTACTTTAAACATTGCCTAATCCGAATTTATTTAAGAAATAAAATGAAAGAGTATATATAGAGCCACATACACAAATATATTGCAAGGAACATGTAATGTCCCCATCCAAATAAATCTCACGAAGGGAAATTTCCACCAATCTACTAGTTCCCTAGGTTGGGGTGGAAACATTTAGACTTGGAATAAGGGAGCTATAAGACTCCAAATGAACATTAGAGTGAAAATTATACATTAAAGGAGATAAATAAATAATAATAATAATAAAATAAGGTGAAATTTTGTCATGAGGGTGCATAGGTGGTGTGGGACCCACACAAGGAAAGATTCTCCATGCCACATGGCATCCTATTCTCACCCATTCGAATCCAAGGTGGAGTCTAACGTTCTTGGGGGATTTGGAGAAACATTATTCATGGCATGAATCTAGGAGGGTCGAATTAGAGTGTAAGAGTAACTCCCATGGAAGATGAAGAGGCATCATAGAAGAATTGTGACACTTGGAGCTAGATTCCCTAACTTCTATGACAACAATGATGAAGATTCTATGACACTTATGACAAATTTCATACCTGATTAATGAAATATGACATATATGACATGTCAGGGATAAAAATATCCTCCAAGAGGGTGCACAAGGGGATTTATGGTAGCCAAGATCCCCCCCATTCACAAGTGGCATTCATGGGAATATCTCCCTAAATCGACTTGGGAGAACGATATTGGAGGGAATTCAAGTTATGGACGCCTTTGGAGGTTAATAAAATATTATAAGAAAAAAGGAGAGCGTATTTTGATCATTTCTCATTTGGCACATTTGGAGAGCTTAGCTTGTCCTTGCACGGTGGATGTTCATCCTCCCTTCCTTAGAACCAATTTAGAGGGTGCAAGATTCCCATCCAAGTTGATTGATGGATAGGCCATTCTAACATATAAACAGAGATTCATAGAGATTTTTTGATGCAGGTTCAACCCCCACATGATTTCGATTTCATCTTCTCTCATTCCTCTCTATTCTCATTCTACTATCTTTCTCTCAATGTCATGTAAAAGTGCAAGGGTGCACTTCTTGGTACATATAGTTAATGGAGGATTTCTATTTTGACCTTATGAACATGTTAGTTGCTGCATAAATATTTAATAGACATATCATGACAGCCATAAATCTAAATACCATGTACTTCATATGATATTTTCAATCAAAACTGAGATTCGAGCCATTTTCCTCATAACATTTTTATGGTGATTTTGGGATGATGTTGTATCTGTTTTATATCATATATTTATGATATTTTTTGTCCATTTTATGAGATGCATATTAATTTACCTTGATTTACCGAATAATTTTTTCATACCTATAAAGTGTTACTATAGTTTGTGACCAAATTCAAGGCTCTTTGTCTACCATTTTCACCCCAAATGTTATACTCTAGAAGCTGTTGTTCTTTGGGATACCTATTCGACCCTAAAACTTGATATAATGCTGAAAATATGTTTTCATTGATGTACTATAATAGATAAAAGCCTCATGTTAATAATTAGTTAAGTCCATACTGTGTTTGGAAGTGAAAATAGTGGCATACCTAGGGGGGATTTCCATTAATCCAATTGACTAGTCTTGTCCTGAAACTTCTCTCCTTGAAAATTTCAGACCATGTATGGGTATATCAGGTGTTTTGGTGTCTGATAAATGTATTAATGTGTCCTATGTACTATCAAGACCTTCCTTCCCAAATTTGAAATCATTTGGAGGTGTTTGGGACTGTTTGTACACTACATTCCTAGAGTTGAAATAAGGTGAATTTGAGTACTTTTATTTGAAGGTATACTATAGTGGTATCAAAGAATTGTCCTTGAAACTTATTTGGGTGACCATTTATGAGGTCAATAATTCATCCCCCACCCTTAGAAACCGAAACTGAATGTACCTTTGGTGAAGAGGAAGAAGCAGGAGAAGAGGTGCACTCTGCTGACACTATGGATAAGGATGAAAAAGAAACCTCAGATATGGAGGATCAAGAGAAGGTTAGGGAATTCATGAAACCATTTTTTGAGGACATGAAAAGGAATATAATGAAAGGGTTCAAATTGATGGCAAGTCAAATTGGAAGCAAATTGGAAATAGGAGGGAGCGATAGTTTTCATTTCGAGGAAAAAAAGGCAGTTGGTGAAAACATTTTCTCCAAGACAGGGCCTCACAACTAACCCAATGAATTATAGGGCTCAACAAGATCCACCACACCCAAGTTTCTTGATGCCAAAGAGGATCCTAACATCCAATATGGAATGCACGAAGTTCTAGCAGAATGGCAATAGTTGAGTTAAGATTGTGGGAGGACCTTACCATTTGATCAATTCTTTACCGTCTCAAACAAGCTCAAAATGAGAGGAGGTAAAAAAACCCATTTTGAAAAATAAAGAATTTAATTATACCATAGGAAAAGTGTCCCTTCCCACCTTTGATGGCTCATCCCAAAGTTCTGCACATACTTGGGTACAAAATTTAGATGTATATTTTCCTGAATCCAATGGTTGAAGAGGATGCTTTAAAAATGGCTATTCTGCATCTTGAGGGAGAAGCAAATGATTGGTGGTTACATGGACGTAAAACCTTGAGACATGATCAGATCACATCATATGAATAGTTTGTTAACAAGTTAGTGGAAATATTTGATAAAAAATACCCTGAAATGCCTTTCAAGGAACTAGCGTAGTTGAAGCAAACTGGAATCCCTGAGGAGTACATGTTGGAATTACAAAAATTGTCAGTTATGGCGGTAGATATATCTATGGTTCGATTGGTATTTATCTTTATTGAAGGATTGGATGAACCTTTTAAAGTTTTAGTTAAATCTCGCAAGCCTACCTCATTAAAAGATGCCACGAGTTTGGCAAGAGATATGCAAAATGTGCCACCCAAGACAAAGTATCCTCCCAAGCCCAATTTTCCTCCCAAGTTCAGATATGAAAAGATACCATAGCAAAAAGATTCATTTGGGAGAGAAAATAAAGAGGGACCAAGCAAGGAAGAACTCAAAAGAAAGAAACTATGCATGTCATCAACCATGGGCACTAGGGCATAAATGTGCTAAAGGAAAATCACACTTCATTGAAGTATTTTTTTATGATGAAGGGGACATGGAGGAAGAATAACAACATTCAAACCAATAAGAGGGATATGAAACAACAGAAGAAGATCATCCCTCACCCGAAACAGGGAAGTTGGCAGTGCTATCAGGAGTGCCTCGTTTTCACACCCTCTGATGCAAGGGAGTGGTAAAAGGGCAGAAGGTTTTGGTTTCGGTAGATGGAGGAGAAACTCATAACTTCATTGATGCAGCCTTGGTGGAGAGGATAAAGTTACCTACCGAAGCATTCAAAGGATTCACAGTCATCATTCCAGGTAACCATTCTATAGAATGCAATACATGGATTCCAAAGCTACAACTTACCCATAGGAAATTACACCTTTACTGATAGCTTCTATGTGGTGAATGTTGCTGATACAAATGTGGTTTTGGGAGTACAATGGTTGTACTCTATAGGAGAAAATACAGTGAACTAACAAATACCTAAAATGAAGTTAAAAAATTCAGAAGGAAAATTTTTTTTAGTGAGAGGAATGCACACCTATCATAACCAAGTGGTGTCTTCCAACAGTATGAGGTCCATATTGAGACATGAGGACATTGAATGGGATGCAAAATGTTTAATCACTTCCCCCAAACCAAGCATAAATGTTGCAGAACATACAAGGGAGGTAAGGAATCTATTGCACAAGTATGAGAGTGTTTTTGGAGGCCTTCCCCCTGGAAGTCCACCTGACAGAGGAGTTGAACATCCCATTGTTTTGGATGTAGGTACTTCACCTATCCAAATACCCCCATATAGACACCCAAAAAGGTTCAGAGATGAGATTGAGAAGGCTATTAAAGAACTATTGGAATTGGGGCTCATCAGGCCAAGCTCAAGTTTCTATGCTTCTTCAGTTGTCTTGGTGAAGAAAAAGGATGGAACCTTAAAGATGTGCATTGATTTTAGAGCCTTAAACAAAAAGACAATAAAGAATAGATATCCCATCCCTTAGATAGATGAGCTAATGGATGAGATATTTGGAGCAAAGTTATTTTCCAAAATTGATCTTAGATCTGGTTACCATCAGATTCGAATGAAGGAGGAGGATGTGCAGAAAAATGCTTTCAGATGTCACTATGGTCATTTCGAATTTCTTGTCATGCCTTTTGGTTTGACCAATGATCCAAGAACCTTCCAATCATGCATGAACAAAATATTTTTCAAGCATATCCGTAAGTTTGTTTTGGTTTTCTTTGATGATATTTTGATTTACAGTAATACATGGGAGGAACATTTGCATCATTTAGAAGTTGTAATGAAAATATTGCATGAACAATATTTGTTTGCTAAATATTCCAAGTGTGAGATTGGGTTGACAATTTTTTATATCTTGGGCACATCATTGGGAAATATGGGTTAAAGGTGCACTTAGAGAAAATAAAGGCTATTCTTGAGTGGCCATCACCCAAGAACATCACTAAATTGAGGGGCTTTATTGGGATCTGCACTTACTATAGGAATTTTGTGAAGGGGTTTTCCAAATTGACTTCTCCTCTTACTGATTTGACCAAGAAGGATGCTTTCCAATTGGATGAAGAGGCTGAAAAGGATTTCCAAAGAATGAAAGAGGTAATGAGTACTTGCATTGCTAGATTTTTCTAAACCATTTGTGTTGGAATGTGATGCATTAAGGGAAGGCATAGGGGCAGTCCTAAAGAAAAATCAACACCCCATAGCTTTTGAGAGAAGAAAATTGTAGCCACATGAGAGGCTCTACTCCATATATGACAAGGAAATGTTAGCCATCATGCATGCCTTGGCCAAGTTTAGACAATATCTGGTGGGGAACAAATTTGTGGTCAAAACCGATCATAACAGTTTAAAGCATTTCCTTACACAAAAAGATCTCAATGAAAGGAAACAAAAATGGGTGAGTAAGATTCAAGATTTTGATTTTGACATTGAATATGTAAAAGGGAAGAATAATATTGTAGCAGATGCATTGTCTAGGAGACCCTCATTTTACCTTATGGACATTTCAAAAGATTGGAAATATGTGCTAATAGTAGAGTATGCCAAAGATATATTTGCTTGTGAATTGCTAGATGGGGCCAAGGGAGATGATAGGTACAATATATTGAATGGAATGATCTACTATAAAGACCTAATATACTTAGTTCATGGGTTCAAATTTAAAGCACAAAATCTTGAAGGAATCTCATGATTCTCCTTTAGCAGGCCATCTAGGTATCTTTAAAAAATATAAGAAGCTAAGACAAAGGTTCTCTTGGAAAGGTTTTAAGGAAGATGTTTTAAAGTATGTGAATGAATGCAATATATGTCAGCAAAAAAAAGTTGAGCACACCCATCCTACTGGTCTCTTACAACCATTGCCTATTCCAGAACAAAAGTGGGAAAGCATCTCCATGGATTTCATCACAGGTTTTCCCAAGGCTATTGGTAAGGATTGTATTTATGTTGTGGTGGATAGACTCACCAAATTTGATAATTTATTTGATATTTCCTCATCTTTTACTGTTGCAAAAGTAGCTGAGATATTCTTTAGAGATGTTTTCAGATTGCATGGACTTCCCAAAAATATTGTGAGTGATAGGGATAGCAAATTTATGAGTGCTTTTTGGCAAGAAATCTTCAAATTGGTGGGAACACAATTGACTCCTATCACAAGATATCATCCTCAAACTGATGGCCAAACAAAAAGGGTGAACCAATGGTTGGAAGGGTACTTGAGAAACTATGTTGGTGAGCAACAAAAACATGGGTTAAATGGCTACATTTGGGTGAATTTTGCTACAATACTACTTTCCATATGTCCATTGGCACGTATCCTTTCAAAGAACTTTATCTTTATGAATCACTCACCTTTTTTTATCACATTTTTGGTGATAGTAGAGCTCCAAAATCTAAATATTGGATTGAGAAATTTCAAGAGATTTTGAAGCTCTTAAAAGATGTTAGGAACTCATGTCAACCCTTCTATTTACTTTGTTAGTATATTGTTGTTGGACGCATATGATTTGTAAGTCGTCCCGTAGTATTTGTTGATCCATAGTTTGTATTATTGTTGTTGGACGCATATGCTTTGTAAGTCATCCCGTAGTAATTGTTGATCCATATTTTGTATTGGCCCATGGTTTGTATTGACCCATGGTATTGACCCATGGTATTGGCGCTTAGACTTAGTATATAAGTTTGTGTTGAGACCAATGAAGGTACCGTGAAGTTATTTGTATTGAGCTTGCTCAAAGGAGGTTGCCCCCTCGAAGTGGCCTGCGATCAATATAAAAGTGATTCTGAGTTCTGATATTTCTGCTATCTCGTGTATTTGCATTAATTAATTGTTGCAAGTTCTTCATGTCTGGTATCAGAGCACTTTCTTGGGCTCGTTGGGTGAAATTTCTGCCAATTTTGTTTTTCTTCGCATCTGTCGCAGCTTCGGATTTGGAAATAATCTCTATCCGCTTAACTGTGGGAAGTACTTGGGCACAAGCCCTAAAACTCATTGTGAGGAATACCACAGGAACCTCGAAGTAGTTGGCCCATTGAGAGGACTTGCCAGCGAAAAGGTCAATGACCCCTACCCGATTGACTAGTTCCCACCCGTGAGGTAAACCAAGAGCTGTCATTTGTGCCAAAGCAGTTATCAATTTTACCTGAGCCGTGGAGTGAGGGGTACTGCCCTAATACGCAAGCCGTCAGACAACATTGGTGGCCAAGTGAATCCCCTGAACCGATAGGAAGCTGCACATACTTGGGGTCCATATCTATTTTCAGCTGAACTTTTGCCAATCACTTCCCCGTCGTTTCAGATCCATTTCGAGCTGTTTCAGATCCATTTTGAACGTCGTTCCAGATCCAGCTATTTCAGATCTATTCTGAAATCCGTTTAATATCCAACCATTTTTTATCCATTCGACGTCGTTGTAGATCTATTTGTTTCTGATCCCTTCCATGCTGTTGCAGATCCATTCCTGAAAAAAAAAAAAAAAAATTTTTTTTCACCATATCTCCCTTGTTTTAACTCTGTTTCCCTTGAAACTTCCCGAACACCTCTGCAATCTCATTCTGCATATTTCATTCCTGAAGACCCTATCCCAAATTCTACTTCCCAAAGCCAGAAATCTCACATTTGTCTATTTTTAGGGTTTTCCATAACTTCTTCAATTTTCACCCTCGCCTCCAAATTTTGCCACCGTGTTTATTCCCTATTTCTGCTTCTTTGTCCCTCTTTGACAAATTTTCTCATTCTTTCACCCCGCTTATGAAATCCCCATTTTTTGCTTCCTTGTCCATCAGAAAGTGTCCAAAACCTAGTCAAACCCCAATTATCCATCCAAGTTTTTCCCAAATCCAAATTTCCCTTTACTAAATAATCTTGTGTTTGTGTTTTTCTATCCATTCCCCTCCCCCCCTCTAAAAAAAAAAAAAAAAAAACACTCCTGGTTATGGTTGTCACCCACGTAGGAGAAAAAACCATGGAGGAAGCACTTGCAGCCATCCAAACCAAACTCCAAGATCTAGATGAAAAATTTCTCAGCCTCCATCTTCAGCATTCAGCCATGAACAATAACCGACAGCAAGAATCTTCTGTAGCCAATGGGTTCTCTTCTTCTAACACTTTCCATGGTCCGAAGCTTGAATTTCCTCACTTCAATGGTACTGATCCGACTGGATGGATCTATCGTGCAGAACAGTATTTCAGTATGCATAATACTTTTGATGTCCAAAAAGTTCCACTTGCATCCTTTCATTTGGAACAGGAAGCCCTTCAATGGTACCGTTGGTACATCAAGGCTCATGACGAGCCCAAATGGACAGATTTTTGCCAACTCCTTTTGCAACGATTTGGTCCTAGTGATTTTGATGACTTCACCAGAGCACTCACTAAACTTCGTCAAATATGCACTATGAGAGAGTATAAAATAAAATTTGAGAAACTAGCCAACCACATAGAAGGATTGTCTGATGACATCTACAGGAGTTGTTTTATTAGTGGTCTTAAGGATGAAATCTGCTCAGAGGTCAAAATGTTCTGTCCCAACACAATGATGGAAGCCCTGAGGTTGGCTAAGTTGGCAGAAGACAAGATTGCCGCCCAAAAATGCTCCAAACCCACTTTTGTTCCCTTCCGAAATATGGGTTCTCAACGACCTCCCATCCCGCTAGCTCCTCGACCAACTCCTATCAAGCATTTGTCCAAAATAGAGATGCAGGCACACAGAGAAAAAGGGCTTTGTTCTAATTGTGATGAAAAGTTCACTCGGGGACATATATGTGTTCAACAAAAGCTCTATCTCTTTGATGTGGATTCTCCACCCGCCTCTGAAGTTAGTGAAGAAGCTCTAGATACGCCGGATGATCAGATCAACATTCAGGAGCTGCCTATTGACTTCCCATCTCAGGAAGACCATCCAGAGATATCTCTCCATGCTTTATCCGGTGTCACCACCCCCCAAACAATGCGGGTCAGGGGTTACTTCAAGAAGCTTCCTCTTACAATACTCATTGATTCTGGTAGCACTCATAACTTCATTGACCCTCGGATCGCCAAACATGCTGATTGTTTTGTCCATCCTTGCTCCAACTTTGAAGTCATGGTTGCTAATGGGAGAACCTTACCTTGCAAGGGAAAGTGTCACAATGTGCGCATCTCTCTGGAAGATTATAACCTACGCTCTAACATGTTTTCCTTGTCCTTAGGCGGATGTGATGTGGTTTTGGGCGTTCAATGGTTACGCACACTTGGCCCCATCTTATGGGATTTTGCTGAACTTTGGATGCAGTTTTCAGCCAATGGGACACAACACAAATTTATGGGCTTACAACCAAGGTCTCTCCGCATCATCATTTCACATTGCCTGGAAAAGCTCCTTAAGAAGAATTCACATGGTGTCATCGCTCAGCTCCATTCCATTCAGATGCACCCACCAACGGTCTCCACTACTTCCTTGGATAGATATGTAGGTGTCTTTGTTGCACCAGTGGGCTTGCCACCTTCAAGAGACCTTTCTGGTAAGCATTTAGCCACAACTACATCTCAGCAGCAAATGATGGCTATTTTTCCTGCAGTACAGAAGTGGCAACCATCCCTACTAGGAAATTATTTTTGCATCAAGACTGATCTCCAGAGTCTGGAACAACGAGTCTCCTCACCAGCACACCGAAAATGGGTTATCCAACTCATGGGTTATGACTATGCGATCACTTACAAGAAGGGTAAGGATAATATGGTGGCAGATGCTCCTCGCTAATTTGATGACCCAGTTTCTCTTACAGCTATTTCTCTGCTTGTTCCAAATTGGTTGCAATCTGTTCAACAGGGCTATCTCTTATATGAAATCCATGCTTCTTCATCGACAGGGCACTCTGGGTTCCTCAAAACCTATGACCGGGAACAATGTAACTTCTTTTGGCAGGGACTGAAAATGAAAATTCACCAGATGGTGGTTGAGTGTGATACTTGCTAGGTCAACAAGGGTGAAACGACACTCCTTTCAGGACTACTCGCACCCGTGCCCATCCCTACACAAATGTGGACAACTATTTCTATGGATTTCCTAGAAGCACTCCAGTGGTACAATACCACATCTAAAAGGACACCATATGAAGCAGTTTATGGACAGGCACCGCCAGTTCTTCTTCCATACATGCTCAGCAGCTCCCCAGTTCAAGAAATTGACTCGGTTCTTCGAAACCGCGATCAGATTCTTCTCATTCTGCAGGACAATCTTCACATGGAAAGAATTCGAATGAAACAACAAGCCGATCAACACCGTTCTGAGTGCACTTTTCATGCAGCTGATATGGTCCTTCTTCGTGTACAGCCTTCCAAGCAATCCTCCCTGAAACTCAAAAGGCATCAGTGGGCCAGAATGCAACCCAAGGTGCTACAGGGGAACCACTCCTTCATATTCTGCATCAATTTCCACATCTAAAGCTTTGAGGACAAAGCTTTTTCTAAGGGAGAGGGGATGTTAGGAACCCATGTCAACCCTTCTATTTACTTTGTTAGTATATTTTTGTTGGACACATATTCTTTGTAAGTCATCCTGTAGTATTTGTTGATCCATAGTTTGTATTATTGTTGTTGGACGCATATGCTTTGTAAGTTGTCCCGTAGTAATTGTTGATCCATATTTTGTATTGGCCCATGGTTTGTATTGACACATGGTATTGACCCATGGTATTGGCGCCTAGACTTAGTATATAAGTTTGTGTTGAGACCAATGAAGGTACCATGAGGTTATTTGTATTGATCTTGCTCAAAGGAGGTTGCCCCCTCGAAGTGGCCTGCGATCAATATAAAAGTGATTCTGAGTTTTTATATTTCTACTGTCTCATGTATTTGCATTAATTAATTGTTGCATGTTCTTCACAAAAGACAATTTGCAGGTTTCCCAAAATCAACAAAAACAATATGTGGATCAACATAGGAAGGAAAGAACCTTTCACGTGAATGATTTGGTTTATTTGAGGCTGCAACCATATAAGAAAATCACCTTAAAAGGAAAAGGATCTGAAAATATTAAAGCAAGTTTTTATGGTCCATATAAGATAATTCGAAAGGTTGGGGAGGTAGCTTATGAGATAGAACTTCCGGAAGGTAGAAAAATCCACAATGTGTTTCATGTTTCATGCCTTAATAAGGATATTGGTCAACAAATTTCTATTTCAGAAACACTTCCTCCATTAGATGATGAAGGACAACTCACACTCATTCCCAAAATTTTTTTGGAAACAAGAGAAAAGAAATTGAGGAGCAGAACCATAAGAGAATATTTGGTACAATGGAAATATTTTCCAAGTGAGGATGCCACATGGGAAGAGGAACAAATTTTGCAGCATCCCAATTTGGAATTGCTTGGAAACAAGCAAACTTGGGTGGGGAGGATTGTAATGTCCCTATCCAAATAAATCTCATGAAGGGAAATTTCCACCAATCTACTAGTTCCCTAGGTTGGGGTGGAAACATTTAGACTTGGAAAAAGGGAGCTATAAGATCCAAAATGGACATTAGAGGGAGAAATATACATTAAAGGGGACAAATAAATAATGACAATAAGAAAATAAGGTGGCATTTGGTCATGAGGGCGCATAGGTGGTGTGGGACCCACACAAGGCAAGATTCTCCATGCCACATGGCATCCTATTCTCACCCATTCGAATCCAAGTTGGAGTCTAACATTCTTGGGGGATTTGGAGAGGCATTATTCATGGCATGAATCTAGGAGGGTCAAATTAGAGTGGAAGAGTAACTCCCATGGAAGAGGAAGAGACATCATAGAAGAATTGTGACACTTGGAGCTAGATTCCCTAACTTCTATGACAACAATGATGAAGATTCTATGACACTTATGAAAAAGTTCAGACCTGATTGCTAACATATGACATATATGACATGTCAGGGATAAAACTATCCTCCAATAGGGCGTACAAGTGGATTTATGGCAGCCATAATCTCCCCCATTCGGATTGATGGAGGAGGAAGGCTAGAAAGTGTTGGAAAAGTGACATTCATGGGAATATCTCCATAACTCGAGTTGGGAGAAGGATATTGGAGGGAATTATAGCATTAGACGCCTTTGGAGTTTAATAAAAGATGAGAATAAAGAAGGAGATAATATTTTGATCATTTCTCATTTGGCACATTTGGAGAGCTTAGCTTGTCCTTGCACAGTGGATGTTCATCCTCCCTTCCTTAGAACCAACTTCGAGGGTGAAAGATTCCCATCCAAGTTGGTTGATGGAGAGGCCATTCAGACCTATAAATAGATATTCATGGATATGTTTTGATGTATTTTCAACCCCCATCTTAGTTCGAGTTCAACTTCTCTCATTCCTCTCTATTCTCATTCTACTATCTTTCTCTCAATGCCATGTAAAAGTGCAAGGGTGCACTTCTTGTTGCATATAGTTAATGGAGGATTGATATTTTTACCTTATGAACATGTTATTTTCTGAATAAATATTTAATATACATATCATGAGATCCACAGCTCGAAATACCATGTACTTCATATGCTATTTCCAATCAAAACTGAGATTCGAGCCATTTTCCTCATAGCATTTTCGTGGTGATTTTGGGATGATGTTGTATCTATTTTATATAAGATATTTCTGATATTTTTTGTCCATGTTATGAGATTAATATGAAGTTAAATTTATTTCCCAAATAATGTATGCATACCTCTAAAGTGTTACTATAGTTTGTGACCAAATTCGAGGCTCCTTGTCTACCATTTTCACCCCAAATTTTATACTCTAGAAGCTGTTGTTCTTTGGGAGACATATTCGACCCTACAACCTGATATAATGATGAAAATATGTTTTCATTGATTTCCTATAACAGAGCCAAGTATCATATTAAGAATTAGTGAAGGATGTACAATGTTTGGAAGGGAAAATAGTGGTAGACCTAGGGGGGATTTACATTAATCCAATTGACTAGTCTTGTCCCGAAACTTCTCTCCTTGAAAATTGCAGACCATGGATGGGTATAGCAGGTGTTTGGGTGTTTGATAAATGTATTAATGTGTCCTATGTCCTCTCAAGACCTTCCTTCCCAAATTCCAAATTATTTGGAGTTGTTTGGAACTGTTTGTACGCTGCATTCCTAGATTCGAAATAAGGTGAATTTGAGCGCTTTTCTTTGAAGGGATATTACATAACACATTGATACAACAAACTCAAATTATATTAAATGAATGAAACGGAAAAGAATGTAAAATAAAATCAACTAGAATGGTGGTAGCTTTATCTCTGAGAAGAGATGTGGTGGCTACACTCATTCGTCATAAGTTTATTAAAAAAGGAGTCCGAAGGGCCTTTTTATCATAAGCATGAAGGAAAAAACCCTAACATCCAAAAACCTAACCCTAAGAGATGAACGATAAAAATGTTTGCGGGTTCTAAGGTGGTTAGTTGAGGTGTCAAATTCTCGAGGACATAATGTTTTCATACGATCTTCGTTTAGGGTGCTCGACAGCCCATTGGGAAGGTGTAGCCAAGAAGTACACATTTCTCTCATCCAGTCCTTCCGTCAATTATAAGTGGACTGTGGCATCGCCAATAAAATTCATTTAGGGCTTCAAAACAACCCCATAAATTTTGGACACGAAAATCTGTAAAAAAACTACCAAACTGGAAAAATTGTTTTGAGTCAATGGAAAAGGTAGGTGGCCACCAATATCCATCTGGATCATCACCAAAATTCTTCAGAAACTATATAATATCCTTATATATTTGAATATGTTAAAAAAATTACGCCAAACATTTTATGGTTGGAAATTTAAGAATCATGATCACCAAGGTTTCTACCCTTTAAGAAAATTATTCATCCTTAAAATTTTCCCTGATTTATGCCCCCTCCCGATCCATTATGCATTGGAATATCTAATGTAGGGACCAAATAGTTGAATTATTATTGATTATGTAGGTATGTTTCCAAATCCTTGCCTAAATTAAGAATCCATAATAATGGCTACAAGGTATAAGTTCAATTGATGCCCCTTCAGTGTGCTTTATTCATTAGAACATCTCAACTACATGAACCAAAGGGTTGAATGATATCTAATGACATTGACATCTTATGCATCATAGAATATCCACCATAGGAACTAAAGAGTTGAATGAATACTCACAATTGCATACCTTCCCAAACATCGTAGTCTAACACTTTGGTTCACAATTCATATCCATGTGTTAACATTGGTTCACAATTCATATCCATGTGATAACATTTGGGTTCACAATCCATATCCATGTGTTAACATTGGTTCACAATTCATATCCATGTGTTAACAATATAATTTGATTGATTCCCCCTCCCAATGACGTATGCATTGGAACATTCAATATAGGGACCAAATGGGAGAATGATTACTAATGATGTGGGTAAATTGTCAAATGCTTGTCAGTTTAGTTAAGGATTGATAATAATGGCTACAAGGTATAAGTTTAACTGATGCTCCTTTAGTGTGCTCTATGAATTAGTGCACCTCAACTACATGAACCAAAGGGTTGAATGATTTCCAATGACATGGATATCTTGCAACCAAATGCCCCAATTCTATTTTTTTGAACAAAAATCTATATTTATCGATAAAAGGTATAAATTCAATGATTTTGATTCTAGTGTATGATTTTGATTCCAATGTTGAGGATTAAAATATAGAATAAGAGGGAGTTTAAATCCTTATGTAAATATGAAGTATTACAAGATGTTTTTTAATACTTTGACTGTTGAGTTTCTATGACCTATTAAGAAGTGGGATTTTGTATCATAATTTACAATGATTTTGATTCCAATGTTGATACTAAAATATAGAAAAGAGGGAGTTTAACTCCTTATTAAATAGGAAGTATTATAATATCTTTTTAATACATTGACTATGAATTTTCTATCATCTATTAATAGGTGGGATTTCCTATCAGAATTATGGTATAAGATGTCCGATTCCAATATAGAAAAATAAAATACCGAAATTTTTTTTAACTCCTTAAGTAAATATGAAACACATAATAAGATGTTTTTTAATACTTTAACAATTAAATTTCTATCCCCTATTGTAGCATAAGATGTCTCAATATCAACTTAATAACCATGATAATTTCTATTTAAACCACACATGTTTTATAAAAATATACTTACCCATTGAATCCATTCTTAACTTTCAAAGAAACTTTAAAGGGAAAAACAATTAATTATATCAAGTAAAAGAGAACCCGGTCCTTTCAAGATCTCTCATTATATCATGAAGATGATTTATGAGACGGTGGAACACAATCACCTAACCTTTAGAGCATGGCTTTCCTAAGAGATTCTACATGTTTTGGTTAGCGTTGGAGGATTTCTTAAATGGAGGTTTTATTATTTTGAGAGGAAATATTATAGAATTGAGTTTAAAATTTTTATGGTATATAATTTTGTAAATTTGTGAAGTGAGATTTATAAGTTTTATAGTTATAGGATATGGGATAATTTATAAAATATGTTGTGAAGAAAGAATTTGTCATATTTGTAATCTCAGTTAGAAGATGAATGATAAAAATCACTTTTTTGTAAAATTATATATATCAATTATGTATTAATTACATATATTATTTATATATTAATTTAGTTGAAATTACTTCTAATATTACAATGTACAAGAAGTAACATCATTATTATTAATTATGTCAAATATAAATAAGATAACAAGGGATTTTATTCAATTTTAGTTGATTTTTAAGATTTAAAATTAGAACTCCGTGGATAAGGATAATTGTTATTATTTCTTTTGGCAGTAGTCTAATGCATGATGAAATTACTATTTTTTAGTAATTTAGAATGATAAGAGGTGAAATTAACATTATTAGCTTGAAATCTGGAAAGAATAATTTTGGATTGATGAATTGATAGATTGATGGATCACAAATGTCATATATTAACATTATATAATCCAATTGTGATAGGGGTATTGTTATAGGGAAATAAATGATGTAATTGGTACCCAAAAGGGGATATACTATGTAATGTGTACCCAATGGGGATAATTAATGTAATGTGGCCATTAATAATAGAATACGGTCCACTTGGTGGTTTGGGATTAGTTAGAAGAAATAATATAATAATAAGACATAGACCCCTAAGTATACTCATGAGAAAGTATAAATAGACATGAGTATCATTATATTAGTCACGTTGGAGATTATTATTGTACAAGCATGTCTTGTGGAGTGATTCCTTCCTTAAGAATTATTTGATGGTGTTACCCTATATTAAGGGTTTCTCTATATCTTTGTGTTATTCTAATAGTGAATGCATTTTGGTTATTTATGAAGTTAAGTGTTCTATATCTTTGTTGTGATTCAATTTTTGGGTTAAGGATCACTACAAGTGATATCCGAGCTCTTCACTAGGCAGAAAGTGGGGAAAATATTTCTTCTTTTTGGAAAAAAAATTAGGACAAAATTGGATGGTGATTTTCATATCAATTTCTGAAACTTTTTGTGCAAATTCAATAGAAACAAATAACAAATTTGAATTCCTCTCGCAAAATACACAATTTCAAAAAATAATCATCTCATTTGGAGTTCAGAAAGTGGAGATATCGTTGATTTAAAATTAGCTTTTTTTTATTATTATCAGAATTTCAGTGACAACTGCGAAGATTGCAAAGCGAATATCTTCTGGAAAGGTGTCCATATTTCTATTGTACTGACATTGGTAGATTCAGAGTGGTTATTCCAGTTCTAGAAACAACTTATAATAGAAATTATGAGCAAGAGTGACTGAGTTATGGTCATTCAAAATTTTTTGGCTCAAAACTCTAGTTGCAACAAGAAGTAAGTGAATTTTTTCAAACCCTAGTTCTACTTTTGAGGAAATAGAAAACATGAGCTATTTCACAGGAAACTATAATGGTTTTAGCATTGAATAATGTTTAAAATACTGCAAGACAAGATGGAGAAACTTGTGGAGTGTTTGTATAGACTCTTATTGCAAAGATGATGCTAAGGGATGGTGTCTTTCACTAGACTATGCTAAGAAGAAAACACTTTCTGATGAATACTTTGAATAAGTACTTTTAGACAAGTGGTCTCATGTCAAGAAAAAAGACCAAGTGGGACATAAGGGTCTATTTTCTATATTGAAAGTTCACATATGTCCTCAAAAGGAGAATATTTGTGTTTCTAATAGCCCTAGTTGCAAGCATAATTTCATCCATGTTAATTTGGCCAAAATATCGCAAGTTCCTACCCATCATATTCAAAGCACACAAGTTGATGGTGAAAATTTTCAAATTTTTAAAGATTTGAATATTACTATAGATAACATGTGTTGCATTCAAATTTTTATGCTTTAGATATGGATGATGTGGATGTTATTTTGGGATATCCTTGGATGCAATCAGTGGCTACAATTAATATTAATGTAGAAAATAATTTTTTAAATATTTGGTACACGAATAAGAAAATTACATTGCAAGATATGTCTCTTACAAAACAAAAAGAGACCCAAAAGGAATAGGATGATGTCTCTTCAGAGGAACTAGCTGTCATAGTGAATGACACATTAGATGAAGAGTTTGTGGTGGAATCGAAAGAAGATGCTATAGAATCCCATGAAAAAAATTCCCAGGAAGGGAGTATACAAGAAGAAGAATCTAAGGAGCTATATGATTCCAAGGAATCACATGTGATGAAGTCAGATAAAGAGGTACCCCAGATTGTATACTTGGAGATTCCACAGTAGTCATGATTTCCATCGACGTTTCGAATTCACAACAGGAATCATCAGGAGCACCAACAAACCAACTATGGACCACGATGAAACCAATGAAGAAAGCAATATGGAGATGCATGGGGAACTATGAGCTATACAAAGAGATACCAAAGAAGTGCAACAACATCTTGGAAAAACAAGATCAAGAATCAAGATACAAAAAATGATAAAAAAAACTGTTTCTAAATCTTCAAATACATTGCTTAAGAACACACCAATCTTCATAATCTTTGAACACTGCTTACGAGCACATAAAAAAACAACTTAATATAAAATCCCGTGGATGACACTCTTTCACTAGGATAGGAGAAAGCCAATCCAGATTGCAATACATGCTCTTTTTAAACAATCTATAAAAGCGACTATAGTCCATTAAAAGATGTATTCAATTAGAACTTGGAATGACTTTTCTATGGAAATGTATTGTCACTTATAGTCATCAAAAACCATATCCAGATCCATAAAGAGCCACAACAGGAAATTCTGGAGACCTTTATGTGTCTTTAAAATTTTGTTTCTACACTCTCAACTGCTACAGGCTATAGGCTAACTGTTGAATCCAACTATGTGGAAATTAAACTCTAAACCCACTGGGTTATGTTATGGTGATGATTATGATAAGTATGGTTTAGATGTTGAATGTATATGTTTTCTAGACGATGTTACAAAAATGTGCTTATTATTTAAGTCGATCCAAAAAATGAAATAGGTAAAAATATCATTTTATTATTATTATTTTAAAGTAGGTTATTAATACATATCTCATGTCTACTTAAAACGAATATAGATAATCTTTTTATGAATTTAAATAGTTTATTTAATGTTTATCATAAAGATAATGTTTATAAAAAACGAAAAAGAGAGTAATTAATGAAATGAGATAAATAAAATTACTCATCACCTCTGAGGTTTAGAAGGATTTCCTAAGAAGGTCATCCTTCTCAAATCTACTCTAACACTTAACTTCATTCCAATAATAAAATGTTTGTCATTCTTTAAAAACAATTTACATATTTTGAAGTGTTCTCCGTTGTCATAAACCAAACACTTTCATGTGATTGGGTTAGTTCAACATAGAAAAAAATAATATACACTAATGTAGTATAGCCTCGCCTTGAAAGTGCAAGATCATTACAAACATGTGTGAATAACAAAATTATAATTTTTTTAATTCACAAATCGTTAATTCATTGTCAATTTAATAAAACATCTTACTTCTACTTCGGTGAAAATTTTATAAGATTTCTTTTTGGAAGTTATAGTTTTACTTTATTATAATAACATTGATTATTTTAATTTTGTTTATAAAGATTTTAGTTTATTTTAAGGCAATCTAGATTATTATAATCTTGAAAAATAAATAAATCAGGATAGAAATTGCCTTTATAAAAAGAATCAATTTATTAAAAAAATTGAATTAATTCACTTATTAACTTGCTCTATCAATAAACACTATAAAACATATAATAATTGTACATATACACATAATTAATAATGTCTATTATTAAGCACAAGGATACAAAAAATCATAAAAATCAGAGGGCTAAAGAGACTATTACATTAATCACATCTAATATTTTTTTCATTCCAACATATAATGTTTTCTTGTTAAATTTAATGTAAACTATTTCCCTCCTACTTGAATTTAATAAACATTTGTAATTTTTTTGGAACTTTAGATATACATATGGTAAATGCTATGTGTCTGTCCTTTTCAAATCTCTAAACAAGAACTGTATGCCACATTAATGTCAACATGCTATAACAAGAGTGTGACTTCTCTCTATCTTTTGGATGTGATTTATCTCTATTTTTTAGATCTTCGTGGGTATAGTTTTGCATTTTCATTGAAAATTTGATTAAAAAAATTTGGATTAAGTACCTCAAAGACTCCCTAATTTCCAAGATGAGGAATCTCGACCGAAGTACATGCATGTTCTCTTTAGAAGATCTAGGGATAAGCTCCATGCATTCTAATATCTTAGATAGATATGTATTTCTATAACAAGAGTGTGACTTCTCTCTATCTTTTGGAAGTGATTTATCTCTATTTTTTAGATCTTCGTGGGTATAGTTTTGCATTTTCATTGAAAATTTGATTAAAAAAATTTGGATTAAGTACCTCAAAGACTCCCTAATTTCCAAGATGAGGAATCTCGACCGAAGTACATGCATGTTCTCTTTAGAAGATCTAGGGATAAGCTCCATGCATTCTAATATCTTAGATAGATATGTATTTCTAAAAAGCAGGTAAGGACTTTAGATATAAATATGGTAAATGGTATGTGCTTGTCCTTTTCAAATATCTAATTAAGGACTGTATGCTACATTAATGTCAACATCATCTAGTAAAAGTGTGATCTCTCTCTATCTTTTGGATGTGATCTATGTCTATCTTTTGGATCTTTGTGGGCATAGTTTTGAATTTTCATTGAAAATTTTATTAAAAAAAATTGGATTGAGTACCTCAAATACTCCCTAATTTCCAATATAAGTAATATGGACCAACGTACATGCATGTTCTCTTTAGAAGATCTAAGGATAAGCTCTAGGCATTCTAATATCTTAGCTAGGTATGTATTTTTAAAAATGGGTAACTGAATGTTGAATAATTTGGGTTGTTTTATATTGTAAAAAATGATTAGTTGTTATTTTTACTTGAATGTTGGGTTACATTAAAAATTTTCAAGTTTTGAAAAGGAAGTTATTGTATTTTTCACTTATGGTTGTTGAGGGGAATTGTGAAACATAAAGGAGTGGAAGGTGAAATTGTGTTTGGTTTATGGGTTTGAAAGGATTTTTGATGATGTGCATGTCTTCTTGATTAATTTCATTGTGTATGTGTTGCTAACATGTTTCACACAAAGTTGCAATTTAATACAAGATAGAGTTATTTTAGGTGCTTTTGTTTACATCATGTTTCTATTGCTCTATTAATGAGCTATACTAAATAGTTAAATGTTAATATGAGGTGAATATACACATTTACGGAAACATTGAGCTCCACTTAAGATGATTTTAATGTTGGTGTAATAGTGGTTAAGCTCAACTTAATGGTATTTTAGTGGGCATTAAAATCATTTATATTTCATCGTTTGTGGGCGATGATACCTCACATTGATGCTTAGTAGGTGGGATTTGTGATTCATTGATTTCTTTGAGTATATGATACTTACCATATCTTGTATTTTGGGTTGTCCATGTGATCTCTATGTGGAAACTCTACTTTGCTTATGCCATTTTATTTCTAACTTTAACAAATATGTGAAAGGTCACTATTAGGAAAATACTACTCAAGATATTGATCATGTTGGTGTAATGGTAGTTGAGTAAGTTTAGTTGTCCCTTAGTAATCATGAAATTCATTTATGATTCACCCTAATTTGGCATTTTGGTTAAGGATTCATATCCAAAGGTAAAATATATAAGTTTGATTCATGCTCCTCTGTTGGAGCGGCCTAGGTCGACCTGTCGACTAGGCCTCCGCCTGACCACTTTGCATCATATGTCGATAGGTTGTGTCAACTAGTATAGGTCGGGTCGGGTCGGTCGGTTAGACCGACAGATGGTTATGTAACCATATTGACAGACATATATATATATATATATATATATATATATATATATATATATATATGTTGTTGAGCGAATGTAGAAGCTAGATTGGTTCTATGATTGTATTCTGCTCTTGCCGGTTAATATAAAGGCTTGTGTTCTCTCTATCTATCTCATCTCTTGTATCTGTCTCATTGTGTATGATTTCTTATAATATATAATGTATCTATGGTAACCACATGAACCTTGGGACTACAACATCTGGTTCCGTTGCCGGTTGATGCATGAAAAACAAATAGCAGCATGACCTATGATTTCAGAATAAGAGATTAGAGATTGGTGGGAGAAGAAAATCGCGAATTATCTACAGAACTATGCACGACGGAACAAGTTGACGATTAGCCAAGCGAGAGATCGATTCTTCTCCGAGACCCATGAGAGATTTGTAGAGTCTGTGCCGACCGCCTTGAAGAAGATTTTGGATGAAAAGACCAGTTGATGAAGTAGAGAGGAAACTATTATCGAAGCTGATCAATGGAGGATGCACGAATCTGTCGAAGTGGTGCGAAAAGATTGCAAACGATTTCTGTGAAGAACATGCGATTGAAGACCGCGTCTCAGTTGACGAAATAAGAAGAAAGTTCTTCACTGAATTAGCCGATCAATTTCTGTGTTCACTGCCGACCTTATTGTTCAAATTTCTGATTGACAAAGACGTTCCGCATATTGTCGAGACAGGACCGTTGCTGCTCCCGCCCATTCCGAACTCTAATTGGAAGGAGAAAGAATGTAAGTGGGAAAAATTTGTAAAGGAGCGCGAATGGGAATTTTTCTTGAACACATAATGGTTTGCACTTCTCCAGTGATCTAGAAACCTTCGGGCCGGCATTGGGGGGGTGACGAAGCATGCTCTGATGTACCTATTTTGATGAAAATTGACATATGAAAAGACGACATGGCCAACAGTGGAAAAAAATCTGACAAAGATAGAATTTTGAGTCATAAAAGCACCCCAAATATTCAAAAAATTTAAAGAGAAAAGAGGAGGCAGCGTCGTGAAGAATTGCGAGAGTAGGCAATTGTGCTCCGAAGGACACGAGGATCAAATGTCACGACAGACACAGAAGGAAATCTGCCAGAGTCAAGCCGAGCCTGCGATGATCGAGGTGTCGAAGAAGACCTATCGCCGATGGATGAAGACTTGTGGATAGAGTGTGGTAGAGCTCTCCAAGTTCAAATACCTGAAACGGTAACACCTCCTTCTCCATTTCGTTTAACACAAAGCATCTGGGTCCAAGAAATTGTCGAAGAAAATTTGGGTCTCCATGTTGGTCAGTTCAGAATTTGGAGTCGTCGAAGTATAGAAGGCGATGATATTAATAGACTATTAATTCATCGACCGGAGGAAGGAAATTGGGTGTCTTTTCAACCCGAATTTTAGAATAGAATCTTTCATCTAGTGTACTCAGAGCATGAGGAAGCGCCCCCCTGCCAATACCAAATTTGAGCTACTTGTCAAGTACGTCGGAAAGCCCGAGATTCAGTGAAATCTCGTTTGAGTAGAAATTTAACTGGATTTCGACAGAAGTGGTAGAAGAAGGCAGACCTAGAGATACAAAAGAAGTTATAGTTACTGATTCTGAAGACAGAGAACCAAGTCCAGAGAGATAGCTAATTCAAATTGACAAAGCACCAAGTTTTGATTGTGGAAATAACCCACCCACACCACCATCAAATTATCAAAATAATACACCAGCAGACATGGCACACACAACGACACACCTTCCGTTCTGTGAAGGTGATGAAGATCCGAAAAGACATTGGTTTGTGTGTGAAGCAATATGGATAGCTAATCAAATCACCAGCGAATAAAGACAGGTTGCTCAATTTGTTGGTTTGATAAGAAAAAGAGCACTGACATGGTACATGGGGTACATAGCAAAGTCAATAAATGCAACCAAGGCACAAATCAAACAAATATTTTTGGCCTTTTTCATGATCAAAGATGCGACATACCTGGCGGTAGAATGACTAAAGAGGACAGTCCAAAAGCTGACAGAAACCGTCAAGGAGTATGACAAGAGGTTCAAATACCTCCTGAGCAAATTAGACTATGAAATCGAAGAAAAACTATTAATCAAATGGTTTATTGTTGGTCTAATAAATAAAATCAGGATACATGTCCGTCGTCAAAGTGTTAATACGTATGCAGAGGCATTAAAAGTAGCACTAGAAATCGAAATGGATGATAAATACCCCATAGTATCCATGGATATACACGTCGATGAATGCCTTAAAAGTATGGAGCAGGCTATTCGAAATATGACTCTAGAAGGGCTTGAATTATGGTGTACAACATGTCAAACTTCAGGACATACCAAAGCTTCTTGTCGAATTGAGGATCGACGACAAGAAGTTAAACTCATTTAATCCAGATGCTTTTGTGATCTGTGCAAAGAGTATGACTCGCATACCACAAACGATTGTCCATACAATCTGAAAAACAAGAAGGAAAAATGGTGTCAAATTTGTGAATTCAATACACATGCAATTGAAGAATGTCATCTGAACCTGAAAAATCAGCAAAATTACCATGCAGTGTACCAGACAAACTCCGTCGAGCAGCATCATGACAGAAATACAACAAACGACAGATTCGAGAGAAATGATGGAAGAAATAACAGGTACAATCAAAACAGGAACGACAGATACCCAAGGTATAATGACCGTCGGTATAACAGCTACAATAGACGTGGAGGATACCAGAGTCATGGTCGTAGCGGTGGAGGTCACAGTATTGGACCTAATCGACCTGGTGCATGTTTCACATGTCTCAGTGAGGATCATCGGCATGCAGAATGCCCTTATAAGGAAAGAACTGATCTTAAATTCTGTACAAAGTGTGGGGTAGGCAATCACTATTTAGAGGATTGCCCTACCATGATTGAGAAAATAAATAATAAAAAGAATGTTCATGTTTTATCTTGTATTTCAAAAAATGATGTGCTTCGTACAAAAAATTTGCAAATTGTAACTAGGAAAGGCACTCACATTGGTCAAGATAAACCACAGATAAGTAGAATTGTCGATAAAGAGGATTACCCAAATCCTATAAAACAAAATCTGTGTACAGAGATGCATCCAACATATTTCATGACTTAGCAGCACACGAAGACATTGAAGAAAACCATCAGGAAGTTCTCAATGAATTGCTCAGATTAATTTCAAATGAGGAAGCTGTAGGCAAAATGATTGACCTGTTGCATAAATTAAAATATAAACATGTCGAGCAAAGACAAACTAAAAGCATTTTCCGACTAAATCAAAAAGAGAAAAATGATGCTGACCCATTAGTAGACCTCGACATAAATGGATATCATGTACGACAAGTCGTACTAGATTTTGGATCCCAAGTGAATATCATGACTTGTGATACTTGGGACCAACTCAGTTGACCACAACTACAGGAATCAGGCATCTACCTAAAGCTCGCAGATTAAGGATTAATTGAGCCGATTGGAGTATGGAAAGGAGTCGAAACTTCCATCAAAGGCATCACGACAAAAGTAGATTTCGAGATCATCACTCCCAAGGATGATGCAAGTTCTTTCCCCGCCTTGGTCGGTCGACCTTGAGGACGGAAGATGAAGGCCTCAATTTCCTTAGACAAAAGTCTTATCAAGTTGAAAGGCAACGGGCAGAAGGTTATTGTACCAATCTTCCCATATCAGGGAGAACCTTGGTCGAAACCTACATAAATCGATAATGATGTTCAGCAGCTTTACCGCATAGACAATAATGAAGATCGCATTGAGCCAAATACCCAAGGAGAAATTCACCTCAGAGATCTTGTCTCGCTCGGATACAATTCCGATGCAGAACTCTATGATCGGAAAATAGAGAACTATGATTTACATGCAAAAGAATGCTGGATTGTGGAAGCCATCTCAAAGAAGCAAATAAAGAAGTGTCTCTCAGTATCATACACACCGAAGATATTCGAACGAAAAATATGAGCATATCCAACTCTTGTTCGAGATAAAAATGCGCAATCAGGTATTTCGACATTAAGGTATAAAGAACGTGATTCACCTACTATACATGTCGAATAGGTATCAAAACATGTCGGAGAGCAAGGCCGACTACAAAGTTTGGTAGAGACATTTACTGGACAAGCTGTGAGATGGTGGGACACTCACCAGTCGAAACTCCAAAACTAGAATACTGCATCAACATTTTTCATTGAAAGGTTTGGAGGAAGAAAATTAACGAATTAGGCCGATATCCCTCTGTTTACACAAGGACAAAACCTTGAAATCCACATCGACTATTGCGAAAGAGAATGGAGAAAATTGGGCTATAAATATGAAAGAACATGGCCTCACCTCTTCCCCAGAACACTTGTTGATCTACCTAACAAATGGTACAAGATGGAAGAAGCAAGAGGAGAAACCTTCTTTTGGAAAGACTTAAAATAAAATTTTATTAAGGATTTCTAGTTTTCTCTGTAGGATGAGAGGCTGGTTGAAGCAAGTAAAAGCATCAAAGAATTTCTGCAGCCGACAGAAACTTTAGCACTTGCAGAAAAGCAGAAGATTATACACCCAGCTACTACCTGATACAACATAAAGTCGACAGAAAGCCAGCATTTGACAAGACTAAGCCTAGAAACGGAGGTATCAGTCGAAAAAAGTTTTCAATGGAGAAAGGATCACCCCAACATGTCGAAGCCTGTAAAAACAATCTTTAGCACAAAGATTGTCGAAAAAGACGAACCCGAAAGGTTGTCAGAAAAAGACTTTCCATCAGCATTCACACAAATCAAAGAAGGTGAAAGACAGATAAGTGACAGTCGTGCACCAGAATGGATGGACGCGAAGATTAAAACAAAGGAAGTAGATATTTAAAATGATGACCGACCGAAAATGGAAATGATTGGTGATCACTGGAGTGAGGAACAAACAACAAAAATTTCCAGTACCCTCAAAGAATTTCAAGACATTTTTGCTCGAGATTATAGAGACTTGAAAGGACTGGTGCAGGAGATGGGCGAGATGAAAATTTATATTAAACTAGATGCTAGACTTGTAAAGAAAATACCCTGCAAGCTTGCTCACAAATACAAGGATATTGTTAAAGAGGAGATCGATAGCATGCTTGAGGTAGGAATCATATATCCTATCGACCAGTCGGAGTGGGCAAGCCCAATGGTCGTTCAGCCAAAGAAACAAGATTTGACACAACTATGAATCTGTGTCGACTTGCGTGAGCTAAATAAGGTAACACTCACATATCCCTTTCCAACTCTTTTCACAGATGAAATTATTAATGAAGTTGTAGGGCATGAGTGCTACTCTTTCACAGATGGATTCTCGGGGTGCAATCAAGTACCTATTACAAAGGAAGATCAGAAAAAGACAACATTCGTGATTCAAATTTTATGAGCAGAACAAAATGAATATAGATTATTATCAGATGCTTAACACAAAATAACAAAGATACAGTAAAACTGGTTTTCTATTAAATAAAGGAATAAGCTAAAATTGTAAAATGCAGTGGAAAACAAGCTTGCTAGAATGGTGGCGGCTTATCTCTGAGAAGAGATGTGACGACTGCGCTCATTCGCAAGAAGATGGTTACAATGAGTCTCTCAAGGCCTTTTTACAATAAATAGGAATGTCAAAAACCCTAGACATCCAAAAACCTAACCCTAGGAGAAGTCATGTGGGCCCCGTTTGGGTAAGTTAGTACATCAACTTACTGGGGTTGTAACTTTTGCATACAATCTCCATTTGGGGTGCTCGGTAGCCCGTTGGAAAGGTCTATTCAAGATTTACAAATTTTGACTAGGGCCATGTGCATTTTTTTGGTGACCACCTGGCCCCCCAAATCGCCAAAAAAGGTCGTTTAGGGCCTCAAAATGGCCCCGGAAGTTCAGGACCCGAAAAAACTGCTAAAAATAGTAACTTACCAAAATTGCCAGAAAACTGTTTTGAGCCAGTTAGAAAGGTGGGTGGCCACCGATATCCACCTAGATCAATCCTCCCTCCTTAGGAAGCAATGGTCTCCATTGCGTTGAGTTCCCCCATCAGATGAGGACATTTCTGCTGAATTTGGCCCCGGGTGAGCCACTTCCCTTGGTGCAGGAGCTACCTTGCTTTGACAACTCGATAAAGATGGATCCTTTGATGTCGAGTGCCCTTGATCTATGTGTCTTCAATATGATCACTAGATGCCTGTTGCAGGAAGTCAGGGTTGAGCTCTATTGGTGTCAACTGCTCTGGTATCTCTGAGGTGTCTAATAATGATGGGAAATATGGCCGAAGGAGAGCCACGTTGAAGATCGGATGCAGACCAAGGAAGGGGGGAATGTTGAGCTCAAAAGCATTGTCACCCACCGCCTTGGTGATAGTGTACGACCCATAATGGAGTGGGTGAAGCTTCCGATGGGGCCTTGTAAGGCATTATTTTTGCAAATGCAACCAAACTTTGTCGCCAACCTGAAACTCATTTGGCACCCGATGTTGATCATGGCGCTGTTTGTACTTGGCATTAGACTTCTGTAGAATATCCTGAACCTGTTGGAGGATATGTTGGATCCGTTTAATGAACCAGGTGGCTTTGTCAGCTTCAGGGGACGAGTCGGCAGAGGTGGTCGCAAGGGGAGTGCAACATCCATGGGGTCGAATGGTTGGAATCCCAACCCTACCTGAAAGGGGCTATGGCCAGTTGAGTTATGCAGGGCTCAGTTGTAGCTATGCTGGACATAGGGAAGACTCTCATCCCATGTGTGGGGGTGTGTTGAATTGTACATGCGCAGGATATGTACGACCATCTAGTTGATGACCTCGGTTTGGCCATCTGTCTAGGGGTGGAAGGTAATGGATTTGGTGAGCTTGGTATCCAGCAGTGACCAGAGGCTCGACCAGAATGATATGAGGAGCCGACTCTCACGATATGAGATAATGGTCCGTGGGATCCCAAAATGTACCCATACTCGTTCAAAGAAGAGCTTGGCAGTGGCTTCTGCTGTGATGTTCTTCTTGTAGGCGGCTAGAATCGCCATCTTGGAAAAGTGATCAAAAACCACAAAAACACAGTCGTTTCCCATCTTGGTGGACGGAAGGACCAACATGTAGTCCATTGAGATGGATTCCCACGGCCTGTCAGGAGTAGGAAGAGGGGTGTACAAGCCCTGTTTCTTAGTGGCCGGTTTGGAAATAGCGCAAGCGGTGCAGGACCTGATATACTTACCGACATCCTATCGAAGTTTCAGCCAGTAGAAATGTTTCTAGCACACTACCACTGTCTTTTCGATGCCAAAGTGTCCTGCCACCCGACTGTAGTGAGCTTCCCATATCAGCTTCATGTGCTCGCTTGATGGAATGCAGAGATGGCCCAGAATACACCACAACCCATCCTGAAGATGGAAATTAATGACCACTGAGTTGGTTCCCAACATCTCGCAGGTGGTGGAGAAGTCAGGGCCTGTCTCGTAGAGGTGGGGCCATCCATAGGTCTCGTGGTCGTAAGAGTCTAGTACCGTGGTGAGTATCGCGACTGGAGGTCGACTGAGGTAGTTAGTAACTCAGTTGGTACTCCCTATTTTATATTTGATGTTGAGGTGGAACTGCTGTAAGTATGTTGACCACTTCTGATGGCGGTTATTCTGCAACTTTCCTTGGTTCTGTATGAACTGTAGTGGCTTGTAATTAGTGTGGATCACTGCCTCATTCCCAAGAATGTAATGTCTCCACTGGCGACCGACTTGCACAATGGATTACATTTCTTTGTCGTAAGTAGGGTACTTACGGACAACATCTGATAGTGTCTCACTATGATATGCCACGGGGTGGCCATGTTGAGTGAGAATGGTGCCCACAGCATAATATGAAGCATCTGTCTCGATCTCAAAGGGATGTTGCAGGTTCGGTAATGAGAGTACCGACAATGAGCACAAATGCTTCTTCAAGTCATCAAAGGCTTGTTGTTGGGACAGGCCCCACATAAATTTTTCATTACTGCCACCCTTGGTTACTTGGCCGAGGGCCCATGCAATATGAGAGAATCCCAGTATGAACCGGTGATAGAAATTGGTGAGGCCCAAGAAGCTCCGAAGTTCAGTGAGTGTGGTTGGGGCGAGCCAGTCACGGATGACCTGGATCTTGGCTGGATCCACGTGCACACCATGTCGATCAATGATGTAGCCTAAGTAATGGACCATGTCCATGCCGAAGGAGCATTTTTCAAAGTTTGCATATAGTTTGTTCTGCCGCAGGGTGTGCAGAACCTGCTGAATATGTTGCAAGTGTTCCGCTCAAGTCTTGCTGCAGATGAGGATGTCATCCAGATACACCACTACAAAATTATTGGTGAAAGGTCGTAGGATATCATCCATCATCCTCATAAAATTTGTTGGAGAATTTGTCAAACCAAATGGCATGACCAACCAATCAAAAAGACCTTCTTTTGAATTGAAGGAAGTCTTCCATACATTTGTCTGTTCTATTGGGACCTGGTGGTAGCCATAATTCAGATCAATCTTACTGAAGTATTTAGCCCCCGTGAGCTGATCAAGGCGGTCGTCAATTCAGGGAATCAGGTACCGATTGCGGACTATGATTTTATTCAGGGCCTGGTAATCAATGCAGAGTCGCTAGGTCCCATGTTTCTTCCGCACTAGCAGGATTGGGCTCCCACAAGGTGATGAGCTGGGACGGATGTGCCCCTTGTGGAGAAATTATTGGACCTACCTCATGATCTCCTTGTTTTCCAACAGAGAGAGATGATAGACTGGCCCATTGGGTAGCGATGCGCCTGGGGTCAGATCGATGGGATGCTTGACTTGGCAGCGTAGAGGTACCCTGGTAGGAGAGGAGAAGATCTCTGAGTATTCTTCCACCACCTTATCCACTTGATTCTATTGTGTGGAGAGATCGGTCGTGGACGCCCTGTATGTGGCTGCGATCTTTCTCTCACTCTGAGAGCGAATCACGAAGAAGACAAATTTCCCGGTCTGAGAGATTACCTTCCTGCATTGCTTGACAGAGATCAAGTAAATAGCACTAGGAGGGGCTGCCTCGGGTATCCTGTGCAATTTCCTGTTCAAAGAAATAATGACACTACGAGGCCTAGAATCATATACAGCATGGCGTTTCCATAAATAAGGTTGTCCCAAAAGAACATCTGAAACTTCAAGAGGAGAAACATCACACAATACCTCATCCTTTAAGGGCTTGATGTCGTACGACAGTCGACACTGTTGGTTGACGCGGAGATCGCTTCCTTTGCGGAGCCATCCAATGGTGGAGGGTTGCGGGTGCGGTGTTGTTGGCAGGGCCAGGTGCTTGATGACCTCTGTTGAGATGAGGTTCTTCTGGCTACCGCTATCAATGATGAAGTGTAGTGAGGTGCCTTTTACCCACATCTGTGAATGGAAGAGGTGTTCTCCTTCTTCTGGCTCATCTGGTTCATCAGGCTGGAGCTTGGTGGTAGCAATGGTGGCACTGGGTTCGACATCGATGATCCGTCTTCCCCTTTCTGGTTCGGACTAAGAGTTAGAATCCGCATCTGATTCAGATGCTTTTACTTCGGCCACTAGCAACTGCTTTGAGCGACAGTCAACAGTGTTATGCCAAGGGCTCTTATGGAAGTCGCACCACTTCCCGGTATCTTTCTTTGTCTTTCCGGTGTCCTTCTTTGCTTGCGACTTGCACTAGTTGTCCTGATACTGTCCATCTTTTCTCTATCCTTTATTCTGTGGGTTGGGGCTGCCCTTTCCTGTCTTTTTCTATGAGGTGTTCCCAGGCCCAAATTGCAGCGTCTTTTGTTTGATCTTCTGCTAGATTTTGACGGCATATCAGTAGGCCGCACCCAAGGAAGAGATGTCTAGAAATTCCATTTCAGTATGGATGTAGCTATGTAGACCACCGCTATACTTGACCACCAGATGTCGTTCTGAATATTTGATACCTAGCTTGGTGCGCAAGGTATGGAAGGTATTTGTGAACTCTAGCACTGCTTGGTCTCTTTCTTGTTGTAGTGTGGTCCATTTGGTATACAAGTCGTCATAACTTCCAACAGGGTAGTATTGTTACTTAATAGCATCCCTGAAGGATTCCCAGGTGGTCGTGACTAAAAATAATGAGGTTTCCTCTGTGTCCTTTTTCTCGCAGAAAGCTTCCCACCAATTTTTGACATGGGGAACAACTTTGAGGAGCGCAAAAGTAATCTTTTCTCTATTCGAAAAGTTATGGACAGAAAAATACGCGTCTAGTAGATTCAACTAGTTATCTACAAAATCTGCGTCTATCTAACCTTCAAATATAGGAATATCGAAGTTGATTTGTACCTTGAAGGGGGCGGCACCTCCGCTCGAGGAAGATGCATCGCTTATAGGTAGCCACCGAAGTATTTGCGTGAAACTATCCATCATCTCATTCCTTTGTTGTGTGAGGGATTCCTCAAGCAACATTTTGAAAGGATCTCCTGTCCCATCATCTTTCTTTTCTCCTGCCATGAGAGGTCGCTTGGGCGTGCGAGAGCTTTTGTCCTCAAGAGAAACAAGCTCGAGACCCAATTCTTTGTACCCTGACCTCGTTGGGGACATGCATTAAGACGACAAGGAGAAGATTGCTCTGATACCACTGATCCATATTTTATGAGCAGAACAAAATGAATACATATTATTATCAAATGCTTAACACAAAATAACAGAGAGACAGTAAAATTGGTTTTCTATTCAATAAAGGAATAAGCTAAAACTATAAAATGCAACGGAAAACAAGCTTGCTGGAATTGTGGCGGCTTATCTCTGAGAAGAGATGTGACGTCTGCGCTCATTTGCAAGAAGATGGTTACAATGAGTCTCTCAAGGCATTTTTACAATAAACAGGAATGTCAAAAACCATAGACATCCAAAAAACTAACCCTAGGAGATGAAGCGCCAAAAGTCATGTGGGCCTTGTTTGGGTAAGTTAGTACATCAACTTCCCGGGGTCGTAACTTTTGCATATGATCTCTGTTTTGGGCGCTCGGCATCCCGTTGGAAAGGTCTATCCGAGATTTATAGCATTTAACTAGGGTGAATTGTGTGTTGATAGCAACCACTTGGCCCCCCGAATCGCCAAAAAGGTCGTTTAGGGCCTCAAAACGGCCCCGGAAGTTTAGGACACGAAAAAACTGCTAAAAATAGTAAATTACCAAAACTGCTAGAAAACGGTTTTGAGCCAGTTGGAAAGGTGGGTGGCCACCGATATCCACCTGGACTAATCCTCCCTCAGGAAGCAATGGTATCCATTGCGTTGAGTTGCCCCATCAGATGAGGAAATTTCTGCTGAATTTGGCCCCAGGTGAGCCACTTGCCTTGGTGGAGCTGCCCTGCCTTGACAACTCGATAAAGTTGGATCATTTGATGTTGAGTGCCCTTGATATGTGTGTCCGTAATATGATCACTGCATGCTTGTTGCAGGCAGTCGAGGTTGAGATCTGTTGGTGTTAACTGCTTTAGTATCTCTAAGGTGTCTAATAATGGTGGGAAATATGGCCGAAGGAGAGCCACATTGAAGACTGGATGCAGACCAAGGAAGGGGGGAATGTTGAGCTCAAAAGCATTGTGATCCACCACCTTGGTGATAGTGTACGGCCCATAATGGAGTGGGCGAAGCTTCCGATGGGGCCCTGTAAGGGGTTCTTTCTGCAAATGCAACCAAACTTTGTCACCCACCTGAAACTTATGTGGCACCCGATGTTGATCATGGCGCTACTTGTACCTGGCATTAGACTTATGCAGAATATCCCGAACCTGTTGGCGGATATGCTGGATTTGTTCAATGAACCAGGTGTCTTTGTCGGATTTAGGGGACGAGTCGGCTGAGGTGGTCACCAGGGGAAGTGCAACATCCATGGGGCCAAATGGTTGGAATCCCAACCCCACCTGAAAGGGGCTGTGGCCAGTTGAGCTATGCGGGGCTCGGTTGTAGCTATGCTGGACATAGGGAAGACTCTCATCCCATGTGCAGGGGTGTGTTGTATTGTACATGCGTAGGATATGTATGACCATCTGGTTGACGACCTCGATTTGGCCATCTGTCTGGGGGTGGAAGGAAGTGGATTTGGTGAGCTTGGTATCCAGCAGTGACCAGAGGCTCGACCAAATTGAGCTGAGGAACCGACTGTCATAGTATGAGATAATGGTATGTGGGATCCCAAAATGTACCCATACTCATTCAAAGAAGAGATTGGCAGTGGATTTTGCTGTAATGTTCTTCTTGCAGGTGGCTAGAATCGCCATCTTGGAAAAGCAATCAACAACCACAAAAACAAAGTCGTTTCCCCTCTTGGTGGACGGAAGGCCCGACATGTAGTCCATTGAGATGGATTCCCACGGCCTATCAGGAGTAGGAAGAGGGGTGTACAAGCCCTGTTTCTTAGTGGTCGGTTTGGCAATAGCGCAAGCGGTGCAGGACCTAATATACTTGCCGACATCCTGTTGAAGTTTTGGCCAGTAGAAATGTTTCTGCAACACTGCCACTGTCTTTTCGACGCCAAAGTGTCCTGCCACCCGACTGTAGTGAGATTCCCATATTAACTTTGCGTGCTTGCTTGATGGAATGCAAAGATGGCCCAAGAGAATGGACCACCCCAAGCACCTTCGTTGGATTCTCGAATGATGTATACGCTACAAGATCCGTTTGAATCCCAATAAATGCATCTTTGCGGTGAGGTCAGGTCTCCTGTAGTATTCATAGTTTCGAAAGAGGCCATTAGAGTCGATCCTCTTAAAGTTGAGGCAATACTTCGATTGCCTCCTCCACGCAACTTGTTTCAATGTCAGAGCCTCCAAGGGAAAGCTACTTTTCTACGTCGTTTTGTAGTCAATTATGCTAATCTTACCAACGATTTCTTGCACTTGTTGAAGAGAGACACACCATTTATCTGAGATGAGCAATCCCAGCAGTCTTTCGATGCCCTTAAGAAAGCTTTGGTATCAACCCCTGTGCTTAGTCCACCCGACTTCACATGAGATTTTATACTTTATGTGGCTGCGTCTCAAGAGACGATTGGCATGGTCTTAGTTCAGGTTGATGATGTGCTCGTCGAGCATGTTATCTATTACCTTAGTCGAAATCTAGTAGACGCTGAATTGATATATACTCTCGTGGAAAAGCTGGCACTTGCGACTTTCCATGCGGTCCAATGGTTACGACACTATATTTTGATTAGAACAACCACAGCTGTAGCACACATCAATCCGTTTCAGTTCGTGCTATCATGACGCCTTATAGGGGGGAAGTACAATAAATGGATTGTGATCCTTTAGGAGTTTTATCTCGATTTTGCTTCGGCGAAGTCGATGAAATCATTGGTGTTTGCTGAGATTTACAAATTTCGATTGGGGCCAAATGTATATTGTTGGCAACCATTTGGCCCCCCAAATCGCCAAAAAAGGTCGTTTAGGGCCTCAAAATGGCCCTAGAAGTTCAGGACCCGAAAAAACTGCTAAAAATAGTAAATTACCAAAATTGCCAGAAAACTATTTTGAGCCAGTTGGAAAGGTGGGTGGCCACCGATATCCACCTGGATCAATTCGTGTGTGAATTCGGGTCATTCGCGTACAAAGTTATGCCCTTCGGTTTGAAGAACGCACCTGCGGTCTTCTCAAGAATTGTCGTCAAAACATTTCAAGAATATATCTACAAAACCATGGTTGTATACTTTGATGATTGGACAATCTATACAATGTTGAAGGATCATTGCAAATGGCTTTGACTGATGTTGGAAAGGTGTCGGTAGATACAATTGTCACTAAACATTAAAAAGTGCATTTTTGCGACACCTATCGGCATATTATTAGGCCATGTAGTTTGCAAAGAAGGAATCAAGGTCGATTACACAAAGATCAAAATTATCCTCGACTTGAAGCCTCCATTTAATCCAAAACAAGTACGGATCTTGTTGGGTCATACTGGATATTACAGGAAATTTATCAGACATTATTCCGATATGACTTACCCTCTCGAAGAATTGCTAAAAGATTATCGAGATTATAGGTGGACGGAGGAATGCAACATCTCATTTAACACGTTGAAAACAAAAATGGTTGAAGCACCCATCCTTCGATTTCCGGATTGGTCGAAAAAATTTCATGTGCATATTGATGCCTCTGGAATAGCAGTCGGCGCCATTCTATCACAACCTAGAGAAGATGGCATAGATTACCCTAATGCATTCAACAGTCGGAAATTGAATAAAGCTGAAAGAAATTATTCCACAACCGAAAGAGAAGCATTAGGTATGATATTTTCACTGCAGAAGTACCATCATTATTTATTGGCTAACCCCTTTGTATTTTATACAGATCATCAAGCTTTAAAATACTTAGTCAATAAACCATTGCATCATGAGAGGTTATGTCGCTGGCTATTACTGTTTCAAGAATTTGAATTTGAAGTAATCATTCGACCGAGAAAGCTAATATTGGCCCGGACCACCTGTCGAGAGTCGACACAGGAGAGGAGCCGACAGGAATCAAAGATTATTTTCTGGATGCACACTTGTTTCATATTGAAGCAGTCCCTTCAGAACTTGCAGAAATCACACAATTTCTCGAGGATGGGCAAGCTCCTGAAGGAATGACTGAGAAAAAGAGGAATATCTTAACAATGAAAGAAGCTCCCTACAGTCTGATAAATGGATTCCTATATAAACTTGGCCTAGATGATATGTTACGTCGATGTGCACTTGACTATGAGAGATAGAATATACTTGCAGAAGCTCATGCTGGACTGGTGGGAGGACATTTATCATGCAGACATAATAGCTTGAAAAATTCTGCAAGTTGGAATTTGGTGACCGACAGTTCATAAAGACTGTCGAGAATTTGTATCTAAGTGTGATAGATGTTAGCGCATGGGTCGACCACTCCCAAGAACAGAAATTCCACTGGTTCCAATTAACCCTAGCCTAACATTCAAAATTTGGGCTATCGATTTTATTGGACCATTTCCAGTAGTGGGGAGAAGGATAGGTGCTCGATATATTATCATTGTTGTTGAATATGTTACCAAGTGGGAAGATGCAGAACCGGTCGAAACATGTTCAAGCGAAGTTGCCCCTAAGTTTATTTATGAAAACATCATCACATGTTTTGGATGCCCCATAACATTGATAAGTGACCAAGGTACTCATTTTGTATGTAAAACCATTGAAGCACTGACTAAGGAATTTGCAGTTGATCGTAGAATACGCATAGCGTACCATCCACAGTCGAATAGCGCTATAGAATCTTTCAACAAAACACTTACAAAAGGACTGACGAAAATATGCAACATGGAGAAAGATGACTGGGATGACAAAGTATCTACTATTCTCTAGGCATACAGAACAACATACAAAAGAACGACAGGTCAGACACCATTCTCACTTGTTTATGGACAAGAATCTGTCGTCCCATGACATTTTCGATGACAAGCACTGACCATTGCAGCAGCTTTACATATTGACATCGAAGATACTCGACAAGAACGACTACTACAACTGTTGAAGCTGGATGAAAGTCGACAGTTGGCAATAGAACATCAGTGAGTCCAAAAACAACTACAGAAAGCGTGTCATGATAGAAATATCAATTAGAAGAATCTGTCAGTTGGAAATTTGGCACTCCTCTATAATAGCCGAGTAAAAGGGAAGCCGAAAAAGCTGCATACAGAATGGATGGGACCCTATATTGTCGAAGCATTAAATCCTAATGGATCAGTCCGATTGAAAAATGCTACAAGGAAGTGTTTTCAAGAAAGTGGTAAATGGCGCCCGACTTAAGCGGTACAAGTCGTGAATATTCGAAAAAAAAAACCGATTAAAAAGTAACCGAATGAGAGTACTATAAGCAATCAAGAAAAACAACAAAGCAGGACAAAAGTAGAATGACAAGAGAGTGGCAGAAGAAGGATGGAAAGAGCAAAGAAAAAATTCTGGCGCATAACCGTCGATATTATAGACATCGACAAGAACGCTGACAAGTCACATAGGAAAGTCAGGCACGACAGAAGCATTGGAGCTCGGACCGAACAAACCCATTCGGAGAAGTCCGTCGGCATAACACATCAAACGAGGTGTCGCGGAATCATGATGACAAAGAAATAAAGGCTAAAGATACCTGTGATTCCAGAAGTAATGCACTTGATGGGGAGCTGATATCTTGTCAGCCAAATTTAATAACCCCATCAAATAAACCATTAATACAGACCTCTACGTCCCGTTCACCCGTGTCGAGTAACTCCACCATAAACCCATTTGACCTTTTTGACCATTTTCATAAATCCTAGGTGTGACCTCGCTTCTTAATCGACACAGAGCCTTCACACTATTATAGAAGTTTTGTTATGTGGCGGTAGGGCCTTTTCGAACATGGGTACCCTAGTTAGAACCCCCGTTTGCATTATGGTGCCCATGCCGTTGTTTGTCCTTAGGATCGGGAGTCCTTTGTAGTTACGCCATGACGTTGCGATAAAGACTCATACTCTACTTTGTCTTATGCTAGCCATCTCCCATAAGGACTCCCCCATTTATATCAAGTTGTGATTGCATTGCATCATCCTGCTTGCCGCTTGAGCCTTATGCCGGCTCCCACTTACTTAGTTGTTAGCCTGGTGCCTGTGCACTTTCCCTGTCGAGCCCTGCAGAGCTTCCATTTATCCTTCACAATTTGATGACCTTTTGACCCTAAGGGAACACCCCCCCGAGTGTCTACATCCTGCACACACTTCCTTGCATTGATCATAGGTATGTTCCACTGCTTGGGACTAATATGCTTGCAATTTGACACTCGTTCCCTCACTTGTTGTACTATAAGCAATTTTATTATTTTTCAATCTTTTCCAAATATGAAAAAGACCAAAAAAATCAAATATTCCAAAAAGCTGGACGGGATTATGGTTACTACTTCTAGTTGGCAGTTGTTGTGTCTCCTTTGAACAGAGCATTCATTCCACTCCATACATTATGAGTGGGGACTATAGTTGGACCTTAGGAGCTGCACTTGTTTCTCAGTTTACTCCACCAATTGGTTAAACTTCCAGTCATTATGGAGCCCTTTGTGGTGCCTCCTACAGCACATAGTCTATATTGATTCTATGTTGCCTGAGTCTATCCATCTACTCATGCTCTTTTTCAAAGGAAGTCATGAAACCAGATTCGGCCACTCCTCAGATCTCTTGAATATTGCATGTCGACCATCCTTATTGAGTCAGTCTGTTTCACCTGAGTTCTTCCAAATATTTCAGCGTAGCTGGTACCTCGTGCTGGTTGATGGGGGATGCCTTAATGCGCTCCTTCCAGCGAGTCTCGTTCCGTCAACTTCAACCCATTTATTATGGAACTTGAGGCTTAGAGTTCGGTTCAGTACCTTGAGGCTTGCAGTCATTAGTGGCAGGGTCTCTCGCCATCGATAGTTTTGGGAATACATCAATGTCCCTTGATCGATGGATTCATCTTAGTGTTCGACTTCAACATATCTATTCGCACTCTGATAATTGTGCTCTGTGCCTTGATGCCCATTTTCATTATTGGTGGGTTATCTCGCGTCTGTTAATGGTATACATCATTGACCGGTAATCAGACGATGTCACATTAGGTTCAAACTCAAATCCTTTATTCACTTGATGGGACTTGCACCATTGAAGACTTGTGTAGAAGATCCCAGGTGCTAGGGGCATTTAGTATGCTACTTATGATTATGAATTTACATCTAAGATATCACCTCTCAGATATCAACAGTTTGTACTTCCAGTTTGCACCAGTTTTTTCCTTTTCAGCAGGAAACCATATCTTACTATAGAGGGATCATGGCTGTGATCACTTATGACATGTATTCACTATGTACTGCCTATTCATGGCCATTGTATCAGATTGTTGTGCTATTCTGACATGTACTTAGGGATAATATTGTATTATGATGAGTGAGTGGCTCCTTCCACTTGTGTCCCCATCACTCCACTTCTGAGATTTATAATGTATTTCGGCCATCGTAGCATTAGTCTTTGACCTCACACATTAGGGGGCATCTGTTGCAACGTAATTTTCCACCCTGTGAGCATCAACACTCTTTGGCTTGCAAGATCCATTTTACTAACTCAGATCCACTTTATATCCTTTAGACACACTATTTTCCCTATTTTTTCCCCTATATGCTAGCTGCATCACTGCAGTGGGCGTACCCGCGAGTTGCATCACTATAGCCCGTGGGTAGCATGTAAAATGGTAAAAATCACTAGTTAATTACTTTTTACTCCCAAAAAGCGGTCATAAGGTGACCTTTTGCCCTCCATTTTCCCTGAAATGCCTCGATGTGTCCTTTCACTTACCTTTGAGAGGACTATATATTGAGCACATATGGCTTATGGACGGGGTGGGGGGGGAAAGGAGAGGAAGAGAACTCTAGTGGATTTTTTCTCTATCTTGAGTCTACACTCATTGATCCTTGTAGTTGTGAACCCCTTATGTTCACCTTCAAAACTCCTATCATAGTTTGAGTTTTCCATTCCATGGAGGATTGAAGTGGTGGAGGCACAAGTGGAGAGACCTAGATCTTGGTTCAGATTGGTTGTCGACAAGAGGCCGTATCTCATTGTACTTCTTGTTATTTATTAATAGAAATACTCATATTCTCGTCCATTAATGTTGTGAATGTTGTTTTTATTACATTGGGTTGCATTTACTTATAATATCATGGACCATTGCTATTGATGATGTTAATGTCATTTATATGTTATATGCGCTTGTTGTATATTGGCTGTCAAGACTAATTTGCAGGTTCAAGTGCACGAATTGAAAGCTCCAACTGGGATCTACATCAAACATTTGGATCAAGGTTGGTTATGTTCTTCATTATCTCAGAATTGTCATTTATATAGCATAGCATTGAGAATTGAGTTAATTTCTGGTAGTCAGCTGTCTGTTGTGGTCCACCCCAAGCCATAGGAAGTTTTCTCCAACACAGAAATGGCGACTCCGCTGGGGAGAACATCCATTTTTGGGGATTTTTGAGCATTAGTCCTTATTTAGAGTTGTTGTGTGTCGAGTCTATGTGTCATTGATTGGCCGTTAGGTTACTCTATAGTAAACATCCTTTTTTCTGAGCCATTGGACTCTTTTTCTACTCATTTTCTTTCCCCTACCCACGGGTGAGCTTAGCTCTGCCCACGTCTACCCGCCTTTGTCTACACTATAGCCCGTGGGTACCCGCAGGTATTCCTTCGACAATAGCGTACAACTCCAGGGTGGTTTGTTTACGACCTTTGGTTGTTGCTGGGTTGATTCTGAGTGTTCCTGAGTCTTATTTGGCCTTGTTCCTGATTGTTCCAAGCCTTGTTTGTGACCAGAACTCCTCTTTTCTCTTGGTTTTGAGCCTCATTGATTTTTACCCATTTTTAATTTTTAAGCTCATTACATTGGCTGAGTCTTACTGTTTAGGATCTGCTAGGTTGTCTGAGTGATTTCCTTTGCATTTCTGTAACTAAATAGTGAGATTTTGCTTGCATTTTTCATTTCATTATATTTAAAAATACAAAAATAGTTTTGCATTTCCCTTTTTCTTATAAGTGAAAATACAAAAAAATTTACATTCATGTACTGCATTTTGCATTGAGTGCTTGCTGCTTTCATTTAGGTTCTGCTTGTGCATTCAAAATATAAAAGAGTTGCATTTTTATTTAGAAATTGTTGGATTGATTTTGCATGTTAGTGGCATTGTTTTTATTGGATAAATGAGTCTAGAGTTTGATGATTTTGCATACTATTGAGTCATATACATCACTAGTGTCACAACCATATCCTTTGAGTAACCACAACCATTAAAATTAACGCTTAATCTAAAATTGATTAGAACAATTTTATTTATAGGGTACGCCAACTAGCATAGGTTTAGAGTCTTGGAATAGATCATTGTGAGTAAACAATCCAAGACTACTAGCAGGGAAATTTTTAGGGGCGAAATTTCACCAATTGGCTATTTTCGGGGCATTTTTTCAAAAAATAAATTCGCTTTTTGGTCATTTTTAGTCTCTAATATCGCCTATATTTACATAAAATATGTTTTTTTATCATAATATTCGCCAAAATTCACTAGTTTCAGGAGTAAATTGTAGGTTTCATATTTAATATTCGCCTACCAACCTATATATATGCTTTTTTCAATCCAAAATAAATGCCTAGAATACTATACTTAAGTATACTTTTATAATCCTTAAAAAATACCCTGACTACTAGACAAAACATTATGTGTCTGACCAGGGAATGGTGAAATCCATGGTATACATCGGTGTTCTCAAAAAGCTCTACTCAGACTAGAGTTAATCATGAGGTCACGGGAGGTTGGTTGCGGGGATATCCCTCCAATACCGATTGAACGTGGGAGATATTTCCAGGGTTTTTTCGTATCTGGGGACTCTTGGGGGATTTGACACTCTTGAGTTTCAAGATTAGCTACCTTTCCCATACGACGAATCCCACCTGCGATTGTCCCCTTGAGCATTGGTTATACTGTCATGACCATAGTTGAGTTACCTAGGTATCGCACAAGGTACTTGCAGCAGTTATACTGTTTGTGTCCTGAGTCAGATAGGGGTTGGATAACACAGTTGTTTGTTGTCAAGGGTTATGACCCTTTGCATGTAGTGAAGCCTGGGAACCTCTATAACTGATTCTGTTACCTCTGGCTACAGTTTGGGAGTCTCAAGCCTCTCCTAGGCGAGACATACCAGCTCTAGTGTCAAGAGCTCATTTAGCCACTCTGTTTGTCCGCTCTTGGCTGTAGTTTCTCTATGTGTGTGCTTTTGATTTACTGTTTTTGATCACTAGTTGGATGTTAGGAGACATTGTGATTTTATATTCTCTCCCTAGATATCGTGGTGCGGAGTCCTACTCTCCGCCGATCTCGTCGATTGGCTGGTTTAAAATCGTCCGAGCTTTCACGCTGTGTTGCTAGGGGACGCCGGCGGGCTCCCTCCAAGTCTTCGAATTCTTATGAAACATACGTCCTAGACATCATGACTGCTGCACACTTTGACACAGGAGAAATCCCTACGACTCCATCGGGTAGAGTCGAGCACATTTCAGACACCCCTACTCCTCGTGAGGTGTGGGGGGGTGATACACCTGAGACCCAACCTAGTTTTTTTGGTCCGGATCCACCCGAGACTCAACCTAGTTTGTTTGGTCCAAATCCACCCGAGGACGACCCGTTCGATCCTTCGTTTCCACATAATTATATATACGGGATGACAGAGTTACACAATGACACAGGTCCTATGATCAACCCTACCGCATTCTCTTTTGGTATTCCTAATTACAACACAGTTGATCCTTCCACTGCTTTTGGTAGTCATGCTGGCATTAGTCATGGTGTTAGCAACACTGTACCCACTGGGGGAAATACCCTCATCGGGGGCACCATGTTGTCCACTCACACACATAGTATGGGGACCGGTCACATTCCTCCCAACAATGCTAACGTTGGAAGACGACCACCTCCTAGGACTACCCAACCTAATAGGAACGATGTTCACAACCCGACTCACCATCCACCACCTCTTACACATGCCGCTACTCGTCAGCCCACGACCACGTTCGAAAATGTTAACGCTCCTCCCAACCACGAAGGTGGACATATGCCGCATATTTTTACGTCCACTACTGCTACTAGTAATGCTAATGTAGGAGGTGGGAATATACCTTATCGTCATGGTGACAGGGCCACCATTCCTGCTACTAGTAACACCAATGTTGGGGCTGTGAATACATCTCATACTTATGGTCACCACACGACTACTCACGCTAATCCTAATGCTTACGCTGACGATGGGAACATACCTTACCATCATGATCATTACAACATGGTTCCCGCTACGAATAGTACGTATATGCCCCATACTTATGGTGGCAACCCTTACTACAATACAGTCGGTGCTGGCCACCAGTACAACCCACCTCAATATGGTGCTCAAAACACATATATACCTGCTTACTCTCACATGGTTCAGGTCAGAGGAGGTTATCAACCTTATGGACATGGTCATGCTTATGGTCAGATAGGTATGTATAATCTACAGTTTAATGCTCATAGTCAAGCATTTGGTCCTTCTTATCCTTCAGGTTCTTACAATCAACCTTTTATGGGAGCTTATAATCAAGCTTTCCAGCCGCAGCTCCCGTTCCTTGCACATTTGAATCTTCCTCTTTCGAAGCTCACGAATGATCCGATGTGTCATGACCCTAGTTGGCCCCCAGTTCCTACCAAGATTCCTTCAGACATTCCTAAATTTGAGGGGAAAGGTGGTGAGGATCCGGGTGATCATGTCACAACGTTTCACCTTTGGTGCTCTTCCAACTCGTTGAATCACGATTCCGTTCGATTATGACTATTTCAACGCACACTCACGGGGGCAGCTGCGAAGTGGTATGTTGAGTTTCCTCGGAACACTTATAGGGGATTCAATGAGATCGCTTTGGTTTTCTTGGATCATTTCCAGTTGCCAGTTCGTTACGATACTGGTACTGAACTTTTGTCTACCTTCCGTCAGAATAAGGCCACGCATATTTCTGACCACGTTCAAGAGTGGTGTCGGTGGAAGAGGTTAGTGAAAGCCAACATTCCTCCAGAGTTTTTGTTGGAGTGGTTTCTCAAGTCTCTACTTCCATATATTGCCAAGGATGTTTCGATATCCAGTATTATGACTGAGGAACAAGCCATCTTAAAATTCTATCAATTAGATTTATTATACTCTCAGTCTAGCATTTTATATGACATTATTCCTGACGCACCGCGAACATGACATAAGCCCAAGACAGTTCCTGGACCGCATGCCGATGGCATTGTGGGATCTGCAAGTACTCGCACTATAAATTTGGTGGCTAATCAAATGAAAAATTTGTTGCTCAACCACTCTACTCCCGGACAGCTTCACACCTTGTCCACTTCCACCCCAGCATCCGATGTACACACTGTGCAAATGACAAACCCATTGGGTAACCAACAACCTGGTGGTAAGAAGAAGGGGAGAAATAACTGTAAGGGTGGAAACAATGGGAACAATAATAGCAATCACAATACCCCTCGTAAGGAGAATGCCATCCCTCCTCGGGAAGGTGGAAACGCTGGTGAGGACTGTAAACCTAGGCGCAAGGTGAAATTTCCTTGTAATCTTTGTGGGGAAGATCATCTTACTCACTTGTGTCTTCGAATCGAAGAAGCATCAAAGCATCTTGCACAGAGCCCAGCTGCGTTGAAGGATCCCCTTCCTCATCATCAAAATATGGCTTCACATGCTCCCGCCACTGGTTATGGACCTAATGAGACCGCAACGTCTTCTTCCAATACTAGTGGTTATAGATGCGTGAATATGGTTCAATCGGAGGTTAGTGTTGCCACTCGTCAATGCGATTATGGTGCACCACAACCTAATATGGGGAGTGAGCCACCCCATCCTCCTGATAATTCCTTGCATATCGAGAAGCCCTCTATTGTGCCACGGATACCGAAAGGTGTTCTTAAGCGTTCTACGCATAATCCCAATGCCCGAGCCACCCATAACTACTCCATTGTAGAATATTTGGGCCAAAATCCGTGTGCCATGTCGGCTCTTGAAGTTTTACAGGCGTGTCCTTCTCAAAGGCATGCCCTTTTGAGTGCGTTAGGAGTTCAGAATGAGGGGAATCCCAATGTTATCAAGTTCGACACTATTGATGTTCAACCTCGCTACCTTACCACGTGGATTTTCAAATCCATGTGGGGTTCCTTAAGAATTTCGTCAAGAACACGGTGGTTGATGAAGGTGCTTCCACGTCAATGATGTCATTATCTTGTTGGAAAGCTCTTGGCTCTCCTCCTCTACTCATGTCTAGTACCATGCTCACTGCATTCGACGGTTGGTCATTTAAGCCACATGGGATTATCCATTCCCTTGTTGTCCACTTGGGAGGTAAACCTATGCCTATTGAAGTCGAAGTGGTTGATGCGCCCATCGACTACAACCTTTTACCCGGTCGGAATTGGATGTACGCTATGAAAGCTGTCGCATCTACTGTATTCAGAATCATTTGCTTTCCACATGAAGGCAGGATTGTGACCATCGATCAACTCGATTTCGTTAATTCTCCTCCCACAGCATCCATAAGATCAGTAGTCCCACAAGTTACAGATTCTCAGCCGACAATTGGGAACATGGGTGTTGGTATGTACCCTTCGTTGATGGGATCTTATGATTTTCCTGCACCTGTGAATTTTATTGGAACCATTTCCGATGATGCACCTCCTCCTTTTCATAATGTACCGCTCCGGACTTCATATTTTGATGATCCATGGACTTTAACATCCACGGGTTCTACGTTTAGAGACATTGCGCACGTCAGGATATCTATGCCACTGTCTGCTACTAAAATTTCTTATCAGGATATTCAACAAGCCATTGCAGAGCCGGATCTCCCCTCTTCTCAGACAAATGAGGAAGATCCCATTACACTGCCTGTTTGGGCAGTCGACTCATCTTGTTCGAATGATTTCCTTGATAGTACTTTACCTTCGGATGAAGCCATTATTGAGTCCATGTGTGGTAGTGAGAGACCTTGGGAGGATATGCATCATCAATCTTATTTCCTTCCCAACCTCGATCTTGCCGAGTAAGAAGAGTTTAGGATGACTCTTGCAGAGGTGGTTGGTCACCCCATGGCTCTTTTGGGCTCACATGAGATTTATGCGGAGGGGAACATGGCTAATATTTCCCCGACTAAACTGATCAACATCTCTCATACTCCCGAAAAGGTTGAGAACATTTACATCGGTGACGATTGTTCTTCTAAGGAGGTTTCCATTTACACCGAATTGTTTACTGAACTTTGGGAATCTTTCGCCTGGTCATATGAGGAGATGCCAGGAATAGACCCTAGTATGGTTGAGCATGATATTAGGACGTATCCTCATGATAAACTAGTTCGGCAACGTCTTCGAGCTGCTAACCCTAGGAAGGCAGCCGCTATCAAGGAAGTGCTGGAGAAACTGTTCAAAGCTGGTTTTATCTACCCCGTTCCCCTTACCGAATGGGTGTCAAACCCCATTCCTGTCGATAAGAAGCAGGGAACGATCCGTGTATGCACTGATTTTAGAGACCTGAATCGTGCGTGTTCGAAAGACAATTTCCCCACTGCATTCATTGATCAGATCTTGGATGCGTGTGCGAGAAGTGAGATTTTTTTGTTCATTGATGGCTTTTTGGGGTATAACCAGATTCAAATCAAACCCAAGGACCAACATAAGATTGCTTTCTTCTGTCCTTAGGGTACGTTTGCATATCAGAAAATGCCCTTCGGCCTTAAAAACACTGGAGCTATGTTTCAGTGTACCATGACCTATGCCTTTCACGACCTTAAAAGTATAATGGAGGTTTTCTTGGATGATCTTGCCGGCAATTCTTGCAACAGAATGGACCACCCAAAGCACCTTTGTTGGATTCTTGAATGATGTATACGCTACAAGATTCGATTGAATCCCAATAAATGCATCTTTGTGGTGAGGTCAGGTCTCCTTCTAGGATTCATAGTTTCGAAAGAGGGCATTAGAGTCGATCCTCTTAAAGTTGAGGCAATACTTCAATTGCCTCCTCCGCGCAACTTGTTTCAACTTCAGAGCCTCCAAGGGAGAGCTACTTTTCTACGTCGTTTTGTAGTCAATTATGCTAATCTTACCAACGGTTTTGCGCGCTTGTTGAAGAGAGACACACCATTTATATGGGATGAGCGAGCCCAAGAGTCGTTCGATGCCCTTAAGAAAGCTTTGGTATCAGCCCCTGTGCTTAGTCCACCCGACTTCGCATGAGATTTTATACTTTATGTGGCTGCGTCTCAAGAGACGATTGGCATGGTATTATTTCAGGTTGATGATGTGCTCGTCGAGCATGTTATCTATTACCTTAGTCGAAATATAGTAGACGCTGAACTGAGATATACTCACGTGGAAAAGCTGGCACTTGCGACTATCCATGCAGTCCAATGGTTATGACACTATATTTTGATTAGAACAGCCATAGTTGTAGCGCACATCAATCCATTTCAGTTCGTGCTATCACGACTCCTTATAGGGGGAAAGTACAATAAATGGATTGTGATCCTTCAGGAGTTCAATCTCAATTTTTCTTCGACGAAGTCAGTGAAATCGTTGGTGTTTGTTAAGCTTATGTCGGACCTTCCGAGACTTGATGAGGATGTCATCCATGAAGATTCCTTTGTGGATGAACACTTGTTTCTTATCTCATCAAAGGACCCTTGGTATGGGGATTTCATTGTATATCTCCAAACTTTGAAGTTTCCTTCGCATTATTAACGGGACGAGAGACGACGTGTGAAACATCACGCTAAAGATTATACTATCATCGGTGACACTTTGTATCGCCGAGGAAAAGATTCTATTCTCCGTCGTTGCTTGACTCACAAAGAAGCGGAGCATGTGCTTAATGATTGCCATGCTGGGGCATGTGGCGGTCACTTATACGAGCTTGCTACAACCCAACGTATTATGCAAGCTGGTTACTTTTGGCCTTCAATCTTTAAGGATTGTATAAACACTGTGAAGAGATGTCACCTTTTCCAGGTGTTTTCTTGGAATATACACTTGCATCCAATGCCCCTTCATCCAGTCATCATCATCGATCCCTTCACCAAGTGGGGGGTGGATTTCATGGATTGAAAACCATCTTCGGCTAGGGGGCATCACCATATCATAGTGGCCATGGACTAATTTTCCAAATGGGCTGAGGCCATGCCTACCGTAAAAGCCGATGTTGCTATAGCATCCCATTTCGTGTTCAATCAGATTATTACTCGGTTCGGTATTTCGAAAGAGATTGTCACTGACCATAGCAGTCACTTTCAGAACAAAATGATGGAGGATTTGTCTCTCAACCTTGGATTTCGTCAAGAACACTCATCTTCTTACTATCCCCAAGTAATGGTCAAGTTGAAGCAGTCAATAAGTCTTTAAAGACCATTCTCCAACGTACCATCCAATAAAGCAAGAACAACTGGCACATTATGTTATATCCTACTTCGTGGGCATATCAAACGGCAATCAAGACTACCATCAGGTTCTCACCGTTTCAGCTAGTACATGGTGTGGAGTTGATTTTACCGATTGAATGTGAGATCCCTTCGCTTAAACTGGCCATAGAGCTCCTCCCTGATACGATAGGTATTGAGCAACGTTTAATCCACCTTGAGCAACTTGACGAGCAACTCGAGATGTCGTTGCGGATATAGATGCCAATAAACGTCCTGTTAAGGTTTAGTATGATAGGTCTATCCGTCCTTGGCAATATGCTGAAGGTGACTTGGTCCTCTTATATGACCAAGCTAAAGAACCCCTGGGGGCAGGCAAGTTTAACCCTATGTGGCATGGTCCCTACATCGTGAGGCGTGTCTTGGAGAAAGGAGCCTATGAATTAGAGGACTATGAGGGGAATGTCTTGAAGGAGCCTAGAAATGGGCTCTACCTCAAGTTGTATTACGCTTGAACTTCTAGTTCGAGCTAATACTTTTGTATACTATTGTATAGTTATTTCTATACATAGTTTAGCTTGCTTTTGGTTTTCGGGTCTGCTGATTAGCTTCCATTTGATTGACAGATGTCAGCATATTTTCCTACGTTCTTAGGATTCGCGGATGGTGCTAGCCATCATACGCAGCAGCTTGCTTTTGCTTCCTGGGTTATTTATTCACCTGACCACCTAGTTGTCTTCAGGAGGTGGTTGTCTCGGTCCTACATCTAACAATGTGGCTGAGTATAGTGCCGTGATTGAGCTACTTCGGGATGCTATTTCACATGGTGTCTAGTCTTTAGAAGTCCGCCTGGATTCACAACTGGTTGTGTCTCATTTGAATGGTCAGTACCGTGTGCGGGATCCTACGTTACTACATAAATTCTTAAGGGTAAGACTCTTGGAACGACATTTTGTTTCAATTACATACATCCATGTTACGAGAAGTTTTAATCATATATCTGATGTATACACTAACTATGTATTAGATTGGCATTTTCCACATTCACAATGAAGCACACAAATAAAAGATACATTCATACATTTGTACATACACACATATCGTAGAATCGGAGAACCATAGTTTTTCATAAATAATGTGTCCAAAATGGTAGTGTCATAATACAAAAATGGAGCCCGTAGCCCTAAAAAATATACATATCGATACAAAAATGGGGCTCTGAGATGTCTAATCCCTATGAGGAGGTCTAGCTTCCGCCCCGACAGGATGTGTCTGACAGTAATACTGTACTGCATTTTCTATATGATGTAGTAGTCGTACCCAGTTACCTGACACCCCCACCACATGGCGATGCATATCCTCTGGTAGCCGTGCTACCTCTACCTGTGGTACCCTGGTGGTCATCCATGATAGGTTGACCCCCAGAGTCTATAGTGTATTCTCTACTGCAGTGCCCACTACCTCATCACCCTTGCTCTGGCAACAATGTCTCAGGAAGCCCTTGGGTCTCACCGGGCCCTTGTCTGCGAGCAAAAAGTGAAACATTAATACGTGATACCACCCCCAAAAATATTTTTGCATTTAAATCTATAATAAAAAATCCACAAAAATTTAATACACCAAAAACCTAAAGATATTACTCACCAATGTCTCCAAACTCTACATCTAGTGGAAGCGGCATGTCACGATCCTGGCGGAAGTCTATCCCTGCATAGGGGTAATCCTCTATAGCTTTGACCTGTTGGTCCCACCAATGAAAAACATCCTCTGTGTATGGTGATGCCTGACGGCCACCACCCTGTCTTGTCAAGACCTCTTCCCACCGGTTCATGCCCGGGTCGCGGAGACTATGAGGAGGGACCTCAACCCTCGGACTGAGCCCTGAAACTCGCTCAAAGAAGAAGATGCATAAGATGTTGCCATATCCAAATTTTCTTCCCTCCCCTTGCTTGTACTCTATCAGCTGGGTCTTAATGGACCCCAGTAGTGTGGTACATCAGTCAAATATCATGGGCTGCATACATTGCGACGCATAGAACATCACTGGCTTGGATGCCTGGTGGAGAGCTTTTGAACTAGTAATCCGCACTAAGGTAGCCACTATAAACTTCATGCTCAGGTTGACTATGGATCTAATGGGCACTTGACTCCCCACTGGCTGAGTATTTTGAACATAATACCGCTCTATATAGTCGGGGATGGTGATCCCACAACCCACAAAACGAGATCGAAGGCTTTCCACCTCACCTCGGCGGGACAAACCAGTAATGAAGTAGATATCTTCCACTTCCAAAGAGAGTATTTGCCCATCTAGGTTGAAGTTCTATGCATCAATGTCCCGGTAATTTATCAAGCGGCATAGCAATAGGTTTTGGGCCCTCAAACCCCCTATGCTCCAAAATTTGTATAACCCACATGCTTGTAGCGCTTGCTGTGCACGCACATCATTGCGAACGACCTCATCCACTTGGTCATGTTCCCTCTCTCTCCACTCTAAAACCATCCTTGAGGGAGAAAAACCAAAGATTTTAGTCAATTTCATTTAAAAAACTAGCTTCACAGCTGTACCCACGGGCAATTTTGCTTACAGAGGCAGGTACTCGCGGTCAATGAATGCATTGAATGTGAGTACCTTTTCCTATCCGCGACCCGCATAGTGTTAGCCTGCGAGTAGCGCCGAGACCATTTAGGGCTTGGCCACACAAAAAATCCAACCGATGAAAATTGAAATAAAAGCATTGAAATGAAACGTATGGATGAGATTACCAACCTACTCCTGACGGTTTGATGATTGGATGCTCGTGGCTCCCAGAAACAGCAGTTGAAATTTGAGGTGAAAACTAACCACAAAACTCCAAATGGGTGAATAGTAAAAATAAAGTGTAAATTGTAATTTTTTGTTGCTATTTATAATTTTCAAAACCCTCTTGTCTATAGTTTTCACCATTATATGTTGTTTTGGACTAATATAATGTCTTGGAGTAGCATTTTTTGACCAGATTTCTTCGGCGAGACTTGTTTTTGACCAGATTTTTTGACCATTTCGTGCCTACAACAGGTATATTTCACACCTCGCATATACGTTAGATGTCATTTTCACATGCATTATGCATTTGACCTTTTAACCATTTTCATAAACCCTAGGTGCGACCCCGCTTCTTAACCAACATGGAGCCTTCACACTATTATAGAAGTGTCGTTATGTGGTGGTAGGGCCTTTTCGAACATGGGCACCCTAGTTAGAATCCCCGTTTGCATTATGGTGCCCATGCCTTTGTTTGTCCTTAGGATCAAAAGTCCTTTGTAGTTACGCCATGACGTTGCGTTAAAGAATCATACTCTACTTTGTCTTATGCTGGCCATATCCCATAAGGACTCCCCTATTTATATCAAGTTGTGATTGCATTCCATCATCCTGCTTGCCGCTTGAGCCTTGTGCCGGCTCCCGCTTACTCAGTTTTTAACCTGGTGCCTGTGCATTTTCCCTGTCGAGCCCTACATAGCTTCCATTTGTCCTTCACAATTTGATGACCTTTTGACCTTAAGGGAGCACCCCCCCGAGTGTCTACATCCTGCAAACACTTCCTTTCATTGATCATAGGTATGTTCCACTGCTTGGGACTAGTCTGCTCGCTATTTGACACTCGTTCCCTCACTTGTTGTACTATAAGCAATTTTATTCTTTTTCAAGATTTTCAGAATATGAAAAAGACCAAAAAAATCAAATATTCCAAAAAGCCAGACAGGATTATGGTTACTACTTCTAGTTGGAAGCTGTTGTGTCGCCTTTGAACAGAGAATTCATTCCACTCCATCCATTATGAGTCGGGACTATAGTTGGACCTTAGGAGCTGCACTTGTTTCTCAGTTTACTCCACCAATTGGTTAAGCTCCCAGTCATTATGGATCCCTTTGTGGTGCCTCCTGCATCGCACATTCTATATTGAGTCTATGTTTCCTGAGTCTATCCATCTGCTCATTTTCTTGTTCAAAGGAAGTCCTGAAACCAGAGTTGGCCACTCCTAAGATCTCTTGAATATTGCATGTCAGCCATCCTTATTGAGTCAGTCCATTTCACCTGAGTTCTTCCAAATTTTTTAGCGTAGCTGGTACCTCGTGCTAGTTTATGGGGGAAGCCTTATTGCCCTCCTTCCAGCAAGTCTTGTTCCGTCGACTTCAACCCATTTATTCCAGAACTTGAGGCTTAGAGTTCAGTTGAGTACCTTGAGGCTTGCAGTCATTAGTGGCAGGTTCTCTCGCCATCGACAGTTTTTGGAATACATCAATGTCCCTTGATCAATGGATTCATCTTAGTGTTCGACTTCAACACATCTATTCGCACTCTGATGATTTTGCTCTGTGCCTTGATGCCCATTTTCATTATTAGTGGGTTATCTCGCGTTTGTTAATGGTATACATCTTTGACCAGTAATCAGACGATGTCACATCAGGTTCGACCTCAACTCCTTTATTCACTTGATGGGACTTGCATCATCGAAGACTTGTGTAGAAGACTCCAGGTGATAGTGGCATTCAGTATGCTACTTATGATTATGACTTTAGATATGAGATATCACCTCTTAGATATCAACAGTTTGTACCTCCAATTTGCACTAGTTGTTTCCTTTTTAGCAGGAAACCATATCTTACTGTAGAGGGATCATGGTTGTGATCACTTATGACATGTATTCAATATGTACTGCCTATTCATGGCCATTGTATCAGATTGTTGTGCTATACTGACATGTACTCAGGGATACTATTGTATTATGACGAGTGAGTATCTCCTTCCACTTGTGTCCCCATCACTCAACTTCTGATATTTATAATGTATTTCGGCCATCGTAGCATCAGTCTCTGACCTCACACATTAGGGGGCATCTGTTACAACGTAATTTTCCACCTTGTGAGAATCAACACTCTTTGGCCTGCAGGATCCATTTTACTGACTCAGATGCACTTTATATCCTTCAGACACACTATTTTCCCTATTTTTTCCCCTGTACGCTAGCTGCATCAATGCAGTGGGTGTACCCGCGAGTTGCATCACTATAGCCCGTGGGTAGCATGTAAAATGGTAAAAACCACTAGTTAATTACTTTTTACTCCCAAAAAGCAGTCATAGGGTGACCTTTGGCCCTCCATTTGCCTCGAAATGCTTCGATGTGTCCTTTCATTTACCTTTGAGAGGACTATATATTGAGCACATATGGATTTTTTCCCTATCTTGAGTCTACACTCATTGATCCTTGTAGTTGTGAACCCCTTATGTTCACCTTCCAAACTTCTATCATAGTTTGAGTTTTCCATTCCATGGAGGATTGAAGTGGTGGAGGCACAAGTAGAGAGACCCAGATCTTGGTTCAGATTGGTTGCCGACAAGAGGTCGTATTTCATTGTACTTCTTGTTATTTATTAATAGAAATACTCATATTCTTGTCCATTAATGTTGTGAATGTTGTTTATATTACATTGGGTTGCATTTACTTATAATATCATGGACCATTTCTATTGATGATGTTAATGTCGTTTATATGTTATATGCGCTTGTTGTATATTGGCTGTCAAGACTAATTTGCAGGTTCAAGTGCATGAATTGAAAGCTCCAACAGAGATCTACATCAAACATTTGGATCGAGGTTGGTTATGTTCTTCATTATCTTAGCATTGTCATTTATATAGCATAACATTGAGAATTGAGTTAATTTCTAGTAGTCAGCTGTCTGTTGTGGTCCACCCCAAGCCATAGGAAGTTTTCTCCAACACAAGGAGCAAGTCAACATGGGCCTACAACAGTTAAAATTTGGCTAGAAGCATGGTTTATAGACCTTAAAACAATGGCGACAAGATGGAGAGTACCACAGAATGTTCGTCGAAGTATACCCCCGATAGCAAACATCCAACTATCTTTGGATGATACACAGTCTGGTACATGGAAGGAGCAGCAGGCCCAGCAAGGCGCCTCAACTATTACCCTTCGGTAAGTGAAATTTTCACGGATTTAAGTCGATAGTCTAATGAAGTATTAACTATTCCGGCCCAAGCAAGGAAAACCAACTTCATTTATGTCGAGCATCTTAGTGATATGGAACAGCAAGAAGCATAGAAAGCCGGTTGTATATGAAAACCTTCACTTATCAACCCGAGCCGATACCTAATGCTAAGGTGTTAGCACTTACCTAGACTCCGCACATAGAATCAGAAGAAGTCGGAGAGCAGTCGGACAACAACATAGAGTCCGACAACTCAAAACATCTTTTGACAGATGATAACATACATAAGGTAGCAGCTGAACTCATTACATCCTGACATAACAGAGTAATACCGACCCAGGGAAAAGGGAAAAGAAAAATAACATTTCAAGAACCTATGGAGGAAGACGAGATCGAATTATACGACACTGCCACTTAGATTCTGGAAGATGTAGCCAAGAACAAATTACCTGTCGAAGATCAGTTCAAAATTTTTCTAGAAATAGATAAGTACCAGTCTTCTAGATTTCTTGTTAAAAAACACAAAATTCTAGTTGAACCCCATATAAACTTAACTATTCAGACTCCCCCCTCTTCCCCAACTACAGTAGAAGAAGAAAGCAGCTTTCTAGTATTATCTGCGCCTGTTAATCCAGCAGACATCGCTTTGAGTACATTTATTGCAAACCTTCCGACACTTTGTCCCAACTGGCGTGAGATGGTCATTCAACAACCAGTCTTTGCATCTCCGACCACTGTCTTGGTTAACCTAGCTCTCCCCGACACCATTCAAACCACAATTTTACCTTTACCATCGACAATCCCATAAATTGTTGGGGACAAAAATATCCATCATATTAGAAATCCTGACCCTTTAGGTCTAGTTTATTCACAACAAACAACTGTCTATACCCCTCTCCCAGTCACTACATTACCGAAATTTGTTCAAAGTGAACCCCCCCCCCAAGTTGTCACTCCCCATGTCGAGTCTACAATTAAGTCTAGTTTAGTTAGTATGGGTCCACTTGACAGTACCACTTCTGTAAGTCCACTTACGACATCAGTCGACCTACCATCACTCCCGTTAAGTTAGTCGAGTCTCCTTGTTGACGGATCCAAGTCTAGTCTAGTTACACAGCAGCACAACAAAGAAGCAACCACGACAGAAGCGGTCGAAGCCGCTTCTACTCAAGCCAAGGAATTAGCCGCAACTCAAGAATTTGCAGCCGACGCGACATAACCATTAGAGCACACAAATGTTCCAGATATTAGTGCAAGCAATGTGGATACATCCAACATACCAGCAGATGTTCCACCAAGTGCTAGAATTATTGAACATGAAACTCTAGTCACCACCGAAAAAGTACCAAGTACACAAACCCAGGCAGAACAAGATGTTTCCAGCACGCAAGCAGTCACCGACAGTCATCCAGCAACAGCCGACAAAGATAAGGGGCCAGAACAACAAACCATAATTAAATAAAAAGAGAAAGTAGCTGGAAGAAACACAAAGAGAAGAAATGCAAAGAAAGAGAATTGCAGCAGCAACTGCAAATGCAGAAAACACAGCAAGGACAATCAGAAAATACTCTCTCTGTATATTTAGATCAATTTGGAGCTGCTACAAGCTATCAGTCACAGTTGGCCTCTCAAGAAGAGCTTGATTTACTTGAAGATGCAGTTTTCAGGGTACAAAGATGTCGCCGACAGGAATCCGAAGATCAGTTACTGTAGTTACAGGATGAACGAACTACATTTCTTGCTAAGTGTGAAAACTTAACCCAACACGTTATCTCACTTCCATCTAGTACCTACACGACATCACCTCTTGACAGAGCATACCATCTATTTGAATCTATCGTGTTGATGTTACAATCCGAGCCGCTCAAAAGACAACCTGACCAGGCTGTCGAAGTCGCTTCTGTCATGACAAATCAGTTTGCAGCCTTCACAGAAGCTGTCAATTTACTCAAATAGTATGATATTCAAGTAGCAAAACTCGCCGAAGTTCTCGACAATTGGTATGCACATTATGGTGAAGTCTACAAAGAATTGCAAAAGACAAGGACACTGCTAGGCACACTTCATCGACAACGTTTGACTGCAGATGAGGCACTTATTGAAATACTGGATAATTAGATCGTCATGGAAAATAAAAATATGGACAAGTTAGAGAAACAGGAAACACAGTGGATATCTTAGGCACACTACGGCCTCACTAAACTTGAAGAAATCCAGCCCCGCTTTCGACACTTACTTGCTGCTGGCTAGGAAACAATCACTACATTTGGCACCGAAATGATCCACTTACAGGCTCTATCCACCCACGACAAGATGGAAAACTTGTCGAAGCTCACGACACTCTAGGCATTCTAATATCTTAGCTAGGTATGTATTTTTAAAAATGGGTAACTGAATGTTGAATAATTTGGGTTGTTTTATATTGTAAAAAATGATTAGTTGTTATTTTTACTTGAATGTCGGGTTACATTAAATATTTTCAAGTTTTGAAAAGGAAGTCATTGTATTTTTCACTTATGGTTGTTGAGGGGAATTGTGAAACATAAAGGAGTAGAAGGTGAAATTGTGTTTGGTTGATGGGTTTTAAAGGATTCTTGATGATGTGCGTGTCTTCTTGATTAATTCCATTGTGTATGTGTTGCTAACATGTTTCACACAAAGTTGCACTTTAATACAAGATAGAGTTATTTTAGGTGCTTTTGTTTACATCATGTTTCTATTGCTCTATTAATGAGCTATACTAAATAGTTAAATGTTAATATGAGGTGAATATACACATTTACGGAAACATTGAGCTCCACTTAAGATGATTTTAATGTTGGTGTAATAGTGGTTAAGCTCAACTTAATGGTATTTTAGTGGGCATTAAAATCATTTATATTTCATCCTTTGTGGGCGATGATACCCCACATTGATGCTTAGTAGGTGGGATTTGTGATTCATTGATTTCTTTGAGTATATGATACTTACCATATCTTGTATTTTGGGTTGTCCATGTGATCTCTATGTGAAAACTCTACTTTGCTTATGCCATTTTATTTCTAACTTCAACAAATATGTGAAATGTCACTATTAGGAAAATACTACTCAAGATATTGATCATGTTGGTGTAATGGTAGTTGATCTCAATTTAGTTGTCCCTTAGTAATCATGAAAGTCATTTATGATTCACCCTAATTTGGCATTTTAGTTAAGGACTCATATCCAAAGGTTAAATATATAAGTTTGATTCATGCCCCTCCGAGGGACATGTGACTCATAACACCTCCACCATACGTTAATGGTATAGATTTGATTCATACCCTCTCATGACGACTTATACATCAAAATATTCACTATAGGGACTGACTGGTTGAATGATTACCAATGATGTGGGTGCCTTGCCAAATGATTGGAATTTTAATTAAGGATCCATAATAATATATAAGCTATAAGTTCAACTTATTCCCTTTCTATGTGCCCTATGCATTAAAACATATCCACTAAAAGAATCAAAGGATTGAATGATTTCCAATGACATGGTTACTTTGACCGATGCTCTAAATCTAATGTTTTGGTTTAAATTTATAATCATAAGTTTGATGATTTTGATTACTCTGTCAAAGGATAAAATATAAAATAAAAAAGAATTTAACTCGACTAAATCGAGTAAATAAGAAGTATTACAATATTTTTTAATACTTTAACTATCGGGTAACCATTGATTTTATATTGTAATTATAATGCAAAATATTTATATCTCAACTTAGTAATAATAATAACTTCCACTTAAACACAAATCCTGTTTTAAAAATGACTTATTCACATAGAAAAATGTGTAACATAAAAGAAGAAAACCTAAGTGAAGATGTTAATAACAAATTATTATTCACAAACGTACCAATAACCTTTTAAAACACACAATATATGTCTAAATTTATAGATAAGGCATTGAATATATCTAAATATATAGATAAGGCATTGAATATATCTAAATATATAGATAAGGCATTGAATATATCTAAATATATAGATAAGGCATGGGTTTATTAGGGAAATGTTAAACTTTCAACTTCGTGGACAAATGTTGACATTGGCATAATGGCATTTGTTATTTTTATCGCTTGGCAACTATCTTTAAAAAAGATTTTAGATTAGAGTAGGACAAAGACTTTGTAATTTTTAAGATATTTATCTTATATATATTTATGGATACTGGAAAAACTAGTGGCATGCATGCTCTCTTGAAAAGGTGTATGGAGTTGTGCGTGTTGAGAAGTGGGATTACAAATAATTGAAGTGATGGCCAATTATCAGATTCTAAAATCTTAGGATTTGTTTTGAAATATAGACAAAAACTTTTTAGGATTTGTTTTGTTTTGAAAAGAGACAAACCTTTTAGGATTTGTTTTGAATATGGACAAAAACTTTCAAGTGAAGTGATGGTCAATTCTCCAACTCATAAAATATTAGGATTTGTTTTGAATATATACAAAACTTTTAAGGCAACTTGTACACAAGTGGGACTACAGAAATAATAGCAGAAATGAATTGGATTGTCAATTTTTATTATTATTAAAAATCATTTGTAAAGGATATATTGGATTGTCAATTTTTATTATTATTAGAAATCATTTGTAAAGGATATATTAAGGGTGAATTTTTATTATATTTTTGTATAAAGGGAGGGGAAGGTTGAGGATCAAACATATTCACATCGTAAATAATTAATCATTATATTAATAGTAACATGAATTTTTTTATGGGCAAAGTTTAGTTCATGGGTGAAAATTAAAGGTTTTAAAATGTTAATGGTCGAATTTTTAATGATTACATCAATTTATTGTGTTTAGCTCACATTTTATTCAGAAAAAAATAAATGGGATGTTACCATGACTATTTAGGAAGGGGAGCAGAGAGAAATCAATTTTGCCCTCAAAAAATCCATTTGAAGCTTATGTTCGGTCTTGAAAATCGACTGGTAACTCCTATTCGCCCCTGATTTTTGGAAATGGCAATTGATACGGGCTATTTTTTCCTCCACCCACCTTGGAAATCAAGATCGTGGTTAAATTCATCCCCATTTTATGGATAAAATCCAATTTTATAGGTGCATTTGCACTTATATAAGTTAATTTCAACTTTCAATCTTTACCGAACTCAAGCAAGGCTAAGATTCGTGATCCATTGAATGTCCATGTTGATAGTAGATTATATTTTTTTGGGCTTTTATCAGATCTATGGAAGGATGGTTGGACGCTACCTTTGGGCTTCTTGTCGAGGTTATTAAATCTTTGTCTTCATAGTTTCTCTTTAGTACATTGTTATGTGACACTTGATAAGTTGATTACTTCACTATAGTATGAATTTTATCGTGTTGAAGGCCTTTTGCATGTCAGAATATGGATCTTACATAACAAGGATTTTTCCACAAGTTTATAAATCCTAAAGTATATATGACCACCGATTGGGTGCAACAGTTTGCAACACTCCAAGGTGCCTTCGTGTGTAGTTTATCTTTTAAATAATAAATGGCCTAAGTTACTATTTTTGGAGAGGGGTATTTTTTGTCCCTTGGTGGAAATTTGAAACATCGATCATGATCAAGTTCCATCAATAGGGAGAAGTTTTTTCGAGATCATTCAATTTTTTTTTCATTGCTAACCTAAGCATGGAAATGAGTCTTGTATGATATAGTATGACAACTTGAGTCTTCACGAAAATAAATTATTTCCCATGAGTCTTTTTATAAGTGTTATTCTTATCCTAATTTGAACCACCAACAAGGGGACACATTTGAAATATTCTTATAGCACTAGTGACGAAAGACACAACCTATTTCCACCATCTAATAGAGGATGAAGGTATAATTTATTTCTGACATCATCATGTAGCGTATTGGTAGTTTCTTACTGCATCCTGGAAAGAATAAGGAGAACTCTTGATTCCAGTGGCAAAGTGTTCATTTCATCCAGCAAAATCGTGATGCCCTATTAGTAAGGTTGATTTCCAATATAACATCAGTTATTAATGTTGTATTCTAGAATTTGGGGAGGCTAATAAATAGAGCACCCTAACATCTACAGGCATGTTTGGTAGTGGTATGGTAACTTGACATGTGTGACATATGGAAAGATATTTGAAACTCTTCCTCTAGCAAATGGTTGAAGGTAATGTCCAACTTAATTTAAGATAGACTCATCATAGTATTTATGAAAAATTGATGCTAAAGGAGGCCCTATTTCCCAACACTACATATGGATAGTCAAGAATGAATGGAATCTACAGGAAACACACTATCTACACAACCCAACTCCATTTGTATAGCCCAGAGATGAACATTTTGTTGGTTTGATTGATATTCAATTTTGATTAAACCATGTACCAATGATGCCTTGATTGTTGATCCATAATTGTGTTAATAAAGACCAGATCTTGTGTATTTCTTTAGCATAATTGATTTTCTCTATCATCGATTCATAAATATTCTATAATGAAGAATACAAATAATTGAAGAAAGCATGATTTCCTATTCATATTTTTACTTCAACGTTATTCTTATTGATTAGGAGGACCTTCATATCTATCCACTTTTCCTTACCATTTGATATGGCTAAGCAATATGTGCTTGGGATCTAATTTGACGAGGCCACCTTGCACACCTTATCTCACCTATTTGATGGGATGCCCACTTTAGAGACCACATATGGAGTATTAAAGGGGGTCATCTCCTCTATTATTTGTTTGTTGAGTATTAATTATTGGAGGTCAATTTGTATTGGAGATCATTATGGAGTGTGTTAGGGCCTTATTTTGTGGAGGCATCCCAGTTGGAGGCCTTCTTTATTATTGTACATGCCATGTTTTGAGGGGTCTTACCCTATATTGAGCATACCTCACACATTGTTGATGCTGCAACCTGATCCCCAAAATTTTCTTAAAATTGTAGGGCCCCTCCTTTATTTTTTAGATTTTATTGCTTCTTAGAAGAGTTCCCCTTTGACACTTAGAATTTTCTTAGAAAAGTCTCGAAGAGCAAGTGTTTTTTTAGCTAAGGTGAAACTCAGGTTTTTTTGCCGAAACGGTCGCAACGTTCTGGTGAGTTCACGTTGACCAAATTGCAGCGATTTGGTCAAAATAAAGGTAGAAAAATGATTGGTGGAAGAGGCCCACATGACAATGAAACGTCCGTGAAAAACTGCGAAGGAAGTTGGCGCAAACTCGTCCAAAAGCAGCGAAACGTCGACGAATTTTGACCAAATCGTAGTGATTTGGTCAAAATTCGTCGACGTTTCACGGCTTTTGGACGAGTTTGCGCCGACCTCCTTCACAGTTTTTTGTCGACATTTCATTGTTGTGTGGGACTCTTCCGTCCACCGTTTCTCTACCTTTTAGTAAAAAAAATCGCCAATCATTTCGCAGCGACGTGAAAGCTCGTTAAGATGTCGCAGCCCTTGGGAAAACTTTGCACTAGTCGGTGTGGTTTAGGACAAAAATCGCGGACGAAATCGCCATGGTATGGGAAAATATCACCGACCATTTCATCGTCATTAGGCCATTCTCGCCGACCGTTTCGCTACGGTTTGGACAGGATGCACCGACCACTCCACACCGACCAAAATCCCGGCGACCATTTCGCAACGCTTGGGAAATTCAGTCGCCGAGGCGTCACAAATTTTTAACATTTTAGCACTGACCAAGTTGGAGCATTTTGACGAGTTACCGCTGACCATTTGACAACATCTGGGGAGAATTCGCCGAAACGGTCGACGAGAGTTTTTTTGGTTAACACGAAAAGAGGCATTGGCGCTAGCGGTAGAGTCATTAAATGACTCCACCAACCGATTCTATTCACATTTATCGTGAAATTTTTTATATATAGAAAGGGGGGTGGTCCAAATTTGTTTGCAAAGTGAAATTGAACGTCATTTTGTGCAAATTGAGTAACCGCCATTCATCGGATGCTGACCAACTCTCGCCGCTTGTTAACACCCAAAAAGTGCTCACTAGCTCATTTCCTTATTCACGTGACCCATTTGTCCACTTTTACACCATTTGAGCCTCTAAAGCCATCAAAAGGTCACCAAAAGACCATAATACACCCTTTTCCCCCTCAAAAGATATATTTTTCCTCAAAAAACATAAAAAAAAACCCTAAAAAAGGGTCCAAAATTCCCAAAAAACATTAAAAGGGAATAAAATATTAAAAATATTCAAAAAAGGAAAAAAGAGGGAAAAAGGTACCTAAACCATGTTGGTCAATACCATTGGTTTTCTCAAAACCATAATGGTATTCCCCACCACCAAAAACTATAAAAAGGTGGTAGGTGTTAGAAAAACAGGATCGCAGAGCAATAACAATAAACAGAAATGCAAATATAATCACACATACACATTACAAGAGAGACACAGATATATCGTGGTTCACCCAACTTGGGCTACGTCCACACTGAATTTGCCAGTCCTTATTATTATTACCGTCCAGCAAGATGAAGGGATACAACCTGCAGCACAACCGCTGCACTTCCTCTTCTCTGTTTCACAGTCTCTCTCCAGATCTCAAAGATCTTTACAATGCATAAAACCTAATACATCAACCCTAGCCGTATTACAATGTCCTTCTTTTATAAGGGAAATACAATGGGAAAATACCACGGGATACCCAAAACCATGGGCCCCGCAAAACAGCTGGCGAAAACAGCCCCAAAAATTTCCTTCGGGGGCGCTGCCCCCGGACCCCCCAGCCAGGGGGGATGGTCCCCCCTGGAACCCCGTGGGGGGGGCGATGCCCCCCCACACCCCCCCGCTGGGGTGAGTGTACAGTCCACCTACATATCATATAGAACTAGGGTACAAACACGGCTGATACAATATCATTTATGAGACTAGAAGATCTGGCTCCACAACCAACAATCTCCCACTTGTAGACTGATCACAACAACTCCACCGCTGCTGCACTTGCTGGACTTGGACTTGGAAAATTTCTTCTCTTCACCTTCATGCTAGAAGGCCAACTGAAACCGAGCACGAACTCAGTTTCTCTCTGGTCACTACCTTTGTGAACATGTCTGCAGGATTCTGGCTAGTATGTATCTTTTCCAACTTTAACAGTTCATCTTCCAGAACAGAGCGTATGAAATGGTACTTGAGCTGTATATGTTTAGTCCTGGAATGGAATGCTGAGTTCTTTGCAAGGTGAATGGCACTCTGGCTGTCACTATACAGTCTGCTATCCTTCTGCTTCTTACCCACTTCCTCCATAAACCTCTGCAACCAAATCATCTCTTTACTAGCCTCTGTAATGGCAACATACTCTGCTTCTGTTGTTGAAAGTGCAACAACCTTCTGTAGTTTTGAAATCCAGCTTACTGCTGTTCCACCTACAGTAAACACATACCCTGTGGTACTCCTCCTGCTATCCTTGTCACCTGCCATATCTGCATCAACATATCCCTGTAGAACAGTGTCTGAACCTCCAAAACATAATGCCTCAGTGGTAGTACCTCTCAAATACCTGAGAATCCACTGTACTGCCTTCCAATGTTCTTTACCTGGATTGTTCATATATCTGCTCACAACTCCCACTGCATGTGCAATATCTGGTCTTGTGCACACCATGTCATACATCAAGCTGCCAACTGCTGATTGATAGGGAACCTTGGACATGTAATCTGTCTCTTCTTGTGTCTTGGGACACATTTCCTTACTTAGACTGAAATGGCTAGCCAAAGGTGTACTTACAGGTTTTGCATTCTGCATTCTGAACCTCTCCAACACCTTTTGTATGTACTCACTTTGAGACAATGTCAATTTGCGATTTTTCCTGTCTCTCATTATTCTCATACCAAGGATTTGCTTTGCAGCACCCAAATCCTTCATCGCAAATGAATTAGCTAGCTTCCTTTTGAGTACATTTATATCCTGCATGTTAGACCCTGCAACAAGCATGTCATCCACATACAATAACAAGATACTATATCTTCCATTGTCTAGCTTCTTGAAATAAACACAGTGATCAGAATGGCATCTACTATAACCTTGTTCTGTCATAAACCTGTCAAACTTTAGATACCACTGCCTTGGAGCTTGCTTCAAGCCATACAAGCTCTTTTTCAACCTGCATACCAGATCCTCCTTACCTTTGACCTCATACCCTTGTGGCTGCTGCATATATATTTCTTCCTCCAAATCCCCATGGAGGAAAGCTGTTTTTACATCTAATTGTTCAAGATGCAAATCTTCTACCGCCACTAGACTTAAGATAGTCCTAATTGAAGTCATCTTTACAACATGAGAAAATATTTCATCAAAATCTATACCTTTCTTCTGTGCAAACCCCTTTACAACAAGTCTGGCCTTGTACCGCTTCTTACCTCCTTCTTCTTCCTTCAACCTGTAAATCCATTTGTTTTGCAATGCTCTTTTACCAGCAGGTAACTTAACCAAATCCCAAGTCTGGTTTCCTACCAATGAGTCCATCTCCTCATTCATGCCTTGCTCCCACTTCTTTCTAGTTTCCACCTGCATTGCTTCTTCATAACATTCTGGATCACCAGAATCAGTCATCAATAAATAATACATTGAAGGAGAGTATCGTTCAGGGAGTCTACTTAACCTGGTAGATCTTCTTACAGTTGCAGGAGTTTCAGGTACTTGCTGCTGCTCTTGATTTTCTGGCACCTTGGGAACTTCATTTTCTTTAACTTCATCAAGCACTATGTACTCTGTGCTTTGCTTTTCCTGTTTATTTCCCTGCAACTGATATTTATACATGACCTTTTCATTGAATATCACATCTCTGCTCCTGATGATTTTGTTATTTTCATAATCCCATAAACGATAACCAAATTCATCAACCCCATATCCAATAAAGGTACATTTCTTGGATTTAGCTTCAAGCTTTGTTCTATTTTCCTTATCAATATGGACAAATGCTTCACAACCAAACGTTCTCAGAAATGAGTAGTTTACCTTTTTATCTGTCCATGCTTCCTCTGGAATACCACCATCCAAAGCACTTGAAGGTCCTCTGTTTATTAAATAAACAGCAGTATTTACAGCATCTGCCAAAAACTGTAAGGGCAACCCTGCATGCAGTCTCATACACCTTGCACACTCCATGATCGTTCTGTTCATCCTTTCTGACACACCATTTTCCTGTGGTGTTCCTGGGACTGTCTTCTCTCTACGAATCCCATGGTATGAACAGTAACTATCAAATTCCTTGCCGCAGTACTCACCTCCATTATCAGATCTGAGACACTTCAATCTTTTTCCTGTCTCATTCTCAACCAAAGCTTTCCACTTCTTAAAAGTAGCAAACACATCAGATTTCTGTCTAATGCAATAAACCCAAGTTTTTCTAGTTGCATCATCAATAAATGTAACATAATAATGAGAGCCACCAAGAGATTGTACCTGAGCCGGTCCCCATACATCTGTATGCACAAGCTCTAATTTTTCATTCTTCTTCTGTTTCCCAACCCTGAGAAATCTAACTCTCTTCTGTTTTCCATAAACACAGTTTTCACAGAATTCCAAACTTACCTGCTTCAAATCCGGCAACAACTTCCTTGAGTGGAGAATCTGCATCCCCTTCTCACTCATGTGGCCAAGCCTATGATGCCACAATGCTGTATCTGTTCCTGTGGAAGATAAAGAGATAGAATGGTCAGTATTATGAAGACATAAATACAACGTACCTACTCTGTCTCCTTTTGCTATCACCATTGATCCTTTAGTGATCTTCCACCACTTTTCTCCGAACGTAGATAGACAGCCGCCATCTCCCAACTGCCCTGTTGAGATCAGATTTCTTTTCATAGCAGGAATATGCCTAACATCTTTCAACAACCAATCAGTTCCATTCTTAACTTTTATCCATACCTTACCCATTCCAACAATTTTACATGGCTCATCATCACCCAATAAAACATGTCCAAAATCGCCAGGAACATACTCATGAAAGTATTTCCTATGGGGTGTAGCATGACATGAAGCTCCTGAATCTACTACCCAATAATCACTAGTATTATCGAATGCAAGAATCAAAGCATCTTGTAACACATCACCTGCTACATTTGCTTCCTGGGTAGTCTCCTTCTGTGCATCTCCTTTCTTCTTTAGAGATTTGCAGTCTTTCTTCAGATGTCCTTTCTTTCCACAATTCCAGCACTCTATCTTTCCCAGTCTGGACTTAGATCTGCCCGTTTTAGACTTTCCACGATTACCTTGGCTCTTTCCTCTCTCCTTTTGTCTTCCTCTGCTCTCCATGGTCAACGCATTACCTGATGTCTCACCTGTGCTTTTTCTTCGCATTTCCTCGCTAAGAATAACACCAATAACATCATCAAATTTCAAGGTGTTTGAACCAGAGACAGAGTTACTTACAGCCATGACCAAGCTATTCCAGCTTTCTGGCAATGAACACAAGATTAGAAGAGCCCTAAACTCATCATCAAAGTTCACACTTACAGAACTTAGCTGATTTGTAACCGTATTAAACTCATTTAAATGATCAGTAACAGATCCACCTTCAGACATCTTCATATTAAATAAACGCTTCATTAGAAATACCTTGTTGGAAGCCGAGGGTTTTTCATATAGCTTACCCAATGCTTTCATCAAACCTTCTGTTGTCGTTTCTTTTGAGATATTGAAAGCCACCGACGAAGCCAGGCTCAACCGTATTATTCCCAGAGCCTTTCTGTCAAGAACCACCCATTCTTCGTCCTTCATAGTCGTCGGCTGCTTTGCTTTTCCTCCCAACGGTAAGAATAGATCCTTCTGGTACAGATAGTCCTCCATTTGCATCTTCCATAACTCGAAGTTTTGGCCGTTAAACTTCTCGACCTTAAACTTTCCTTCTTCTGCCATTGCTCCCACTCGAACCAGAAACCCTAGCTTCCTGCGGGTTTATCTGCCAAATAGACCTTTGGCTCTGATACCAATTGTTAGAAAAACAGGATCGCAGAGCAATAATAATAAACAGAAATGCAAATATAATCACACATACACATTACAAGAGAGACACAGATATATCGTGGTTCACCCAACTTGGGCTACGTCCACACTGAATTTGCCAGTCCTTATTATTATTACCATCCAGCAAGATGAAGGGATACAACCTGCAGCACAACCGCTGCACTTCCTCTTCTCTGTTTCACAGTCTCTCTCCAGATCTCAAAGATCTTTACAATGCATAAAACCTAATACATCAACCCTAGCCGTATTACAATGTCCTTCTTTTATAAGGGAAATACAATGGGAAAATACCACGGGATACCCAAAACCATGGGCCCGCAAAACAGTTGGAGAAAATAGCCCCAAAAATTTCCTTCGGGGGCGCTGCCCCCGGACCCCCCAGCTAGGGGGGATGGTCCCCCCTGGAACCCCGTGGGGGGGCGATGCCCCCCCACACCCCCCCGCTGGGGTGAGTGTACAGTCCACCTACATATCATATAGAACTGGGGTACAAACACGGCTGATACAATATCATTTATGAGACTAGAAGATCTGGCTCCACAACCAACAGTAGGGGCTCCTCACTTTCCATCCATCCATCATCCTATCCTCATGCTGTCAAAATCTCTCTTGAGTTCTTGACCATTGTAGCAATCTTAGAGAAGAGACCATTGGAGCTTGGAGCATCTCAACCTTGGAGCTGCTCAACACCACAAATCCTCACCATTTGAGGTATGATAATACAAAAAATTCTTTTATTTCTTGTTCTTTCTATGAATCGTTTTTATATTTATTTGTTATATGCACATGTTAGTTTAGATTTAGATTTTAATTCATAATCATGTTTTCTTTCTATATTGAAACTGCTATCACATTCTTGATAGGTGCCCATTGCACAAGCTTGGTTGCAAAACCAAGCAACAATTTTTGGCGACTCCGCTGGCTTTGAATTCTTGGATCTTGGTTTTTTGCTTTAGATATTAGTTTTTGTTAGTTTTAAATCATTTTAATTTACAGATCTACCATACTAGGAAACAAATCCATTGCTGCTCTAGATCTTGGCCCTTTCTGTAGCCATTAACAGCCTGAAATTTCCATTTTTGGGTTCATTTTTCGGCGTCCGTTTTTCGGCTTTCACATCGCGGCTTTTCGCTTGACAGTCGCGCGGCTTATTGCGGCATTTTTCCGCGCGGCACGCTGCGGCTTCGTGGCCATTTTTTGCGTTGCACATCGCGGCTTCGCGACCATTTTTCACGCTTCACATCGCGGCTTCGCGACCATTTTCCGCACTGCACATCGCGACTTCGTGGCTGTTTTCTGTGCTGCACATTGCAGCTTTGCGACTCAAACCCGTGATGCACATCACGGCTTTTGCCCTAAAACCCATGATGTTGTTTTCCTGAATTCGGCTCAATTTTTAGAAAATTTTTTGCTGTATTTTTTGCCTATTTAGCTTGTTTTACAGCATTATTTTTTCTGCATTATTACTGCCATAGTGAATCATTTTCTATTTACATATGCTCCATTAAAAAATATTTTTAAAAATTTTTAGTAAGTGAAAGAAGGATTTTTAGCATTCTATTTAGATTATCAGTTTCACTTTTAAATTGCTTAATAGTTTTCCCAAACAAATTCTTAAGAAATCAATTTATTTCTTGAAATTTTTATGTTATTTGCTTTCCTTTAAAATTATTTCAAAAGTCCATCATTTTTGAATTGTTTTTTAAAGCATTTACATTTCAGAAAATGCCTTTATTTTTTGCAAATTGGAAGAGTATTGTTTTTCATTTGTAATCAATCGCCCAAGCGAGGCAAATCATTTTCAATTAAATAACCACACGTGCACCCAATCTGTCACATTTTTAATTAACTGAGCCTTAAAATCTACCTTAACTCAACAAACTTTTTAACCCCACTTGGGGAGCACTTAAAAGAATCTGGTAGTTAGGTAGGATTGAGGGGATAGGCGTGCCAATAACACCCCTTAATTATTTACATCTGAGACATAGAAGTTGTCTTTTAGGGTCCCAAAAAATCCCTTATAATTTTGACACGGTTATCAACCAATTTATCGGGAAGGCCTCTCCCCTAGGAGGGTTGAAGTAGCCAGATTGGTTCCGGAAGCCTGAGTGGAATACCACAATCCATTTAGTATCCAAGGATACCTCTCGCAGTTCTTAGTGTACACCAGTATGGGGGTACAACGGCGATAGAACCAAACTACAGATTCACCTAACCGAACGTGTCATGAACGGGGTATCCTAGTTGCCATTTTTTAGGATTGACTACCCGGTGTCCCTCCCGGTAGGGGGATATCTAGCCGTTGATTCTACACTCTATATTGTCTGACTTGGATTTCATCACCTTTTAGAGAATATAGTTTGTTGACTCACAATACTTCTAGTTAGGTGTTTGCATGATACAATACCCACCTTTGGTCTAGTCAGCGCCACTTTTGTTTTTCTAGGAATTGTTTGACTTTTGGTATTCTGACCACTTTTTTTGATCCCTCCACTTATTATAGCACAAATGTTATATTAAGTGCTTTTGAGGTTGGTTGTTGGCCTGTGAGCCATTATTTTTTCACTCCCCTCTTGCACACATTGTTGCACTAGGGTTTTGAGTTTTTTATCTCACCCACATCCATTGATATTTCAAGACATTTCTCACCATTGAGAATTTAAGATGATCCCGCTGTTTTTAGGGTGAACCCCCTCAATTCGGTACACTTGACTCTACACGTCATCGACGTAGAGCCTTATCCCTTGACTCGACACACCATCGGCATAGAATACAGTCATCTGATTCTGACGCGCCTCACTTCACATCTGATTCTGAGGCTGAATCCGAACACCCCACTGAAACATCACCAACCAACCCCATGGCTGGATCACAATACGACCCCCTTTTCACCAGTACTATTGGGGATACATCGACAAACCCTACTACTATTGTGCCACCCACGGTAACCACAACCCCCTTAGGCATGCCTAATATAGGGGCCATTCCCCCTTTAGGAATGCCCAACATAGGACCACCACCTCTTATGGGTATGCCCAACATGGGAGTCACACCCCCTCTCATTACAACAACCCAGATCCTAGGGTTTCCTGGAACTATTCCTAACCCCTCGGCAACCCATGTTGCACTTGGGGGAGCAGGCCCTTCGAACACCACATCGGTTGGAGGACACATCCCTTCCATACCTAGCATACCTTTAGGGGGAGCTGGACCACCATATAATCCGACTATTAATAGTTATGTCCCAGTCACCATGCCACACCCATATGCTAGTCTACCATACATGGCCAGTCTAAACTTACCAGACCTAGCCAAGTTAACCAATGATCCTATTAGACACAACCCCATGTGGCCACCTATGCCCACCAAGCTTCCCTCAGACATACCAAAGTTTGAAGGAAAAGATGGGGAATATCCCCAAAACCACATCATGTCTTTTCACCTATGGTGTTCCTCTAACTCCATAGTAGATGATTCCATCAGATTGAGACTCTTACAATGAACGTTCACTGGCTCTACAACCAAGTGGTACATTGAGAAACCACATGGGACCCACAACACATTTACGTCCCTCGCCTCAACTTTCCTCCAATTTTTTCAACTACCTGTACGCTATGATGCAGGAGTTGAAATCCTTTTGTCTTGTAGGCAAAACAAGGCTACCCACATCACCGACCATATCCATGAGTGGCGTAAGCACCGTAGCCTCTGCAAGATAAAACTGGACGACTGTATATTTTTGGATTGGTTTCTCAAATCACTCATACCCCTCATAGCCAAAGATGTAGCTTCCGAACGACCCCAGTCAGAAGAAGAAGCTATCTTAAAAGCTCAGTAGTTCGACCTGATTTATGCCCAGTCGGGCTATCTCTACACCATTATACTAGACGCCCCACGAGGCGATTCTTCACGAGGTGATGCTCCGGGGGAATCACATGCCACTGATGGTATTATCGGCCAAGTCACGGCACAAAATAAACCTTTTAGCATGGTGAGCACCATAAACACCCCAGACCTCTCTAGGGCCACATCCAATTCTGGAGCTACGACTTCATACGCTCCAACGAATCAGACTCATCACACTCATGGACCCTCTTGTCCACCACATTGCTACAGGAAAGCGCCATCGACCTATGTACCACCCACATACTATAACCAACCAGCCACCCAGAACCCAATTCACTTACCGGCCCAACCAATGTATTACCCCCAGCAGGCTACACCAGCTAACCCAACACTTCCAATAGCTCAGGGTTACCAACAACCCCAGCAAGCAACTGGACCTCCTCCAGCCCCACCAGCTTATTATCCACCACAACCTGCTTCTGCACCTGCGGCACCCCAAAATCCTCCCACTACTCAAGGGAAAGTGTACACACAACACAATCAACCCCAACACCAAAACAACCAACGCAATCAGTGTGGACAACAAAACCATGGAAACAACCAGCAACATAATCAAGGACTACCACCACCTAATCCTCCAAATAATAACAACGCTGCTCCCCCCAACCAGAATCCTAATCATCCTCCCAAACAGGCGAAAAACAATAACCTGAGAATAAACCATCCATGTTCTATATGTGGAGTCTATGGCCACTACACTCACAACTGCCCCCATTTAGAGAAATCACGTAAGCTTTGGGTTGACGATGCCCAATGCCAGGGCCACGCTGGACAGCCAGCTCCACCTAATCAACCACAACCCATGATATTGCAAAACCCATTGCCAAACCAGGGAGTAGTAAATGCCCGCCCAATGGATCCCCCACAAGGATCTGCTGCACCTCATCAGCAAATCACCTACATCGCAACTGATTACTAGCATGCAGAGTCCAACACTCACCATTTGCTAATGATGTCATCAAATGATATCAACCTCCAAACGCATCGAAACCAATACGCCCCCGGGTGCACCTGCAAATTTTCTCCCTATGATTGAGCAACCAGTTCAGAACGCACCTACATCATTTGTCTCCATAGTCAGACCCGGATTATACTCGGAATCACCTATGACTTCCACATTCCAATCCATCCCACCCCCTTTCAAGATAACCGAGATATCTGATTTGTGCACCCTCTCGCATAACACACAGGTACCAAACCAACAACCCCCTTTACTCCCGCAACCACCCTCAGTGCCAACTCACGTAGGAGCCACACCAATTCATACTATCCCATTTTTATTTCCCCCTTCGGGCACCATCAACACACCAGTCATGGCTACACTTAATCTCCCAGGATTAACATTAGGACTACCTGTGTGGTACCTACCTACCCCAACCCATCCCTTGACACCGAATGTCATTTTACAACCGGTGCAACCCATCAATATTTCTAACCGTCCACCCCCTGGTGTAGCAAACATCCAGAACCGGCCACCTCCAACAGTGGCCACCGCATCAACATCCAATTATACTCCCCCACCACTTCGAAACACTGGGGGGAGAGGCCCACAAACCTACACCACTGGACCCACAACCCGCACCGCCCCACCGACTCCCAAGTTGGTGAAGAATCCCCCAACAATCCGCATACTCTCCAAGTGCTCTTTGTGCAATGACATAGGCCATGCCACCCATCAATGTCCACAGTTACCAGCACTTCAAGAACACATGAAAATGTTGGATGACGACACCAACATTCCAGTAGTCAAACTAGAACTCCCCCCTCAACCTCGTGATAAATCATTGCGCACAAACCATCCTTGTGCAATATGCTGAATCTATGGCCATTATTCACATCACTGCCCTAATCTCCCAGATTACAGAGCAGCATTGTACGAGTTGAATAACGTCGACCTAGAGATATCCCCTCTTCTCATTGAGGAAATTCATCCCCCACCATCTTCCTCCTCAGAAGAAATTAACACCATTTACACGATTTCCACTAGATACCCCTCTGTCCGGTCGACCCCTTCCATTGATCCTTTTGACACACATGTTCAACCCTTTCAAATCGACGAGGAAACCACATGTCCACAACATGGGGGCAGGCCCAAAACCTTGCCTACTCATCATCATCGTGATTCTCGTCAGAGATACCGGGGGCATCCACGCTACAAGAGGAATCCCCCATCATCATATCATCACTTTAGTATGCCAAGACGTCCCACAGCCTCATGGTATACCCCCCCGCCAGTAGTTGCTCAATGCCCTATTGATCCCTCTCTAAGACAACTTCTGCACCACATTGACACCTCTGAGTTATGGGGCATAATAGATTACCTCAACCCTGGGATAGGGGGCATGATCAATCATCTTGAACCTTCCCCATCACATCTATCTCAGTATTTCAATGACCCCATTGTTCAAACCAACACATATGTGATCCATAATCATAAACCCCATGCACATAGTAGGGGGGGCAGTTCATTAACCCTGCTCACTTTTTCACATGCGTAATCTCAACCATTTTTGAGGTCACATATCACTTGTATATTTGATTTGATTTGATACACCTAGTATTCTTCCCCCCGCGGGTCATCATTTCTCCCCACCACTGCATCCTTTGCTAGGTGGGCTCACCTTTATTCGTAGCCATTTTTTAACCTAGTTATTTCCTTCGACCATTCCGGAGTCCTTATGACCTCCATTTTTTGCAAAATTTGCACCGCCGGATTCATATTTCCGTGCCCGTGATGATGCTTGAGATAATTTCTCACTCTCACCAAACACTTTTGGGCATTTTTTCCATGCCGCACGCCACCTCGAATTGCATGCCACATTGGCTGTTGTCAGTTTATTGGTGATTTTTATTCCATTGGATTTAGTTTTCCAAACTTGTGATGATGCTTGAGATCATTTATCGCTGTCACCTCCAGATTTTTCGGGCGTTTTTTCCCATGCCCCTCATCGCCTCGGTTTGCGTGCCACTTTGGTCGTCGTCCGTTTTGGACGAATTTTATATCGTCGGATACAATTTTTCGTGCTCGTGATGATGATTGAGATCATTTCTCGCTCTCACCTCCAGATTTTTCGAGCATTTTTTCAAATACCCCTCGTCGCCTCGGTTTGCATGCCACATCGGCCGCTGCCCATTTTTGACGATCTTTATGTCACCGAATTCAGTTTTTTGCACTCATGATGATACTTGAGACCATTTCTCGCTCTCATCAATACCTTTTTGTTCAGTATAGTTTTATCCCTTTTTAGGGCCGAGCAATTCCTTTTACGAAAAAGAAACTTAGGGAGTTTCTGTTAAGCTCTTTTCTGACTCCTAAAACAATGAAAAGATCACCGAACAACCTTGCTTCCTTTCATGCTTGCGAAACGTATTTGAAAGGGAATCTACCTGGTATAAGTTTACCCCTTTTCCGGACCTTGTAGACTAATTACGAAAAAGGAATACTCTAGTCACATAGGCTAGAAGAGTTCTCCATTTGCATTATTTTATGCTTTTTCAGGCCTTGGAGACTAACTTACGAAAAAGAACACCAATGGAGTCTTCTTACCACTTTCAGACTCTTGAAAAATGAAAGCAACCACGAGTAGTCACCGTCTTGGGCTCGCATAAATCCACAGGAGGGTACTCCTCCACCAATTCAGAGTCTTCTTATCGTTTTCAAACTCCTTAAAAATGAAAGCACTCATGAGCACGAACAGTCCTGGGCTCACAAAATCCACAGGATAGTACCATTTCAGAGAACACTTTTATCCCTTCTTGGAGCTCATTGAAACCACGAAGAAGGACCCAATGGTGCTTCTCAGTGCCACAACAGATCATGTCTACTCATATGGCAGCTTCCCCATTTTGGTTGCCTTTGTTCAGAGTATTCTGCAGTATGTCACCTTGAGAGGCCCTCTACAGCATCCGTCAGCTTGTCCCCCCCAGAGTCACTCCAATCTACAGTACATACCCTTCAGTCCTTAAAGCTATGATCCCTACACCTACAAGTCAGTTTCGTATGCTGCTAGGTCAACCATGTCATCATGTTCTGAACAAAGGAACTTTGAGTCCACCCACTCTACGACCCTAGTTATTTCCCATCCCCATAGTATGTCAGTCCTACCATTAGTACTACGACACTTCAGTTCTACACCTCGCGATCCTATCAAGGAAACATCATTGCCTTGTTAGTTGCTGGTCTCCCTCTGTCGACGGCAACCAAATTTATTCCATAGGATAGACCTAGAGGTCCCTGTGTCTTGGACTCATCACCATTTATGATGAGTGCTTATGAATCATTTCGAGAAGAGTCCTCAGTGCCTCTCCAAATGGTTGTTTCTCACATGCTCAACTTCAACACCTTGATCGCATCATTGAGACTCACACAGGGTATTGGTCCTTTCAGTTTTTTGTTGAAGACCCCGGATACCACCTGACTCTTCCACAATTGAGAGTCTACTTATGGAAACAACCAGTTACATTTTCCTATAGATATCCGGGTTGCGCATGGCGGCAATATTAAGATGTACCCCAGTTTTATACTCCCTCGAGTATATAGTTACATTTACTTCTTAGAGATGACTCATAGTCATTGAGTCCCTACAGATGTTGGACACCTTCAGTTTCAACAGTTCATCAACCCTTCTGATACCTTGTTCAGAATGGTTGTCGCTTTATTCCAGTGTATCAGTTATTGAGATCAGTCATGTTATGATCATGAGTACATCCCAAAATAGTGCCCCCTTTGGACCATTATGATGTACCAGCATATTTGTAATGTCCCCCTTCTTGGGACTAATTGTTATTTATATGTCTTGATACGAACATGCGTATGCCCGCCTCGTCCATTATCAAATATTATTCCTCATTCATATTGAGGCCATGTAATATTTTTTTTGTTTTTGCAGCTTCCAAGGGCCGTTGATCCAGTCTCCAACCGGTCTCTTCTCTTCCCCAAACCCCAGGAAAAAGACAAAAGAACTATGATGTCTATCGGCCATACGATGAGCTCCTGCCCTCACACATCAGGGGGCAATTTGTTAACACCCAAAAAGTGCTCACTAGCTCATTTCCTTATTCACATAACCCATTTGTCCACTTTTCCACCATTTGAGCCTCTAAAGCCATCAAAAGGTCACCAAAAGACCATAATACACCCTTTTCCCCCTCAAAAGATATATTTTTCCTCAAAAAACATAAAAAAAACCCTAAAAAAGGGTCCAGAATTCCCAAAAAACATTAAAAGGGAATAAAATATTCAAAAAAGGAAAGAAGAGGGAAAACGGTACCTAAACCATGTTGGTCAATACCATTGGTTTTCTCAAAACCATAATGGTATTTGCCACCACCAAAAAATATAAAAAGGTGGTAGGGGCTCCTCACTTTCCATCCATCCATCATCCTATCCTCATGCTATCAAAATCTCTCTTGCGTTCTTGACCATTGTAGCAATCTTGGAGAAGAGACCATTGGAGCCTGGAGCATCGCAACCTTGGAGCTGCTCAACACCACAAATCCTCACCATTTGAGGTATGATAATACAAAACATTCTTTTATTTCTTGTTCTTTATATGAATCGTTTTTAGATTTATTTGTTATATGCACATGTTAGGCTAGATTTAGATTTAATTCATAATCGTTTTTGCTTTCTATATTGAAACTACTATCACATTGTTGATAGGTTCCCATTGCACAAGCTTGGTTGCAAAACCAAGCAACACCACTGAAGCTCACCAGCTCAGCCACTCCATCAGTGTCAGGTAGGAAACCTCATGCATTTTTGGTTTTGTCTCTAGTGATTTTGTTTTGCTTTGGGTTGTTTTATCCTTTATATTTTTAACCCTTGCTTGTTGTTTGTGTTTTTAGAGCTGTTGGGGTAGGATTGTCTAGTTCCGGCTTAGAGCCTTTTTTCTCATGCATGAGACTGCCATGGCCGGTTAAGCTTCTCACTCTACAATGCCCACCTTAACTTTTCAGCCCAGTCGCCCCGTAGTAGCCCACGTATCCTTTTGGCGTAGCTGTGTGTTAGGAAGTGTTGAGATGACCTCGGACAGTGAATTTTTCACGCTTTTACCAGGTTCCTTCCCGCCATAAGACTTACCTCTAGAAAGGGTTTAGGAACCTAGTAGCCGAACGTCAATGGCACAAGATAACCGTTTTGGTCCCGACAAAGGTTTTAGAGATTCCACGTTTGGTCTTCAGTGCCCCCCATGCCGCTGAGCCCTTGTATTCAAAACCCACACGACATCCACATCTTGCTCAGTTCTAGTGCTAAGTGTGTTGCTCCCATAAAAATTTGTTTCTAAAAAAATGGAATGTAAAATATTTTCACTCGAACGAGTTTTAAAACTGAAGAGGAAAACCACCGTTGGAGTAACACTAAGACAGTTTACCCGAAATAAATTTTAATGAAGAATTTCACCAATTAGTCCTACTTATGTTTTAGTTGCTTTCTGTTTTTTCACACATACACATACCACTAAGACATGTCAAATCTTAGCAGCATTGGTCTCATTTTCTTGGTTGTCTATGTATATTGTAAAGCTGCACCCCGACTTCTCATAAGTTTGTTTGTACATTAAGCAAATAAATTTAAGTATGTCTTTCACCCTAAAGTTTAAATTTTGATGCAAACAATTTTAATAAACACCTTTGTACTTGGAAACTTCATTGCAAGATAAAAGAAAAAAAAACACTCATAACATTTAAACATTGTTTCAATTATGCTCATTGACTATACCATGGATGATGAATTATTTGTAAATATTTTGATTCCTCATTGGTTCCCTCTCTGTCTCATCAGACTTTATATGTATAAACGTTCCTCCAAGCGAAAGTCCAAGTTAGCAGAACCAGACTCAGACGTAGAGATATTATTGGATACCTCACTAGAGACAATGTTCGGGGATACTCAAGCTGTGACGGGAATCACCCCAGAATTCAAATGGGGTGAGCTATATAGAGCCATCAGAGATGGAAATGTCCCTGACACTTCCATCGAAGAGTTAATGGTATACGAGAACATAAAGAGGTCCGACCTCCATAAGGCAGCCACATGCCCAGAGTTATTCCCATGCTTAGAGGTTATCGGGTGGATTTTGCCCCATGTGGATACTAACACCAGGATCATTTCAGATGTCAAAGGAGAAAGGTTTGCCTCCTTCCAACTAGTCCACATAGTTGCAACATACAAGCTTCCCTCCCCTAAATTCATGACAAATGATGACTGGATAAGCGGGGTGAATATGGATCATTTTGATTATGCTAAGAAGATGATGATCCCTGAAAAGCAGTTGAGACCAAGGTCCAGTGGAGGATACGATAGTCAAAAGTTCAGGACCCCGTATAGAATCATTGTTCTGATGTTAAGCCGAATTTTTGACTTGGCGAGTGGAAATACATACAAACTCAGCTGGGGTAACAATAATTTACCATATTTCCACACATGGTACAATTTTCAACTGGGATAATATCATTTCTGAGAGTATGGTGTCACACATTGTTGCAGCAGAAGGAGGACTAACATAGAAAAAAGTTGACTTCTTCATGTCATCTTATCTCTTAGATTTCATATTAGTCAGACACCCTTTCCCTGTTTTGGGATGTGTTTGGAAGCCGGCCAAATATCCCCTCCATGTAGCCTGTCATATGACATGGGCTCACAAATGCGCAGGTCACTACAAATTGATTTGTGAGGGATTAATCATGCCACTATACTGGTTAATTTTCAAAGAAGAACCAAATTGTATGTCCGAGAATTCCTTTTCGTTTATCGAGGAATATGGAGATTACTACTTCTCCGCAGAAGGAACATATATCAGGATGTATGGAGGAACCCAACCCCCTTTTGTTGCCTCAGTATGCTACTAATTTTGTTGTACACAAAGAGGCCACAAGGAAATTTTTTTGTTAATGGGGTTTGGAATTTTCTTCATGAGAAGAAGAAGATCTCCTACCCACCACTTCCATTCACTATCGGTGCATACAAATTCCCAAAGGAAAATGGGGCTGAGGGTTTTTTCAAAAATTTAGAGGCCTTTCATTTTGAGACAAATATTTTTAAAAGGAACGATAGTGAAGGTAAGGTCCCTGACCATTGTGCGTCCAACAGAATTAACTTTGAATACACGCATCACTTATTTAAGTATGAAGAAGTGTATCAGAGCGCAAGAAACGTGACCAAGCTAAACAAGCATTTTCATCGCAAAAGCGGATCCAGTTCCAGCACTGCAACTAACACTGTCAAGGAAGGTGAAAGGAAGCGAAAAGAAGAACTAGAAAAGCAACAAAATGATGAATCCATAAGGTTACAGTTAGTAGAAGATGAATGGAAGCTAAAGGAAGAAGGTGAAAGAAGTGAGAAAGAAGAAACTGAAAGAATCAGGAGAGAAGAGACTGAAAGAATCTAGAAAGAAGAAGCCGAGAGGTTGCAAGAAATGAGAGAAAGAGCGGACAGAGAAGCAGCTGAATTGCAATAGCAAAAGGAGAAAGAAGAAAACTCCAAGAAGGTTGTGGAAAAGGGAAGCCCGAATGTGCAAGATATGGACATTGACCCACCTGATATATGCAACACAATACTCACCAGAGGACACCTCCCATTGGTTGAGCTCAGACTCATGCCATTCACCCCATCAAAGCATCATACCGTGGACAAATTGGACACTATCATATTTGATCAGAAAAGAAAGACTATCACAAAGAGAATAGAGAAGATATTGAAAATGGGCTCCCAACCCGATGTCGTCATTGTTTAGGAGAGCACCATCATGGAGGGTACACAAAAAGAACCTAAGTTCATGGCATCTGTCAACATAGCTGCCGCGCAATTGAATGCAGATAAATTTGACAAATTGATGAACGACATTGAGAGAAATATGGAAAAGATGCTCAAACTAAAAGACAATTTGGTGAAGGAGCGAGGAGAAGGGATAGAATTGAAAAGAAAACATGACGCCATTATATCCGAGAAGGAAACGGTAATGAATGAGTACCATAATCTAGACGCGGAAAAGGATGCATTAACTGTACAGTTAATGATTATGGAAGGGGAAAGGAGTGACTTTGAGGCTCAAATCACTTAGTTAGAGTCAAGTGAGTTAGCTGTAAACCAACAAGTTGAAGAATTGAAAATTCAGGTGGGAGAGTTGATTAAAGAGAAAGAATATTTGGCATAGCAACTGGAGTTGGCCGAAAAAAGAGAGCAAGATAAAACTCTGTTCTGTGATCAAGCTTGCAAGATTCAGGAAAAGATATATCATTCTTAGGAAATTCTCACTGATAAAATCTGCAAGATGAAGCTAATGATGGAAAGGATGTAGGTGATAGTTGCAGAGTGACTTGCATTCAGGATAGGGCTGTTAGTGACATTGCAGATAAAGTTAAGAACCAGATGGGATGAAGGGAAATTAACTCAGAGTTCCCTGATCATCTGCCCCAGAAGACAAAAGAAGACCTGAAGTCGGAGATGGCACTTCTGTAATTTTCAGGAAATATTCTAGGAGGCTAAATAATGAAATTACCAAGACCATCGAAAAATGCCATGAGTTTTATGGGAAAATCCTTCAGGTCCATGAGAAGTGTCACATCCATTTAGCCCCAAAGATAAATGAGCTTCCAGCAAGGTACCAATGCATAGCACAACTGTAGGAGGGGTTGCAGGGAGATCTGGAGTATATCAGAAAAGTGGATGCTCTCACAGAAGAAGACATTCACCACTTTGTGGGACAAGCCTCTATAAATGTGTATTTCCTGGAAGATAGTTGCAAGGCTGCAACAGAAGGGGTGGCACATGTGGAGGCACAATTGTCAGTTCATGAAGTAACTTTACAAGTATTGGAGCCTATTAAATATAAGAACATAGTTGAAGAAGCTAATGCATGGGAAGAATATATTTCTAGTTTGGATGGGCCCACCTAATTTTTAAATTGTAAATATCTTTTGTATTTTCCTATGTAAGCACTAAAGGACAAATTTTGGGGAATCCTAGAGTTAGGGTAGATGAAGAGTCACTAGAAGACAAAAATTTTGTAAGATAAATAGGGGAAGAGAATAGAGAGAAATGGATTTTGGCTAGCACAATAGAGATGGACCATTTTGTAAGAGAACTATTTTTCGCCTAATAAGAAGGATCTGTTTGTTGGGAAAAGCATGCATAGAGATTTTCCTGGAATGAATGGAATGTTTAATGTGGAACTACTTCTTCTTGCATTCGTAATTTATACTGTGAGATCGTTCTAAATTCTTGAACTACTGCATTGGTGATGAATGATTTTACTTTCTATGCAAATGTTTATGTGTACAATGAGTAATGAATTATTTTAATCATATCAGGGCTACCTTTGGTATTCTTTTTGTTGTAAAGGTGAATATTGTGTTGGAACAACTATCTGTTAGACTTGTATGAACATTTCCAGTACATTACTCTTAATTCAAACTTGCTCCCTACAAGGATAGGATATCTAGGTTAGATTAACTTAGAATATGAATAGATAATTGATAAGGTAGGAGCGGTAAGACGAGAGGTAAGAACTGGCACATCGCTAGTGTGGTTTCTGCATGTCAATTATATTCATTTAATTAGGGCACTTGCATTTCATACCTAAAATAAAATACATAAACAGCGACCAGGATGTAACCAGTAAAAGAACTTAAACAACCACACCCATGGTAGCAAGACCGTTAACCGGACAGATTCCCCACACCAAACGGTGAGTGATCTAATTGGTCTTTCTTGCCGGGGAGAATCCCTAACTATTGGTGCAATGAATTTCGGGGCATCAACAGTTTTTGGCGCTAGAAGGAGGGCTGCCAATGCATGGCTAAAGAGGAGATCCATTTGTACGAAGAGATTCCTATGGAGACCCACTTGGAACAGCTTTACCAGAAGACTTCGTTCTGGAACCAAGCAATCAAGAAAATCTAAATTCTAGAGATGAACACCAAGAACCTCTATACGTTGTCCCCTTTGAAGAAGCATACCACTTTCGGAGACATACACGCTCTTATGTGAGAAAACTTGGGGTATTAAACGTAATTCCCACATTTTGTAGAAGGTGAGATCTTAAGAAAGAAATCCAATACACCAGAGATTCAGTGCTTGTAGAAAATTTGGAAGAGTTGTTGGATTTATATTTTCAAGAAATTACAAGGCCCCTTGATCAATTGAGACCCAAATCCCCTCCAACTCAAGAAATTACTCATACCCCACCACATTCTCCACCACATTCTCCACCTCATTCACCACCACATTATCCACCTCGAATTATGGGTGGAAAAGGGGCTTACGTGGAGAGCCAGAGGGCCACTTAATTTGGATGCCCCTTTGCACGATCTTCCCAAACATCCAGAACGGGTGCTACCCAAATTTGACACTGGAAAAGGAATTTCTGCTGAAGACCACCTAAAGAGTTTCGATTTGGCTCTAAATATTTTAAATGTAGAACATGAATATGTGGTTTGCATACTTTTACCTTACACTATTGAGCCAAGGGAATCCTCTTGGTATTTTAGTCTACAAGACAATTCTATAGCCGATTGGGATGGTTTTGAAAACCGTTTTTCGAACAAATTTGGTAATCAGAAGACTATTTCCATGCTCATGAAAGAACTGTTATCTATGAGGATGGAGAATAAAGAAAAGGTGCGAGAGTTCAATAAGAGATTCACTACCTTGTTAAATAGTTTCAGTGCTGCAACAAAACCAACCGAGGAATCCTTGGTCGAATATTATACTACAACATTGTATCCACCTATATCCATGTTTGTGAAAAGAGCGATTAAGGCTACTTTAATAGAAAACTATGAGGAAGATAAGAAGGTATAAGCTGACTTGGATAGTATCTAAAAAAATGCATTAGAGTTGGAAGTGAAACCAACGGCTAGCAAGAAGCCTCTGATATTATCCATCCCTAAAGAAGAACCCTCAAACGAAATAGAAAATGTGGTTAAAATGGTGCATAAATTATCTAACAAAATTGTAGACTTGGAGAAAGATAAGGGAGCTGGTACACATAGAAAACCATTTATCCCTTCTACAAGAAAAGGGAAGAAAGTGGACAGTATTTACCACCTATTACTAATTATGCTATCCTAAATCTGAATGAGGTTGGCATGGAACATTTTTGCACTTTTCACCAAGAACAACACTCTGAAAAAAGATTCCCACATTGGATAAATTCAATGAATTTAGTAATGAATCAACTATTAGATGCACAATTGAAAGATCAAGAATATCTAGAAGATGATCAAACAAAGGAGCGAGAAGAGCCAACTGAGGAAACCACGATGGTATTGTGGGACTGGTACCCACTTTGGGATTAAATGAAGAAGAGCCACCAGAAGAAATCCAAGTGTCATCGGTAAATATTACCACTAGAAGTAAAGGGCCGATGGTAGATCAAAGCCCGGTGGTGCCTAAGATGAAGATCACAAAGGAAGCTCCGAAAAGAAACATTGGCATCACTTAACCTCAATACAAAGTGAATTCTGAAATTATAAAAGAAACAAGCCTAGTGATAAATAAATAGGCGAAAGTCATAGTGAACAAGTCAAGAAATGGTGGGAAAAGCACAGAAGAATACAATATGGGGTATGATATTGTGGAGGACATCAAGAAAACTAAAGAACACATATATTCATTTGAATTATGTAATCTCCAACATTAGAGGAATAAATTATTAGAATATTTTGATCCACAATCGAGCAGTGCCATAGAGAATATCGAATCTGATACTGAGATAAACGAAGCGAGCATTGGTGGTAAATCAAAATCTCATACTCTTTATTTCTTGTTAACCTTCGATATTTTTAATCATAATGTACATAATTGCTTGGTAGATTCTAGAGCTTACTCCAATGGTATGCCACTATCCATATGTAAGAAAATAATTGGGAAGCCAATACCATCTCCCTCTCAGATCATACAATTGGACAAGTCTGTTGTTAAAGTCATAGGGGAGATGAAAGATGTGCTTATTAGATTGTCTGCGGATCCAAGGGTATGTCAGTTTATAGATGTCATGGTGGTAGATATACCTAAAGATTATGGTTTGATATTGAGCAAGGACTGGTCTATGAAATTAAACAATTATTTTGCAACAGACTAGTCTCACTTGTGGTTGCCATATCAGAAGAAGCAAAATCAAATTAAAGTACTGAGAGAGCCTCATATGAAGCATAATGTAACTCAGTTGGAGGAAAAGAATGAGCTTGTGAATTTTTCATCTTCAGTTTTGGGGAATTAGTTTTTAGAAATTGAACCAGGAAACTATCAAACGGAACATGTTATCCATGATTCAGACAAATAGTCCGATCTCCTTCAATTCTCACGGACTGATGACATTGATTGTAACATAGTAGAGCTATTTACTGACTTAGGAAATAAAAATGACATAGTTAAAATAGAAAATAAATGTTGGATTTTGTACTTTGATGGTTCCAAAACACATGACGTATCCGGATCTAGTTGTGTTCTGGTTGATCCTGAAGGAAACAAACAATTTCTCTCTTGTAGGCTATAGTTTGAATGTACAAACAACACAACTGAATATGAAGCTCTAGTCCAAGGTTTAAAACGAGCTATTAATTTGAATATCAAGTATTTAAAGGTTTTCGATGATTCATAAATAGTTGTTAGACACGTAAGAAATACAATTCATTGTGTGTCTCCACTCTTAAATGGATATCAATTTGAAGTTTGGAATTTAATTTCACAATTTGATGCTTTTAACATAAATGCTATTCCCAGATTACAGAATGTTGCAGCTGATTTATTAGCTACTTCTGCTTCTAGATTAGTGCTAACAAATAACAAATGCTCTATCGAATTGTTTTTTAGGCCATCTGTACCTGATAATGTCACAAATATGAGGGTGTTTAATGATGATGAACAAATGATTAGTTTCTTGACAACTGAAGATGCCTTCAAAGAATCCATAATCGATGAAGATGAACACAATTTGGATTTGCAGAATAAAGACGCAAGTAAATGAAATTTTATGCCGAAAGGAGTAAGAACTCTTGAAGGTCTATTTGATTTACAGAACAAATTCAGAAGACCATCCAATGTCAAGACCAATAGATCCTCGATGTAGCATGAATTGGTAAACTTGGGTATAGAATTTGAGCCCAAATATATTAACTGGGTAAATGATGTTCACCAGGCGAAAGAAGTATGCTCATCAAACTTTTCCAGCAATACAAAGATGTTTTCACATGGACTTACGAATATTTGAAGACATATGAAACACGTATTATACAGTATGTGATACCCATGAAGCCAGGTGTGAAACCGTTTCAACAACAATTATGAAGGATGAATCCGACACTTGAACCATTAATACAAAAGGAATTAAAAAACATTCCGGATTCTAAGATTATCTTCAAGGTTCGACACTCTGAGTGGGTGGCTAATATGGTCCATGTATGGAAGAAATCAGGAGAAATAAGGTTATGCGTCGACTTTCGAAACTTGAATAGAGCGTCGGACAAAGAAAACTATCCTGTGCCACTGATGGAACATATATTACAAATGGTATCAGGATCATAATTATTCTCCCTATTAGATGGATTATCCAGCTACAATCATGTATTGGTGGCTGAGCATGATCGATTAAAAACTACGTTTCACACGAAGTGGGGAACATTCGCGTATTAGAGAATGTCGTTTGGCCTAAAGAATGCCAGAGCCACATTCCATAGGGCCATGGATATTGCACTCCGAGGATTTGTCGTCCACTGTGTGGTCATATATTTGGATGATGTAACAGTTTTATCCAAGAAAAGAGAAGACCATGTTTTCCATTTAAAACAGATTTTTTACCGTTGCAGGAAATATGGTATAATATCTCTGAACCCAAAAAAGAGTGTTTTTGTTGTTCTAGAAGGAAACATTTTGGGTCACATCATCTCGAATAAGGGAATATCGATGGATACAAAGAGAATAGAAGCTATAACTCAGATTCCCATGCCCCATAATAAAAAAGCTATGCAATCATTTATGGGCACAATTAATTTTGTTCGAAGGTTTATGCTTGATTTCGCAAAAATTGTTAAACCTTTGCAGCAAATGGTGAATCAAAGCATGAAATTTAAATGGACTGACATCACGAAGATTGCATTCAAAGACATAAAGGATTCAACATCTCATGCACCTTCTTTGAAAAGTCCATATTTTGAAAAATATTTTATCACATACACCTTTGCTTCAGATACTTCTCTCATAGTGGTGCTCACTCAGAAAGGAGAATTAGGAGACGAATATCCAATCTCTTTCATGAGAAATGGGTTACAATGGGTTGAACTGAATTATCCAGTCGTGGATAAGCAAGCGTATGCAGTGTTTAAAGCAGTAAAACAGTTCAGGCCATACATTTTAAAAAATAGAACGAAATTCATAGTACCTCACCCAACTGTCAGATCTCTATTTGTGCAAAAGGAATTGGGGGAGAGAAGAGGAAACTGGGTAACTGCTTTATAAGAGTATGATCTATAATTTAATCTAGCCACTATCATTAAAGGTCAAGGCCTGTGTAAGTTGATCATTGAAAATCCATCCAATGAAGATCAAGAGTGGGGAAACGAAGCTAAATTGAATCTAACGGAGGTATGTCCTATATTCACTGCTCTAGAATCTTGGTATAGATATTTGGTTTACTATTTGCAACAAGGATACCTACCAGAACACTGGAGTCGTAAGCAGAGAAGGGAACTCCGATTAAAATCATATTGTTATCAGATAATTGATGGAGTACTCTTCAGAAACAATTATGATGGGATACTTCTCAAATTCCTTGAGAAAGAGGATGTTGATCAAGTGGTCAAAGAATTACACGATGGCTCTGCAGGGGGACATTATTCTGGGGATACTACTGCTCATGAAATACTAAGAGCTAGATACTATTGGTCTACTCTTTTCAAATACACTCATGCTCATGCCATAAAATGCGATGTATGTTAAAGGAGTGTTGGCAGATTGCCAAAAACAGCAGGTCCATTGCAGCCAGTTATTATATATGAACCATTCAAGGAGTGGGTGTTATAGCTTAAAATGACACTTCTCCTTCCATGACGACACTTGCATCGCTTGGTCGCATGATGACACTTCTTGAGATCAAGTTTAGTCACACAACAGGACACTTGTGGATTGAAGGGTCATTAGGGACACTGAATATGGTTGAAATTACCTCACTCTTGGCCCATTTGATGGTTATAACCCTTAGGAACACTTTTCCAGACCAAACCACCCCATGAAAATCATCAGAAAACCCTGTTTTTGGCCATTTTTTCACAAAAACGTTGGTATTCTATGCAAAGAGTAGCGTTTTTCCCTTGAAATACTCTACTCTACTTCATAAAAGTAGAGTACAAACGATGGTTTGTAGTAGAAAAGTAGAGTATTTTCCTGAAGCAGTCAAAATCGCGATTTTTGGTCAAATTGAGTTAGTTTGGGAACTTCCTGATCGATTATAACTACTTTTCCTCTCCTTTATTGATTATATAAGGAAGGCAGAAGGGCCATGAAAGGGGACCAATCCCATAACAATTTTATGTTGGAGGAATGGAGACCCTCATTGCCCTCTCTTGTGCCTCAGTTTCTGATAAACCCTAGCACAGCTGATTAGAGGTTGGGATCCTTGGAGAACAGAAGCAGGAGACCTTGAATCTAGGTTTCGTGAAGTGCCAATCTTGAAGGAAGGTATAATTTTATGTACTTGCTTCATTCATTAATAAAGATCAGATGTTCTTCCCTTTCCAAATATGACTTATTCATGTGTGTCTCAGATTTGATTACTGTTTGCTTATAGTTTGATGTATTCTTCTGTTATGGATATCAGTCTTATACATAGGTGTATTTCTCCCTTGAACTATAGGTGTATTTCCCTCACAATAGTGGGGCATAGACGTTATTGGATAAATTAATCCAAATTCTTCCCTACAACAATAGTATATCCTCATGGCCACTGACTATTTCACATGGTGGACAGAAGCTGCCCCTCTACGTAAAGTGAACGAAGACGGAGTCATCGGATTCCTGCAAGAAAATATCATAACCAGGTTTGGGGTTCCAATTTCTTTAGTTTTTGATAGTGCAACTTACTTCTCATCTGTTAAATTAAACTCATTTCCTTATGAAAGAGGAATTAAATTGCATTATTCAACAAATTATTATCCCCAGGTAAATGGACTAGCTAAATCTACAAACAAGAATCTCATCCAAATCCTAAAGAAAACTATTATTGAGAGTCATAGGAACTGACATACATCCCTTCCAAACGCTTTATAGGAAGACATGGTTACTCCAAAAATTCCTTAGGATTCTCCCCTTATACGCTAGTTTATGGGAAAGAAGCCATACTCCCACCTAACATACTTATCCCATCCCTACAACTAGCCCAGGCCTCTCGAGGTTCCAGTAGTGAAATCCTACAGTCACGAATCAATACCCTGATGAAACTCGAAGAATCACAGAAAAAGGCCAAGGATAGATTCCATCAACATCAAGATATTCCCAAGAGATGGTTTGATAAATGAAAGTCCGGTAAAAGAAGTTTTGAGGTATGTGACTTAGTTCTGAAGTGGGATCACCCACATGACGAAAAGGGGAAGCATACAAAATTTCAACAATTATGGCTTGACCCTTACCAAATTGTCGAAAAGCTTTTCTCGTCGACATACAAACTGCAATATTTACAAGGGGAGGAAGAGAATCTCCGTGTCAATGGCCTTTCTCTTAAGCAGTACTTTACTTAGGCTTAGGAGCACTTTTGTACATAAATAAACTTTGCCTTTCTTTATTTTTCTAGTCTGTTGTTTTCTGATTAATTGATTAATCTAGTTTGCCTTGTTTTCTTTTCATCGGCTTCTTTTTGTTTGCTTATTGTTTGGTTTCTTTTATTTTGTTTCAAATAAACCCCAGCTCAACATCTTGGTATATAGAAAGATTGGAATTTGAACAATCTCAAGGGCATCTCTTGAAAGGTCAGAATCTACTTATAAAGAAAGAATTCTCTATGTGACATTACCATTTGCTGATCAGTTTTAGAAAGGGAAAACCTGCTTCATTTTCATAATTGAGTCATGTAACTCCTCTAAAATAACTGAGACTTATGATTTATGAATTACTATCTTGGGGCTCCATTCATCTCACATTAATAACCATCTTAGGAAGCTCACTATAGTGGACCCATGGAGAGGAAGAAGGTCTCATAGATGCATGGCATTTAAAATGATCCCATGCTGCAAATCAAAATCCAAAAGATCTTATATCAAAGAGTCACCTTTCCATAAAATCTCATCTCCATAAAAGAAATGGTTGAGAAAAATGGAGACATCCAATCAAGAAATTTCCCCTAGTGGTTAGCTCAGCAAGGTTCTTCTCTGTCTATGAGCACGACAAAAAAATAAATCTCTTGCTAACACAAAAGGACATTATGGATGGAAGAACCCACGTCAGGTGCTGAAGATTGAAGACAAAATCTATCATGGAAGAGTCAGATGACAAAATTCGTAAATAAAGAAAGCATCTAAAGAAATGTTGACAGCATGGGAATGAGGAACAAATGAATACATCTACTTGATTTTGTCACGATCCTGTGGAGTCCTATTTTAGCAGGCACCCAAAAGATGGAACTAAAATTAAATCCACATTTTGGCCTCAGGAGAGTGATCAAGAAGTCTGGTTAAAAGTTACCCTTATTCCTCGATGACCAATGTGATAGACGAAGGAATACTCCCTTGTATGAAATCTGGTCTTTAAACCATTATGTTATATATTGGGTCAATAACATGTAAGCTTTTCTGACATTAAGGAGGGATTATTCAGAGATATGTGTTCACGAACAAATCGCCAATTGTTGCTGCTGCAAACTGGTCCCCAAAATTTTATTAAAATTGTAGGGCCCCTCTTTTATTTTTTAGAGTTTATTGCTTCTTAGAAGAGTTCCCCTTTGACATTTAGAATTATCTTAGAAAAGTCTCGAAGAGCAAGTGTTTTTTCGGCTAAGGTGCAACTCAGGTTTTTTTTCCGAAATGGTCGCAACGTTCTGGTGAGTTCACGCTGACCAAATCGCAGTGATTTGGTCAAAATACGCCGACGTTTTGTGGCTTTTGGACGAGTTTGCGCCAACCTCCTTTGCAGTTTTTTGCCGACGTTTCATTACTGTGTGAGCATATGTCACTGACCGTTTCGCTACCTTTTAGTAAAAAAAATCGCCGATCATTTCGCAGCGACGTGAAAGCTCGTCGAGATGTTGCAGCACTTGGGAAAACTTTGTGCCAGTTTGGTTTAGGAAAAAATTCACCAATGAAATCGTCGTGGTATGGGAAAAGATCGCTCACCATTTTTCCACCATTAGGCCAGTCTCGCCAACCGTTATGGTGTGGTTTGGACAGGATGTGCCGACCACTCCACATCGACCAAAAATACCGGCAACCATTTCGCAACGCTTGGGCAACTCAGTTGCCAAGGTGTTGCGGCTTTTTAAGATTTTAGCGCCGACCAAGTCAGGGCATTTTGATGAGTTACCTCCGACTGTTTCGTAGCAGCTGGGGAGAATTCGCCGAAACGGTCAATGAGAGTGTTTTTTGGTTAACACGAAAAGATGCATTGGAGCCAATAGTAGAGTCGTTAAATGACCCCACCAACTGATCCCATTTGCATTTATGGCGAAAGATTTTATATATAGAAAGGGGTGGTGGTCCAAATTTGTTTGCAAAGTGAAATTGAAGAGGAATGTAAAATATTTTCACTCGAATGAGTTTTAAAACTGAAGAGGAAAACCACCGTTGGAGTAACACTAAGGAAGTTTACCTGAAATCAATTTTAATGAAGAATTTCACCAATTAGTCCTCTTATGTTTCAGTTGCTTTCTGTCTTTTTACGCATACACATACCGCCAGGACATGTCAAATCTTAGAAGCATTGGTCTCACTTGCTTGACTGCTTGTGCATACTGTAAAGCTGCACCTTGGCTTCTCATAATTTTGTTTGTACATTAAGCAAATAAATTTAAGTATGTCTTTCACCCTAAAGTTTAAACTTTGATGCAAACAACTTTAATAAACACCTTTGTACTTGGAAACTTCATTGCAAGATAAACGCAAAACAAACACTGATAGCATTTAAACATTGTTTCCATTTTTCTCATTGACTGTACCATGGATGATGAATTATCTGTAAATATTTTGATTTTTCATTGGTTTCGTCTGTGTCTCAGCAGGCTTGATATGCATAAACGTTTTGCCAAGCGAAAGTCCAAGTTAGCAGAGCCAGACTCAGACGTAGAGATATTATTGGATACCTCACTAGAGACAATGTTTGGGGATACTCAAGCCGTGAAGGGAATCACCCCAGAATTCAAATGGGGTGATATATACAGATCCATCAGATATTGAAATGTCCCTAACGCTTCCATCGAAGAGTTAATCGTATAATGTAATGTCCCCATTCCAATAAATTCATGACAGGAAAATCCCATCAATCCTACTAGTTCCCTAGGTTGGATGGAGACATTGGGATTTACAATAAGGGATCTAATAAATGATGTTTAGACATTAGAATGGAATAAATATTTAATAAAGGATATAAATAAATAAATACAAGAGAAAATCAAAGTGGCAATTGATCATGGAGACACATGGAGGGTGTGGGACCCACACAAGCTAGAAATTCTGTGCCACATGGCATCCTCCTCTTGTAATTTCGAATCCATGGGAAGCCTAAGGTTCTTAGGAGGATTTGGAAGCCTCATACAATTGACAATATGCATCATAGTTTGAATTGGGATGGAAGTGTAACTCCCATAGAAGAGGAAGAGTCAAATGAGGAGTTATTGGACACTTGGACTAGATTCCCTAACCTATATGACAACAATGATGAAGATGGTATGACACCTATGACAAATTGAAGACCTGATTGCTGAAATATGACCATTATGACCCATCAGGCCTGAAAATAGCATCCAAGAGAGTGCTCATGGGATTTAGAGAAGCTCAAAGGGTTCCTACTCGAATTGGTGGAAGGTGGAAGACTAGGAAGTAGAGGACACATGGAAAATCATGAACCTCTCCCTAATTCGAATTGGCTTGGAGTCTTTGGATGGAATTGGAATCTTAGAAGGATAAGGATGTTCATAAAATACAGGGATCAAGTAAGAGAGGGGATTTTGACCATTTTCAGAATTTACATTTGTGAAGCGAACTAGTGGAGTGCTTCTCTACTTGCCTTAGCCAATTTCGAGGGTGAAAGATTCCCATCCTAGTTGGTATGTAGAAAGGCCATTAATACATTTCATGGGAGATTAAATGGAGTAATAAGTTGCATATGTAATCTACATGACATCTCGTGCTCACTTCTGGTTCAGCTCATTCCTCCTACCATTTCAAATTTGCTTGGCATATTCATGATCCTTGAGGGAAGGCGCGCTTGGTGAGCTATTGTACTATTTGGGGGAGATTCTAATGCCCAATTTATTTTTTAATATGATTTAAATGATCTGTTATTCACCTTCAGAAATTTTCAGGTTGATATTCCAAGTGGAAATGTATAAATTTGATCATTAATGAGAAAATGGTGCATTTTCCCCACTATGTTGGTGTTTGCCAATGTTGTGATGATAATTTTGAATGAATAAGTGAAACATTGATGTAATAATGATATATGGAATGTTAATAATGTGTATTAAAAGTTTCATGTTCAGTTCCTAAGCTTTTGGAGTCATTTGGTTCAGTTTCATAGCATTTGGAGAAGTTTGCCTATCATTTCCCCCAAGGTCGAAACTAGGATTTTATACCTGATTTGAAGAGAGTTGTAAAAGACTTAATAACCTGAATAGTGATGCATATGAGAAATTAATAATTTAACCTAACCATACCCTGCTCTTGTCCTAAATTCGAAAGGATCCAACAGCACTTGGAGAGCCATTTTCAGTATCTACCCAAGGGGGATTTGAACCCGAAATTGCTAGTCAGATTCCCTACATTGGCCATAATTAAAAGAGTATTTTCAGAAGTATTTTAAAGGTCCAAAAACATCCCTGAACCTCATATGTATGCTCTAACATAATCCATACACCTTCTCAGAATATTTGGGAGTAATTGGAGCAATTTGGAGACCAAGACATCATAACTAGTCAAAGGTCGAACTAGGGAAAAAATTGAAATTTTCACTATTTTCATAAAATCTAAAAAAAGGGACATTACATATACCAAAACATAAAGAGTTCTGGCCTCCATAAGGTGGCCACATGCCCATATTTATTCCCATGCTCAGAGGTTATTGGGTGGATTTTTCCCCAAGTTGATACTAACACCAAGATCATTTCAGATGTCAAAGGAGAAAGGCTTTCCTCCTTCCAAGAAGCCCACATAGCTGCAGCATACAAGCTACCCTCCCCTAAAGTCATGATGAACGATGACTAGATAAGCGGTGTCAATATGGATAATTTTGATTATTCTAAGAAGATGACGATCGCTGAAAAGCAGTTGAGACCGAGGTGCAGCGGAGAATACGATAGTCAAAACTTGAGGACCCCATACATAACCATTGTTTTGATGTTAAGCCAGATTTTTGGCTTGGTGAGTGGAAATACATATAAAATCAGCTGGGTACCAGTAATTTACCATATTTCCACACATGGTACAATTTTCAACTGGGCTGATATCATTTCTGAGAGTATGGTGTCACACATTGCTGTAGCGCAAGGAGGACTAACACAAAAAAAAGATGACTTCTTCATGTCATTTTATCTCTTATATTGCATATTAGTCAAACACCCTTTCCCTATTTTGGGATGTGTTTGGAAGTCATCCGAATCTCCCCTCCATGTATCCTATCAGATCACATGGGCTCACAAATGCGCAGGTCACTACAAACTGATTTGTGAGGGATTAATCATGCCACTATATTGGCTAGTTTTCAAGGAAGAACCAAATTGTATGTCCGAGAACTCCTTGTCAGTTATCAAGGAATATGGAGATTATTACTTCTCCACAGAAGGAATATATATTAGGATGTATGGAGGAACCCAACCCCCTTTTATGTTGCCTTAGTATGCTACAGATTTTGTTGTGCACAAAGAGGCCGTAAGGAAAATTTTCGTTAATGGGGTTGGGAATTTTCTTCATGAGAAGAAGAAGGCCTCCTACCCATCACTACCATTCACTATTGGCGCATACAAATTCCCCAAGGAAAAAGGGGCTGAGGATTTTGTCAAATATTTAGAGGCCTTTCATTTTGGGACAAATAGTTTTAGAAGGAACGATAGCGAAGGTAAGGTCATTGACCATTGTGCATCCTGCATAATTAACTTTGAATACACGCATCACTTCTTGAAGGATGAAGAAGTGTATCATAGCGTAAGAAACATGGCCGAGATGAACAAGTGTTTTGATCGCAAAAGTGAAGCCGATTTCAGCACTGCAACTAACAGTGTCAAGGAAGCTAAAAGGAAGCAAAAGGAATAAGTAGAAAGGAAACAAAAGGATGAATCCATAAGGTTACAGTTAGCAGAAGATGAGGAGAAGCTAAAGGAAGAAGCTGAAAGAATTCATAAATAAGAAACTAAAATAATCCGAAGAGAAGAGACTGAAAGAATCCAGAAAGAAGAGGCCGAGAGGTTGCAAGAAATGAGAGAAATAGAGGACAGAGAAGCAGCTGAACTGCAAAAGCAAAAGGAGGAAGAAGAAAAGTCCAAGAAGGCTGTGGAAAATGGAAGGCTGAATGTGCAAGATATGGACATAGACCCACTTGAGATGTCCAACGTAATACTCAGCGGAGGACACCTCCCATTGGCTGAGCTTAGATTCACGCCATTCACCCCATTAAAGCATCATACCATGGCCAAATTGGACACTATCATCTTTGATCAGAAAAGAAAGACTATCACAAAGAGAACAAAGAAGAGACTGAAAATGGGCTCCCAACCCAATGTCGTCACTGTTCAGGAGAGCACCATCATGGAGGATACACACAAAGACCATTAGTTCATGGCATTTGTCAACATAGCTACCGCACAAGTGAATGTAGATAACGTTGACAAATTGATGAATGAGATTGAGAGAAATAAGGAAAAGATGCTCAAATTACAAGATAATTTGGTGAAGGAGCAAGGAGAAGGGATAGAATTGAAAAGAAAACATGATGCCATTCTATCCGAGAAGGAAAAGATAATGAATGAGTACCAGAATCTGGACGCTGCAAAGGATGCATTAACTATACAGTTAATGATTATGGAAGGGGAAAGGAGTGACTTTGAGGCTCAAATCACTCAATTAGAGTCAAGTGAGTCAGTTACAAACCAACAGGTTGAAGAATTGAAAATTTAGGTGGAAGAGTTGATTAAAGAGAAAGAATATGATACGAACCGTTACACCAAAACCTCGAGATGTTAGTGAAGGCCTCCCGATAGGATCTTAACATCCCACCATGCTCCGCAGTCCAGACTCTGGGCTGGATTTGCGCCCGTACGGTGGTGTCCCCTTTGAGCAGTACGAGCCTTGGGCGAACACTGCAATGCCGACGTTGCCACCCGCTCTGTGACTTGAACCTGGGTGGAGGCTCTGATACCAAATGATACGAATCGTTACACCAAAACCTCGAGATGTTAGTGAAGTCCACCCACTAGGATCTTAACAGAATATTTAGCAGAGCAACTGTAGTTGGCCGATAAAAGAAAGCAAGATATAACTCCGTTTTGTGATCAAGCCTACAAGATTCAGGAACATATGCATCATTCTTAGGAAATTCTCATTGATAAAATATGCAAGATGAAGCTAATGATGGAAACGATGGAGGTTATAGTTGTGGAGTCACTGGCATTCAGAACAAGGCTGGTAGACATTACAGATAAAGTTAAGAACTAGATGGGCTTGAGGGAAACTAACTCAGAGTTCCCTGATCATTTTCCCTAGAAGAAAAAAGAAGACCTGAAGTCAGAGATGGCACTTCTGGAATTTTGCAGGAAAGTTTCTAGGAGGCTAAATAATGAAATTCCTAAGACCATTGAAAAATGCCATGAGTTTTACAGGAAAATCCTTCAAGTCCATGAGAAGTGTCACATCCCTTTAGCCCCAAAGATAAATGAGCTTCCAGCAAGGGACCAACGCATAACATAGCTGTAGGAGGGGTTGCGGGGAGATCTGGAGTATATCAGAAAAGTGGCTGCTCTCATAGAAGAATACATTCACCACTTTGTGGCATAGGCCTCTATAAATGCCTATTTCCTGGAATATAGTTTCAAGGCTACAACAAAAGGGGTGGCGCATGTGGAGGCATAATTGTGAGTTCATGAAGTAACTTTACAAGTATTGGAGCCTATTAAATATAATACCATAGCTGAAGAAGTTAATGCATAGGAAGAATATATTTCTAGTTTGGCTGGGCCCACCTAGTTTTTAAATTGTAAATATCTTTTGTATTTTCCTATGTAAGCACTAGAGGACAAATTTTGGGGAATCCTAGGGTTAGGGTAGATGAAGAGTCACTAAAAGACAAAATTTTTGTAAGATAAATAGGGGAAGAGAATAGAGAGAAAGGGATTTTGGCTAGCACAATAGATCTGGACCATTTTGTAAGAGAACTATTTTTTGCTAATAAGAAGGATCTGTTTGCTGGGAAAAGCATGCACAGAGATTTGTATGGAATGAATGGAATGTTTAACGTGGAACTACTTCTTCTTGCATTCGTAATTTATACTGTGATATCGTTCTAACTTCTTGAACTACTTCATTGGTGATGAATGGTTTTACTTTCTATGTAAATGTTTATGTGTACAATGAGTAATGAATTATTTTAATCATATCAGAGCTACCTTTGGTATTATATTTGTTGTAAATGTGAATATTGTGTTGGAACAACTATTTGTTAGAATTGTATGAAAATTTCCAGTACATTACTCTTAATTCAAACTTGCTCCTTGTAGGGATAGGATAGCCAGGTTAGATTAACTTAGAATAGGAACAAATAATTGTTAAGGCAAGAGCGGTAAGATGGGAGGTAAGAACCTGTGCATCGCTAGTGTGGTTTCTGCTTGTCAATTATATGCATTTAATTAGGGCACTTGCATTTCATACCTAAAATAAAATACATAAATGGTGACCAGTCCGTAACCGGTAAAAGAACTTAAACAACCACACCCATGGTATCCAGATCATTAACCGGACGGATTCCCCACACCAAACGGTGAGCAATCTAATTGGGCTTGCTTACCGGAGAGAATCCTTAACTGTCGGTGCAACGAATTTCGAGGCATCAACACACATGGATGCATACATTGAAAATTAGTTGGGCATTGGAGGATCTTTTGTGCCTTGATTGTAGGGAGCATTCAACCATTTTGGATTTTTCTTTGAGGGGATGTTCACTTTGGAGGATGGATACATCTAGGAGAATTGAATATATTTGAATTTATCTGTATTAATTGCATGTATGAAGGAAAGTAATGATTATGCATTATAAGGCTTGCAATGAGTAGAAAAAGTGTTCAAACGGCTTTGAAATCCATTCTCTGCTGGAACATACTGGCAATTTTTATGGATCAACAGAGAAAACTAATGGAAAGTACTCTCTAGTGGAACATTTTGGTGATGGTGTAGAAATTCAAAATCTCTAACTGTAGAGAAAATATTTAATCATTGAGGTTTTTCATCCAGAAGTACAATTGCTTGATGAAAGAGAGATATTGTTAATTTTAAAAAATTGTGTTGGTAGAAAAATTGATTTCCATAATCAATGGCTTGACACGGAGAAGTCGTTGTAAAAAAGAGTACAATAACATTTTCTATATCGAAGTAGGTAAGGCAAGAATTCATCAACTTTAATAATGCAAAACTAGGAGGTTGAATTTTGTTTGTTCGCCTTTGGAATCTCTCTCCTATGATAGACCATAAGAGATGTGAGATTCCAGTTGTTGAATAAATTCTTATATGTTCTAGGAGACAAAGGTAATGATTGTCATAAAGTGTGTGATCCCGAGGAGGTTCATCGAATTGCATTATAGCTAGCTTAGGCATGTTCATAAAAAATTAGAAATATCATGTGCGTTGTAGAAATGGAAAACTTGATGGCTCCACTTTTATTTTTGGGATTGATACAAAGGTTACTAAAAACAACTAAGGTTGGTTGTGGGATATGTCCAAACCATAAAATTATTTATGTTTTAATCATTTGACTTCCTTCTGATCCGCAGCTTGTAAATTCTAGTTGTGAGGCATCTTCTAATATTTGTGAGTCAATATCACTATCAGGTAGTTGTATACAATTCAGATATGAAGGATTTCTAGAGTCGTTCTCTAGTTATCTTTGATTGTAGGATACATTTGAGGGAAACAAGGGAACTATAATATCTCTAAGGAAAGTGTTTCCTAGCCTTGGAAAAATATTACATGTCAACAAACATATTACATCAAAACTTTATGTCCTACCCCAATGTACTTTGTACTAAATACTGAGTTACAGTGTTTGATTGACTATTTTAAATAGAAAAATGCAGGTAGTATACAAGTATATGATAACATAGTGGCATAGTTGGACAAGGTACAAAAGTATGTTGCTATTGTAGAAGAATATTATCATGAATTCACCCACAATTTCTTCCATTTCTACCTTATCCAACTTTTGGAAAAGGACATTTAGGAGAAGGTGATATTGCACAGCAGATTCTTAGATTCATTCATCATACTTATTATTGTTGGCTTGCACCAATAATGTTTGAAAACTAGAGCTTTTAGAGTTTTACCTTGAGTCTCAAACATATTTCTATCTTTGCTAAAGTGGTCTAAGTCACAGTCCGAGTCCCAGATTTGAAAATCTGGGAAACAAAGGAGAGGGACTAGAAATAACAGGAAATTTGACTCTGGGGAATTTGATGCAAGTGTATACCTTATTAACATTAGGGTGTACACGTACAAATACATTGAGAAACTTGGTATTGGATAAAATTTGTTATTCCAGTTTTTATGGTGTTACACTACTTGCTTGAAACATCTCCTGTATAAGCCTGTCTAGGCTAAAGTAAAGCCTGAAAATATAGGGTTGTGCCTTGAAAAGAGTGAATAAAAGACAAAAGAAAAATATGAAAATAATAATGCTTCATCAAAGAAGAGGAGACATAAAATAATATGATTAAAAAATAGGTTCCTTAAACAATATGTTCCATAAAAATTAGATAAATATGAATATCTTAGCGCTCTTGGTTTTGAACTTTGGTGTTGTGATTGATGTCAAACAAGAATAATGATGATGCCAAGAAAGAATCATGAATCCTTGATTCCATGTTGAAGAAGTATATACAAAATAAGGCTACCTATCTGTGCAATATGGATGGGTACATGTCACACATATACTGGGATTTTACGCAATAAGCAAGAATATCAAAGTGCACAGAAAAGACTTAGTCAGCTCAAGTGCACTGTGTTGAGTAAACTTGACTTGGAAGAAAGAGGTAGCCTACAAAAATAATCTTGTACTTAGTTGAATCAAGTGCATTGTGTTAGGTAAACTTGACCAAGAAGAAAGAGGTATCCGACATAAAGAAGCCCCTACTTGTGGATAAATCAATCTAATCAAGGAAACGCGTAGTGATATCAATAAACCAAAGATTGAGGTGAAGTAAAGGTGTGTGAAATGAATATGTAAAGGTATTATGTATTTGGGAGCTTTGGTTTATTGGGGAATCAATGGCTTGTTGATCAAGAAGAAATGAACAATAGAGATCTGAGTGCATAGAACAAAAAATAAGAGCAGCAGATAGTGCACAGAACTGGAGCAATGCACATAATTGAAGAAGTCCATAGGATCATAGCAGTGTTCTAAATCAAAGTAGAGCACCGAACTGAAGCAAAGTATACAAAAAGAGAACCCTTGCGTAGAACTGACGCAGAGTAAACATTAAGTAGAGTAGTGTGCAAAACAAATAATGAAGCATAATATTTGCATAGAACTGAAGAAGAGAACATAAGTGCACGCAAAAGAAAGTGAAGGAGTGCAAAAACAAGTGTGAAGTTGTGTGCGGAAATAAAAGGGTATTGAAACATAAGAACATCTACATCTATCTAAGGGAGGCAGGATGGAGCAAGGATAGGAGATTGCAGTCTCCTCTCAGGTTGGTGCCTAAACACGACAATTTGGTGCTCGCATAGAGGATTGGTGTCATCACAGGTTGGTTCCTGTAATCAGAAAGTTGGTGCTTGCGCATAGGATTGGTGTTCTCACGGGTTGGTGCATGTAATTAGAAAGTTGGTGCTTGCACAGACGATTGGTTTCCTCATAGGTTGGTGCTTGTAATCAATGAGTTGGTGCTTGCATGTGTGATTGGTTCCCAATCAGATTGTTGTTTGAGCTATTTGGTGATCACATATTTTTGAGATTGGTGTCTCCCATCTATTTATGTAATCAAATATTCATTTATATACAAAGTTACTTTCAAATACTCTACTCACTATTTTATTTTATTGTTGTGATTTAAATAGGAATTAGTGCCTAATTTTTAAATTCAAAATTGTTTAATATGTGCCTGATACTAATTCACCCCCCTCTCAGTATCATCAAGAATTCCAACAATTGGTATCAGAGCTTGGTCCTTCGGGACCAGTCTAATAGCTGGAAGGTAGATCACTGTGCATATATGTATATACAGGAAGGACTCTCTACAAACAGAGCACCAAGGTTTGATGGATCAAATTACACCTTCTGGAGTATAAGAATGGAAGTGTACTTACAATCTCTTGGAGTTGATGTTTGGCAATTTGTCGAAAATGGTTATAAAGTTCCCAAGACCCCACCAGTTGAAGCAACTGACAAAAGGTTGTATGAATGTAATGCAAAGGCCATGAATACAATATTATGTGGTTTAGCAGACTCAGAGTTCACCAAAGTCATGTAGTGCACATCAACTAAACAATTGTGGGATAATATTAGAAATATATATGAAGGAGATGAGAAGGTTAAGAAATAAAAGTTTAAAACTTATTCAGGAACATTTGAAACTCTAAAGATGAGGATAGAAGAAAATATTGCATCCTATCTTCTCCGTGTATATGATATTTTCAATGCTATCAGAGGTCTTGGAGTACAAATTGCTGAAGAAGCAATCGTACAAAAGGTATTGAGATCTCTTCCATTAAGGTTTGACTCCAAAGCATCAGTCATAGAAGATAGAAGTGATTTTGATAAATTAAAAATGAATGAGATTCATGCAATTCTTACAGCATATGAGATGGGGACGAAAAAGGAGAATCCTTCTAGAAAAGAAGCAACTTTCAAAGCTTCCAAGAAGACAAAAGGCAGAAAGCATGAGTAGAACAAGAATTCCTATGATGAATCAGACGAAGAAGAAGCAAATTTTGTGAAGAAACTAAAAGAGGTTGTGGAAAATACAAAGGTAAGCTACCTTTCAAATGCTTTGAATGTGGTAAAATAGGTCACTTTGCTTCCAAATGTCCTTATAAGGAAAGTAGAGATAGCGATAGTGAGGAAGACTTTAATTATAAAGAACGAAGGAAAAGATACCAACAAATCATGTTTTAACATAAGAAAAATAAAAAGAGTTAATATTCCAAAGAGGACAACAGTTCATCAGACAAAGATGATATTGATGATAATATAAGAGAAGTGCTCTTCATGGAAATTGAAGAAGACTTGGAAAATGAAGAAATGGTTGAAGTAGATTTTGAAGGAGAACTTATCAGTGCCTTGGAAGAACTGAAGAAATCAAGAAAGAAGAATAAATATCTACAGGAATAGCTATTAAGGTGTGAAGAACAAGTCAAGGAGACTAAAAAAATAGAAGCATAAATAACAAGACAACTGAGACCAAAAGGAGGAGAAGTGTAAAACGTTAGAGACTAAAATCATTTCCTTAAATAGGGAATTGCAAAAATCCAACATCTAGTTGAGTTTTAGTAGCAACATTAAAGATCTAGATAAAATTATAGATAATTAGAGACCTGTTGATGCCCCGAAGATCGCAACATCAAGCGGAAAGGGATTCTCCCCGGTAGACTATCCCAATTAGATTGTCCACCATTTGGTATGGGGAATCCGTCTGGTTAGTGGTTCCGGCAACTGTTAGATTTGAAGATTTGCTTCAATTACACCAGTTATGGCGCGATCCACCATTCTTTTTGATTTTATGGTTTAAAATGATATGCAAGTGCCTAAGCTAACTTAATCTAAATGCAGAACTTGAAACAAATCTGTGTCTAAAACTGAAATAAAACCAAACTATCCCTGCAAGGAGCAAAATTATAAGTATGAGTAATGTGTTGGAAGAAGTATCTGAAGATCAACAGACAGCCATTAAATCATAAAGATATATCTACATTAAGAAGGAAAAAACATATTAAAAGATAGCTTCCAATTCACATATAACGCATTCCATTACTCATGTAGGAGAAAAATCATTTGCACAAGAAACAGTAAGATCATTCAATACAGAGAAATAATTCAAGACATCAAAGAAAGATCTCATTGTAGAATATGAAAGTCACAAGAATAATCCAGCATGCATCCAACATCCATTTCCATGCAAAAGATGTCCTCTCTAGGCTCTTATTTGGCAAATTTCATTTTCTTGGAGCAAGTGCAAGATAGCTCGTACAAGTTAAGAAAAATATTTTCCCTGCCAAAAGTCCTTTACACTATTCCCTAAGCCTCTATTTATATCTTTACAAAATGCCTCTTGGGATGCCACCTGGCTCTTACACTTGTCCTTTCAGGACTTTTCCAGAAATAACAAATCGTGGCCCTTTTCTTATAACATAAATTTTCTCAAAAATAAAAAGGATAGCTGTCTAGTGACCCTATGCTCTAAACACATGGAAAATAGATCAAAATAAGAGCAATGCATTATAACTAGCGTGTTCATCCTTGAGGAGGCGCTTCTGCTGGGAGTGAGGTGCTTGTGTTGGCTGCTACTGTTGTTGCTTCTTTCTTTTCCTCTTCTGCAATGTAACTAAACCAGATACCAGTGTCTCTGACAACCACATTTGCTGGTGAAGGGAGCAAGATCTTTTGGGAAGTTACATGCTTACCAAGCTCTGCTTCAATACTATGAATTTTTGTAGTTGGTACTTGGTGGATTTCTTTCAGCAAATGGCTGTATACTGATGAAAGTCCAATATAATGATGGAGATCATCAGTGGCTAGGACATCAATCTTCTTTACATATTCTATTTGGATGCCTAGCTCTTCCTTCAAGTCTGATAGATGCTGCTCTTTGCTTGGAAACTCATCGAGGGACTGAGGAAAACTCAGCTTGCACTTATCATGCACTTCATGGATCTTTTGATACAGGCTGTTACTTTTATCAATTGTTCCCTGGATATTAGCCATTAGCTTAAGGCCTCAGTTCCTGCAGAATTCCATAAGGGCTACATCTTCTTTAAAATCATCTACCGACTTGAATGGGAGATGCTTGGGGAAATCAACCTCCCCTTCTTTCCATTCCATCTAGCTCAGGATGTTTGCTTTAACTCGAGTGTATTTGCCCTTAAGCCTATTGGCCTCTGCATTAACTTCTTTCAATCTAACCATCATGGCTTTGAGCCTGCACACTTCCTCAGTAATTAGCTCCTGTGTGGCGTGCATTTGTCTCAGAATTTCATAGGATAGCTCATGAAAGGGAGAAATATCTATTACTCTTCTCTCTGCCTACTCTAATTGTTCAACCATTGCCTGCTTATCTGCCTCCAGATGAAAAACTCTAGTTTCAGAATCGTTCTTTTCCACTTCTAGAACCATCATCTGGATTGCCAGGTGCTCCTTTTCTTCTTCTAAATGGTGATACTTATCTGTCAACTCCTTGTGATAAAAAAACAGGTGATTATATTTATTCACTACAAGATTCCTGTAAGCCTGCTCATTAGCCACAATATGCTGCAACATGCGAGCTCTACTCTTTGTTGACTCAAATTCTCTTACCATATTGACTACATTGTCCTTTGTTGCTTTTTCTGCTGACATAGCGGCGGATGCCATGGCTATGGGAGCCTCATTTGTATTCTGCATCACCGTGGTATCCCGCTGGGTGACAATATCTTCTTGGAAGAGTCTCTTCATCCTCTCTTCCAAATTCAAGACCACCGCCTTCCTCTTCTTATAATACACAAATTCATCCCATCGGGACACAGTATGATCTTCTGATGGGGTGTAAGGGATGATCGGGAGATATCTTACATGTAATTTTGTCTCTATGGGTGGGGTCTGCACTACTTGGGATGTGTCTGTTTCCGCATTTTGGGTGCCGGAGACACCAGCCTGAGATGCGTCTGCTTCCACATTCTGGGTGTCGGAGACACCTGCCTGATATGTGTATGTTTCCATATCTTGGGTGCCGGAGCCACCTACCTGGGCATCTTCATTAGTCTTGAGGTCTTCCTCCGCATTTTGTCCCTCTTTATTTTTACGCCTTCCTTCTTCTTCTTCTTCAGCTTGCTGCTGATTTTCACTTTCCTCCCTCTTCTCTTGTTCTTCTGCTTCCTTCTGCTGCCTTGCTTCTTCAACTTCTCCTTGCAACCTTGCTTCTTCAGCTTCCTTCTGCAACCTTGCTTCTTCAGCTTCTTGTTGCAGTCTTTCCTCTTCTGCTTCTTGTTGTAGTCTTGCCTCTTCTTTCAATCTTTGTTCTTCACAGACCAGGGCCTCAGCTACTTCTCTTTCTTTCTGCAGACTGGCTTCTCGGGCTGAGGAAGAACTAGAGCTAGCTCCACTGCCGTGACGACAAATCTCCAACTTAGTCATGTTGCTGATGCCTCTAAACACTTCTTCCTCTTATCATAGTAATGAGCATATTCAAAATGAGCATATACCTCCTTGCAATGCTCGACAACCTTGCTCCTCTTGTCATTTCTATGGAAGATCATCTCACCGAAGTGGAAAGCTTTCATCTCTTGAATGTATTCCTTGGCTGTTGCAACCCCTGCAAATTTATAGGCTCCTATGCAAAATGGAAAAGGAGGGAAGGAACCCTTATGTTGCTTGTTAAGCACCCCTCCTATTCCATCAAGGAAAACTTTCCTAACTGTTTCCTTGAGGACTACATAATCAGTAGCTTATTTTGGAAAAATGTATGGTGCTTTGGTACCTCCAAACATCTTGGTGTAGGTGCCCTGCTCTGAGAAGTAAAAATTGCCATAGATTTCCAGGACCTCCATGGCATTTTCTGATAGACAATTGGGATCTTCCTTGAACATCTGCTGATACAGAGACATGATGAACTCTTCGCAGATGAGCTTATAGTTTGCTCTGTAATTTTGAGCCCACATTATTTTATAGGCAGTGTAGACCAGGGTGTTGGCCTGATCCCACGTGCAACCTAGCCTGGGGAAAGAGAGCTTGGCCAAAATGCAGTCAATAAGATAGGAAGACATGTAAAATTCTAACTTTTTTAAGGCCAAACCTTCTCTAGCTGTGGCCACTGTGGATGCCAAACTATCCGAAAGAATAGTATCCCAATCAAACACAGTTCCTTTGAATGCAATGAAGTGGATGATGGGAGCCCACTGTATCCTATATGCAGTGCCATCGGGCATGTCGCAGATTCTGCATAACATCAGGGTAATTAATCTAAAAGGAGGTCTCAGGCTCTGAACGTCATATTCATCATTATCTCTCTTCCTCGGCTGTTTTCCTGTGACCAATAGCATTTTAGCCATCTCAATATTATTCATCTTTCCCAACCATTCATCATTTAGAGCTTGCTGGGGACGTGAGATTTTGTAGGTTGCTTCAATATACGCTAGATGGAATGAAGCGAAAGTCTCTCCCTTGCTATCATGCAACACTCTTGTTTACAGGTTGGCATGTTCCAGTATCCATCTGATCACTTCAGAGCACGGGAACAATTCAGGGCGAGTAGAATCCTTGGCTATGCAGGAAGTTCTAATGTTGAGGTAGATTTGTTCTTCTTCCAATAACACATCTGGGATATCCTGGTCCCTAATCATCCGGTAAACATCTCCCCAACGGACCGCGGGAGGAACGTCGGTGGTACACTTAGTGTCTTGGAAAATAGTTTCAGTCCTTAGTTTCACTGGTTCTGGTTCCATCACTTTAGATTTCTTTCTACCACCTTTTGGCATCGTGGCTTATCCATGTCAGCAACCAAATGTGAATGATTATAAAATTGTAACCCATTATGAGGGTGTAACATATAGTAAGACAATTTTAGCATGCCAATGATAAACATAGACAACATTATAAAGTTGCATGTTGGGGAGGCAAACTAAACATAGATCATTCCAGAAAACAAAATATGGTCCTCAGACTTGATTATTCTAGGGAGACAATGCCCGGTTCGGAACTTTTGGGATGCTTCCGAAAAGGTTAAGCATACGATGTGTAAAACCCACTTCCTTCCTAGTCCTTGGAGATAGGATGACCTCCATCATAGTAATTCTAATGGCCAATGGTGGGCTGGCTTGGAGTGGAAAATATTATGAGGAAAATGAAATCAAGAAGCCGTTCTCCACAGTCATTAACTAAGCCGAACAGGAAAGAGGTTGAGTATCTCAACCAACTACTACTGACGTTGATAATACTTGAGAAGCGGTATGCAACCGGTATAAGATTGGGTTTGAGTAAGACTGGGTAGGAGTTCGACCGAAATGCAGCTAGTGAAAGAAAAATAAGCTAAGATGGCTCAGAGACAAAGGGCCAACTGGGACCGACTTGGTCATGGCTATGACTCCTAGTTGGCAGTATTGAGAAACTTATGGGGGCATGGGGACCGTAAGTTCTTTAAAACGATACATACTACCAATGCCTACCGGCCACGTTATTAAATGGGAAAAAACCCAAGAAAAACTTAACGTAAAGATAAGACAAAGATAACGGTTGTTAAGCTTCCCTGGAGACAAAACAATGGTGAGGTGAGGTCGACACGGTGGTGAATACACTGAGCTGGAGCGATGCAGTCTCCCATACGACATTTTTTTGAATAAAAACTAACAATGGGAACAATGAAAACTCACCACCCATATATAAGGTTTGACACGTGCGGGCATTTAAATGGGTAGGTGACGATTTAAAACGGGGTTTAATGCTCATACGGTGCGGTCTTATCAAGGCGACTTGGCATTTAAGCGCGACCGTCGGTTGCGGAGCGGACTCACAATTTTCGTTCGCAGTTGCGGCCAAAACTCATGAGTTCCTCCCGAAAGGTGGGAGACTTTGGCAAGGCATTTGCTTGTTGCGGGAGAGATGGAAAAGATGCTTTGCAGTGGCGAAAAATTTTGGCGAGTCGTTCCGGCGTTTCGGGAGCACTTTGTGACTTCTTTCGAAATTCACTTTCCCGTAAGTTTATCGTGGTCGGTTTTACCGAGTTGTCCCGTTGTTTCGGAAAGACTCGGTAAGTCCTTCCTAAATTCGCGAATGACTTTGTTAAGTCTTTTCCGACATATGAACGGTCGAGTAACCTGGGGAAAAGACCAAATTACTGCAGCAATACTTGGCGAAAGCTTCCACAATTTCAGGAGAGAATCCTAAGTACTTCCGCAGTTTCGGGCGAGCTTGCTGAGTTCATCCACAGTTTCGGGAGAGAAATTTATGTTTTTTCGCAATTTTGGGAGAGAAATTTGAGTTCTTCTGAAGCTTCGGAAGAGAATCCTAAGTTCATCTGCAGTTTCAGGCGAGCTTGCTGAGTTCATCCGCAGTTTCAGGAGAGAAATTTGAGTTCTTCTGCAGTTTCGGGGAAGAGTTGTGAGTTTTGACTTAGAAGAAAAACTTCAATTTCATTAAAGTAGATTCCTCAGTTGAAACAAAACTAAGTCCAAAAAGTTTTCAAAGGAGACTTAACTTTTAGGCAGTCTTTCTAGGAAAAATAAAGGAGGGGCCCCAATATCTACAAAAATTTGGGGGGGATGTTGCTGCAACAACAATTGGTGAGTCACTGGTGAGAACAGATCTCTACAAAAATCCCTCTCATTGATCCGAAACCTTCTTAAAAGATATCCATCTTATATGCAATATTCAGGTGAGCACTTGAATCTCGGCGAAGGAAGAAGTCATTTTATCTGTTGGCCATTGGGGAAAGGGGAGATTTGATAGAGACACTTTAAAACTTTCAAAGGGCTAACATATGGGGTTCATTTTAGAAGATTCATCTTTCAGATGGCTACTGCTATCGGAATCCACAGGATTTGCAACACCTTCTCATGGACATTATTTCTCTTGTTCCTCATTCCCATGCCGCTTGCATCCTTTTTGGATGTTTATACTTTTGACAGCTTTGCTGTTTGGGCCTTTCAAAAATATTTTCTTTAAACATGATCTTTTATTTTGGCTCCTCAATCCATAATGTCCTTTTGTGTGAGTGAGAGATTTTATTGATTTGATCAAGCCTCACGGATGGAGAGGAGCCTAGCTTGAGCTGAGTCTTTTGGACAACCTTCTTGACTTACATGCTTTGCTTTTGTCTCAACCATGCTTCAATTGAGGCGAGAATCTTTGGAAAACAGACCCTTGATTATAAGCCATTTTGGCTATTAGATTTGCAGCATGGAGTCATTTCATGTGATGTCCCCTCTTATCATACCCGCGTGATAGAAAGGATCGTGATGCTAAAACCGGGCATCTAGCCCCATGAACTTTTAACTAAGCATTCACATAATATAAAAGACATATGAAATGTATGATTATAAGAAAAACACAGTGAAGATAATATCCACAACACATCCATCATACATTCAATATATTCATCAAATAATAATTGCAATGTTAACACAAGAGAATACTTATCTTAACAAAGTAGTCCCAAGCAACTGGCTATGCAACTGCAACGTTCCACCGAACCATAGGCCAGTTGTGGTTATCAACCTCTTGATACAACTGCCACCCCCGAGCTGGGCATGATCTCTACAAGGAACCAGTGAACAACAGACTCACACATAGCCAAGCATACACCAAGATGAGCCAAGCCAATCTACAATTGGGTTTATCAGGCTGCCAGGAAATGGAAAGGAAGAGTGGTTAAGCTAGTGAGCTCAAGCATAGAGCCAGGGGTAACCTTACAAGATCTATCTAGCTTGGCACCCACAATACCTACACACCCACCACAAGGAAGTATTCTTTTCACTGCTGCACAGTCCCTCAAGCCATACCTTCCCCATCTAGTGCTCTCAGGGTGTGTATAGAAGAGTAGCCAAAGCCCTCTTGATCTTCTTGAGAGGTTTGTTCGGGTACACAGGGTACTACCAAAGGACCGAACACCAAGAGCAACCACTTCACACAAACAGATCACAGATCAACACACCGATGTTTTGACGAGGTTTAAACCCTCTTGAGGGAAACACTCCACGACCCCGGCCAAATAGCTTCTACAGGACAATTTATTATGAAAAGAAAGAAAGTTACAAATGAGCTTCTCATAATCGATCAACTAAACAATGACCCTCCATGCTCTTTAAATAGAGATCATGGACCAATCGGGTGTTAAGCCACGGATCAAGGTTAGGTTTGATCTAAGAGAAGTTGAGACGTCGGATCACTCTATGTCGGAAACATATCGTGACCGTCGGATTAAGTATTTACAAATGCATACTAATGCATACTAAAGAAACACACTATCCCTAACGGATATATTACACAAGTTGATCTTAACTAACTCCTAAGTGTCTAAATATCCTAACATCCCCCCTTAAGAACAACTTGGGATAGGATTGAAGGATTTACAAAAGTGACACTATTAGGAGAAGGAAGGAGGCATTAGAGCCTATCCCCCCTTAATGACAAGTTCCTGAACTCCTAACATAGATCGAAGTTTAGAAACCTTCGCTTCTGTAAGAGACTTGGTGAAGATGTCTGCAACTTGATCATCTGTAGGGCAAAAGAGCACTTCAAGAATCCGATCATGAACAAGATTTCTGATGAAGTGCATATGTAGCTCAATGTGTTTGCTGCGTTGATGTAGAACTGGATCTTTGGCAAGCTTGATGGCACTTTGATTGTCGCACCAAAGTGGAGTAGGCTGCTGCTGCTCGAATCCAAACTCTGAAAGGATCTGACGAAGCCATAAAGCTTCCTGACTGGAATTAACTGCTGCTCGATATTCTACCTCTGCTGAATAAAGAGAAAGAGCTTGTTGTTTCTTACAAGCCCAAGTAATAGGTCCAGATCCCAGACTGAAAACATAACCTGCAGTAGACTTTCGATCATCAGGATCGCTGGCCCAATCTGAATCAGTGAAACCAACCAACAAAGGTTTCCCCCCTGTACTGTAATGAATCCCAAACTGAACTGTACCTCGAATATATCGAAGTATTCTTTTAGCTGCTTTCCAGTGACTTTCATGAGGTGTCTGCATATAACGGGCAACTCGACCAACGGTAAAGGAAAGGTCAGGACGGGAATGAGTCAAGTATAAAAGACTACCAACAAGCTGATGATACAAGGTGGCATCTACTTCAGGTGAAGTACAAGTGGCAGAAAGTTTGACTCCAGACTGGAAGGGAGAAGGGGCTGGTGTACAATCTTCCATGTGAAAGCGTCGAAGAAGGTCACAAGCATACTTAGACTGAGAAATAAAGATTCCTTCTTTGGTTTGTAGGACTTGGAGACCAAGAAAATAATGCAAATGTCCTAAGTCTGACATTTCAAAATTTTGTTTAAGACTGGATTTCACATGGGTTATAAGCTTAGGGTCACTACCAGTAAGAATAAGGTCATCAACATATAGAACAAGTATGATGAGATGGTTTCCTACTTTCTTGGTATAGACATTGGGGTCAGAATGGCATCTAGAAAAACCAGTGTCAAGGAGAAAGTTATCCATTTTGGCATACCAAGCTCTAGGAGCTTGCTTAAGGCCATACAAGGATTTCTTAAGGTGACAGACAAGGCTAGAGTTATTCTATACATAGCCAGGAGGTTGTTCCATGTAAATTTCCTCCTGTAAATCACCATGTAAGAAGGCATACTTGACATCCATTTGATGGACTTCCCAGTTATGTAAGGCTGTAAGGGAAAGAACAAGGCGGATGGAGTTCATTTTGGCGACGGGAGCAAAGGTTTCATTGTAGTCAATCCCTTCAACTTGAGAAAAACCTTTGAAAACTAACCTTGCCTTAAGTCTTTCAACACTTCCATCTGATGCATACTTAGTTCTGTAGACCCATTTACATCTGAATAGTTTTCTTCCTTTTGGAAGAGGTACAAGATCCCAAGTATCGTTCGCCATTAAGGAACGATATTCTTCATCCATGGCTGCATCCCAATCTGGATTCCCTGAAGCTTCTGCAAAAGTTTCTGGATCATCATTCTCGGAAACTTGAGCCAAAAGAGAAGAGGCTCACTGAAACTGAGAACATGTTCAACGTTGATCTCTAGGATCACCGGCAAGATCACCAGCTGCTTCACATGTTGAATGGACCCATCGAGGAAGCACTTGTGCTGGTGCAACTGGAGGAACATGAGCAGGCGGAGGTGGATTTTCATCCTCACTGTCATCATCAAAAACTGGAGTTGGAAACCTGTCAAGGAAGTTAGAAGAAGAAGAAGAAGGCACAAACGCCGAATCAGGCTCGCAGGCCAAAGATGGCACAATCACCGAGTTAGGCTCGCAGGCCAAGAGATTTTCATCAAATTTAACATCTCTTCTAATGATTATAGCATGAGAATGTGGTTGAAGAAGTCTATAACCTTTTACATCTTCAGAATATCCAACAAATATGCACTTTTCACTTTTAGGCTGCAATGCTTTCCGTTTTTCATCCGGAATGTGAGCCCATGCTTCACTACCAAACACACGAAAGGGACTTACATCAGGTTTAATTTTACTCCATGCTTCTTCCGGTGTTATACCTTGTAATGCTTTTGTGGGGGTGCGATTAACTATGTAATTTGCACAATTTATGGCTTCAGCCCAAAATTGAAGACTTAGTCCCTTAGATTGGATCATACAATTAGCCATTTCTTTTAAAGTGCGGTTCTTCCGCTCAGCTACACCATTTTGTTGTGGTGTATATGGAACAGTGTGCTGTTGTTGGATGCCTTGTTCAGTGCAGAAAGTAGTGAACTGTTTGTTAACATATTCTCCTCCATTGTCAGATCTTAACTTAATAATTTGATGACCAGATTGCTTTTCAACAAGGGCCTTGTAGGCCAAGAACATGTTAAATACTTCGCTCTTAAGTTTTAGGAAATAAACCCAAGTGCGTCTGGTGTAATCATCAATGAAAGTTAAGAAATACTTGAAACCAGAAAAGGAAGCAAATGGAAGAGGACCACACAATTCACTATGCACAAGCTCCAAGGGAACCGAGGCGTGCCAAGAGGCACGTTTGTCAAAACTATCCCGATGATGTTTTCCAAGTACACAACCGGAACAAACACCATATCTGCAAGATACCATCGGAAGACCTGTCACCATATTTTCTTTACATAGTTGTTGCAATGAGCGATAATTTAAGTGACCAAATCGCTCATGCCAAAGTTTGCTCAAGTTATCACTATGAGTAACAAAAACTGAAGGGAAAGGTGATGACCCAAAGTTGTTAAACTTGTACAACCTGGTAATATCATCAACAATTCCGGTAGCTAGGACCTGTTGAGGATCTTTAAAATCCTTGATTACAACTTGGTGAGGTGTAAAGGTCACAGTTTTACCTTCACCAGAATGAGTGATCTGATAGACTGATAACAAATTGTAGGAAATTCTTGGAACACATAGTACATCACTAAAATGACCATTATCTACTGGAACTGTTCCAGCTCCTACAACACTTAGAGATCTATCATCACCAACAAATATTTGTTTGGTGTTACATTCATGCATAGTAGAAAAGATGGCTTGATCCTTAGCCATATGATAAGATGCTCCAGAATCAATGAGCCATTCATTTGAAGTAGAAGAAGAAGATGCATTATAAGAATAACCAGAAGCACAAAGTGCATGTCCATGAGAGGTAGATTCTCAAGACGAATCTAGGCTGATGTGGTGCTTCTTCATTGCTGCTTCCAAGGCTGCCATCTTCTTGAAACACTTAGATTAATCATGATTATCTTTCCCGCAATAGTTGCAATGACGCTCAGTCTTCTTGCCTTTTGGCTTGGATCCTTTGTCATTTTTTAAAGAAGGAGCTGACTGAGAGGGTTTGGGACCCTTGTTTGACTTATTATTGCAAAAATTTTGTTTCTTGGGAGGCTTGGACTTTTCTTTCTAATGGGACAATAAGGCTTTCCCAGATGTATCTGCATTGTTGATTATTCCAAGATGAATGAGTTTATCTTGTTCTCTAATCAGGGAATCACAAAAGGATTCAAGACTAGGCTCTTGATAGCTAGCTGCATTCAAGGATGCTTTCATGGAGTAAAATGTAGATACAAAAATAGAATATGCAGGTCCAAGTTTGGAAAGAATATGATAAATGCACTGTTTGTCTTCCCTCTCAATCTTACATTCTGCACATAAGAGTTTAAGAGTTTTGTACTTAGATAAATAATCTTGAATGCATGAAAAGTCACTTGGATTTAAAGAAATCAACTCATTTTCGAGTTGATGACCTCGAATTTCATTGTGTTTACCAAACACAGTTTCCAACTTGTCCCAAGCAGCATTAGGTTCATCAATTCCAGATATGTGGAATCGCAAATCAGTAGAGATTGACATCCCAATCAATCCACGAGCTTCATCACATCTATTTGCCCATTTTATTTTCTTATCATCATCAGTGGGTTCTTTTTCTTTCCCTGTTGTAATTCTGAAAAGTCCCCTACTTCGTAGAACATCCTCCATATGAGATTTCCATGAGAAATAGTTGGAACTATTAAGTAGAATATCACAAGGGGCAGCCATATTTGTAAATTAATGGCTGTAAAAGAAGAAACCAATAGTCTGTATGTGAAGAGCTCAAAAAAATAGGCGGTTTAAAAAAAAACGGCACTGAAAACTGACTCTGTATGATGAAGTTATGCTTGAACAAAGAAATTGTTGAAAATGTTAAGATTCAATATGCTAAGACAGAAAATAGCAGCATTACATTCCATTTCACAATAATAGCATATACAGGATCACTGAAGAAACAACAAGCATAGCATAAACACAAGAGACAGAGATTTATCCTGGGAAACCCTCATGGGGTAGAAAACCCAGCAAAGCTTCCTCAATATAGATGACCAGCAATATACAAAGATGAAACCCTGAGACATAATCTCCTCCTCCACAATAGAAGACCTCTTCTCCATAAGTGTGCTCTCCTCAAATGTGTGTGTGTATCAAATGAGGAACACACCTCCTGTATTTATACACTACTCTGATATGTTTTTTACACAAGTACATTTAGGCTCGTATTTAACCATTAGGTTAAATACCCCATTATAACTGACTAGGCCGACCCCCACATGGTGGGTCTAATAACCCTAGTTACCACAACCAACTTGGAGGAATAAACATCTCCGGATTTATAGTATAATCACATCGGAGGTATGGAACATCTCCGGAATAAATAATATACAAATATAATATTCTTTGAAGTTACAATATTTCAACACTCCCCCTTAACGAGAAGGATATTATAACAGTATCTGCACGAGCAAGGAGTCATCAACATCATACATGATACATCTATAAATCATTGGAAGCTTTCTTAACATCATCAGTAACTCAACCAGTTACTGGAACATCAACATCTTCAGTACTGAGTCTTTATCTTCTGCAGCACTCGAACAACTATAGAAACATCAATGTCTGGATCCTCACGATCATCAACATCGTCATCTCACGATCATCAGCATCGTCATCACACAATCAGCAGCATCGTCATCACACGATCATCAACATCGTCATATCACGATTAGCAGCATCGTCATCACACGATCAACAGCATCGTCATCACACGATCATCAACATCGTCATATCACGATTAGCAGCATCGTCATCACACGATCAGCAACATCGTCATCACACGATCATCAGCATCGTCATCACACGATCAGCATCGTCATCATACGATCATCAGCATCATCATCACACAATCATCAGCATCGTCATCACACGATCAGCATCGTCATCATACGATCAACAGCATCGTCATCACATGATCAACATCGTCATCATACGATCATCAACATCGTCATATCACGATCATCAGCATCGTCATCACACGATCATATTACAGGATGATCAATCCTGCTCTCTTTAGGACATAGGTCCATGGATGATACAATCCAGATCAAGTTCCAGGATGATCAATCCTTATCTCTTTAAGACAAGTCTCATTTCTAGGGACGATCTAATCCCAACCACAGTGCCAGTCCTTTTTCATACTGGATGTGACCTAGATCAGATCTAGGATTTACCGCCACAGAGCCAGTCCTCTTTCATACTGGATGTGTCACGTCTACAGAGCCAGCCCTGTTTCATGCTGGATGTATCACATCTATAGAGCCAGCCCTGTTTCATGCTAGATGTATCACAACTACAGAGCCAACCTTGTTTCATGCTGGATGTATCACAACTACAGAGCCAGCCCTGTTTCATGCTGGATGTATCACAACTACAGAGCCAGCCCTGTTTCATGCTGGATGTATCACAACTACAGAGCCAGCCCTGTTTCATGCTGGATGTATCACAACTACAGAGCCAACCCTGTTTCATGCTAGATGTATCACAACTACAGAGCCAGCCCTGTTTCATGCTGGATGTAACCTAGAGCAATTTTAGGATTTGTCACGTACATTTTGAACCAAGGTCCAGGGACGATCTAGTCCTATCATTCTGTTATTGGAGACCTCATGTCTACGGCTCTTCTTTAGGACTGAAGTCCGGGAATGATCCAATCCCCTCACATGTTCACTAAGAACTTCATTTTCGAAGACATACGTCTACGGCTCTTCTTTCGGACTGAAGTCCAGGAATGATCCAATCCCTTCACATGTTCACCAAGAACTTCATTTTCGAAGACATACGTCTACGGCTCTTCTTTCGGACTGAAGTCCAGGAATGATCCAATCCCTTCACATGTTCACCAAGAACTTCATTTTCGAAGACATACGTCTACGGCTCTTCTTTCGGACTGAAGTCTAGGAATGATCCAATCCCTTCAAGTCCACCAAGGACTTCATTCTCGGAGACCTCACGTCTACGGCTCTCTTTAGGACTGAAAGTCCAGGGATGATCCAATCCCCTCAAGTCCACCAAGGACTTCATTCTCGGAGACCTCACGTCTACGGCTCTCTTTAGGACTGAAAGTCCAGGGATGATCCAATCCCCTTAACTGTCCATTAAGAACTTCATTCTCGGAGACCTCACGTCTACGGCTCTCTTTAGGACTGAAAGTCCAGGGATGATCCAATCCCCTCAAGTCCACCAAGGACTTCATTCTCGAAGACCTCACATCTACGGCTCTCTTTAGGACTGAAAGTCCAGGGATGATCCAATCCCCTTAACTGTCCATTAAGAACTTCATTCTCAGAGACCTCACGTCTACGGCTCTCTTTAGGACTGAAAGTCCAGGGATGATCCAATCCCCTCAAGTCCACCAAGGACTTCATTCTCAGAGACCTCACGTCTACGGCTCTTTTTAGGACTGAAAGTCCAGGGATGATCCAATCCCCTCAACTGTCCACTAAGGACTTCATTCTCGGAGACCTCACGTCTACAGCTCACTTTAGAACTTAAGTTCAAGGATGATCCAATCCTTATCTGTATTCTCATCTATATAGGTACAAATATCCAAGAGCATCTATCACATCAAAACATGTATACATCACTAATCAAAACATGTATACATCACATCAAAAACATGTATACATCTAGCATGTATTCTCACTAATACATCTAACATCAAAACATGTATACATCACTATCAAAACATGTATCATCATCATCAAAACATGTATCATCATCATCAAAATATAAGAGTCCTAAATCTAAATAATTCTAAGTAGCTAAGTGCAGTAAATAGGTAACCTCATCATTGATGAGACAGACTTGTTATCAGATACTATGCTACTCCCCCTTTCGAGGAGGGTCCTTCTGGACTATACCAAGCTTGTCTCGGAAGTATTTAAACTTTACTCGAGACAGAGGTTTAGTCAAGATATTAGCAATCTGGTCCTCAGTGCTTATATACTCGAGCTTGATAGCTCCTCTCTGCACCATATCTCGTATATAGAAGTATCGGATCTCTATGTGTTATTGACTTATCGTGGAATACAAGATTTTCTATCTCGATTCATTTCTAAGTCAAACACTCCATATAATAGCTTTTGAAGCCACATTGCTTCACAGCTGGCAGAGCAGACAGCTATATATATATTCTGTTTCAGCAGTACTGAGAGCCACACTAGATTGTTCCTCGCTGAACCATGAGATCATGGCAGATTCAAGACTATAACATCCACCTGATGTACTCTTTCTGTCTGAGGCACTTCCTTCCCAATCAGAATCTGAGTAACCATGTAAACGGAGTTCATGACCTCCAAGATAATATAGACCAATATCTATTGTACCTTTTAGGTACCTCACTACATGCTTTGTAGTTATTAAGTGAACCTTTCTAGGTTCTACTATATACTGACTTAGGGTATTTACAACAAAGCATATATCTGGCCTAGTATTTGTTAAATACGTCAATGACCTAATGATTTGTCTATAAATAGGGTTAGGTCCACTAAATACGATGAGTCATTAACTAACAACTTCAAGTTGGAGTCCATGGGAGTGGCCATGGATTTATACTCCAACACATCAAATCCTTTTTAGAAACTTCACACCATACTTACCTTGAAATAAAAGATTCCTTTTGGATATTGCCATACTTCTAGACCTAAGAAGTAGTGCATTAATCCGAGATCTTTCATTTTCATTTCTGCAGCCATTTTCATGACCTGTTTCTCATTCCTTGTCAGAAAGAGATCATCGTCATACAATAATGGTATGATAGGTTCATCATCCACAACCTTAAGGTAAAGGTTAGGAACAACTTTACTTCTGGTAAAGCCCAAGCTTTGTCATGAAGCTGTCAATTGTCCATTATTCACACTCAGCATTGAATGATCTTCTGCATATCTTTTGAACTTCTATTCATTTTGTACTACTGTGCATGCTCAATAGTCATCCTCACAAACATATACTCATTAGTATATTCTAAATTCTATCAAAACATTATAGTACTAAATAATCTTGAAAATGTATAGTCATGATTATAGTTAATAAACATTAGTATTCAAGATTTCAGGGAAGTCTTCTTTTACTCATGCATATCATCAATCAAGATAAAAGATATAATATGCATAATCCCTTGATTACTAACTTTATGAATAAGCATAACCAATCATTCCAAGTATACTTATATAAGGGATCCTAACACAAGGTAAGATTCATGGGAAACATACCTGGATTAGTATACCTACTTGGTTATGTACAACATACCTAAACAATCTCTTCAATGATTTAGAGATCCTAAGCTAGAACCTGCATGTCTCATAGGTTAAGCATAATATAACAAAGTCATACATACCTCATAAGTAGAACAAAGATTATGGATGAGTCTTTGTATTCATGTTTTCATGGTCATGGAACCTGATTTGTCTTTTGTGATGTACCTGTATCTTGTTAGCAGACAACATCAACCTCACACAAAATCATATTAGTACAATCATAAGTGTCAACACCCTAACCAATGAATATCTTCTATCATGCATTCATAATTTTGTTAAGGTGATACAACAAATCTAAAATCAAGATTGTACTAACCGTAATAACATGAAGACAAACATACCATAAACTTAATCATGAACAAATCTCAAAACATACCTCGATGAGTCATACCTGTCGAGATCGCTTGTAATCTCCTTATGTAAAGCCTTAGCCTCATCTCCCTCTGAAATAGGAACTCCTTCACTTATGCAGGTGACCAATCCATCTTCTTCTAGGATTAACCCTATCCACTTGATTTGCAAGAACTGGACCTGGAGCTGGAAATGGGTTTGTCAGAGAAACTCCAAAAATTCAAACTTTGAATTTCAAACTTCCGAAAGGATAGAAATATGCGCCTTGATGAGCTGATCAAACTGATATATTCAGAATTTAAAAACTGCAAAGTTTCACTCCTCAATTTTGCCTTTGAAACTTCCGGATTCACTGGACGTGACCCTGAACTGGGGTTTGATGAATCCCACTCTTCTGCTCAATCAAAATGTTTGATCCAAAGCTCTAAGCTTCTATTTTTTTTTCTGAGGAGCTTCCAGCCATAGTCACAGATTTCAAAAATTCCCATTTTTGCAGAAACCCTAATTTTCCACTTTTCTAATCAAAGTCCCGAACTAGGGTTTGATCAAGCCAGACCTTCTGCCCAACCAAAAAATCTGATCTTGGTCTCTAAATTTCTATTTTGATGAGTAGCATTCAGCTGTGGTCTCCGTTTACAAAAATTCCAACTTTCTTCAAAGCCCTAAATTCCGGAAGCCATGAAGGTACTCAAAAAATAATTCTGTTTTGACAGAAATATGTACCTGATTGTTTCTGGTGTAAATCCAAACTTTTCAATCCACAAGGTTTGAAAAAGTTTTCTGAGATAGCCTGACCTGTTATCTTTCCATCCTGACAGGTCTGACCTCAATTGGATTCTCTGAGAGAGAGTTATGTCAAATGTCGCAACGTGACCGGTTTTGGGATAAAATAGAAGAGCGAACTTGTACGGCGTGCCACGTGTCACTGTTTGAACTTCGTCCTCTGAAAAAATTTCCTGAGGTAGCTCGGCCTGTTATATTTCTATCCTGATAGGTCTGACCTAAATTGGACTCTCTGAGAGAGAGTTATGCCAAGTGTCGCAACATGACCTGTTTATGGGATAATACAGGAGAGCGAACTTGTACGGAGTGCCACGTGTCACTTGTTCAACTTCGACCTCTGAAAAAGTTTTCTGAGATAGTACAGACTGTGTACTACCTGTCACTTTTTACGAAATTGCATTTGGAGCTTCCTAGCCTAAGATATGACCTTTTTCCCAAGGTCACCTGATTTTGACTCAGATCTGGAAGAGGCAGAAACCCTATATTGTACAGATCATAAGTGACAAAGTACAACGAATTAGAGGTTGTCCTTTGGACACAAGGTACCTGGAGATTTAATATTCGTCCTGTAGCAATTTCAGATCCGAAATCGTCGCCAAAATGGATTTATAGCGAAAGTGCTACGATGACTGGTTTTTGCTATGTAAAACCCTAACCTTCAAATTGTCGTAAGTAAAGCAAGTGTCGTTAGTGCCATACCTTGTCTTCCTTCAGGTTAGCTCTGATACCATGTTAAGATTCAATATGCTAAGACAGAAAATAGCAGCATTACATTCCATTTCACAATAATAGCATATACAGGATCACTGAAGAAACAACAAGCATAGCATAAACACAAGAGACAGAGATTTATCCTGGGAAACCCTCATGGGGTAGAAAACCCAGCAAAGCTTCCTCAATATAGATGACCAACAATATACAAAGATGAAACCCTGAGACATAATCTCCTCCTCCACAATAGAAGACCTCTTCTCCACAAGTGTGCTCTCCTCAAATGTGTGTGTGTATCAAATGAGGAACACACCTCCTCTATTTATACACTACTCTGATATGTTTTTTACACAAGTACATGTAGGCTCGTATTTAACCATTAGGTTAAATACCCCATTATAACTGACTAGGCCGACCCCCACATGGTGGGTCTAATAACCCTAGTTACCACAACCAACTTGGAGGAATAAACATCTCCGGATTTATAGTATAATCACATCGGAGGTATGGAACATCTCCGGAATAAATAATATACAAATATAATATTCTTTGAAGTTACAATATTTCAACAGAAAATGTCCCCAATAGTGACGTGGCAGCTAAAGAATGTCCAGCTAAAAAAAAAGAACCCCCCTCTTCCCAAAATGAACCTTTTGACAATCACTTTACAAAAAAGTTGCTTTAAGTGAACCACTTTTGTAAAATAAGTGATTTCACTTTTACAATGATATTACTTTTAAATAGTGCAACAATAAAAAAACTTAAGTGACTCACTTGTATTTTTATTTTTTATTATTTAAGTGAGATGCACTTTTACAATAAAGTAACTTGAAAATAGAAATTGCATGCACTTTTTTCTTTAAAAGTAACTTCCTATGACTTGAACTCAAGACCTATTAAGGAAGAAAGCAACTTTGAACCGAGTGAGCTAGATTAAAAGGTATGTAAAATATGGGAATGAGGAAGGGGGCTATTTTTTTTTTACTCTTCTTCCTCGGTTTGCGTGCTTGCCCTTTTTCCTGCAAAACAGACCACAAATCGAAACAAAAAAACTTTTCCACACTTGTGGAGTTAGATCTTGTTACGTTGTCTGGAAGGTAGACGTTTTCTCTCTGTTTCTGATTTGCCGAGATCGCGCAAGGTGCACGGCAAAGAGCATACGCAACCGAGAAAAACCCTTTCCCTTTCTGTTTCTGATTTGCCGAGATCGCTCAAGGTGCACGGCAAAGAGCATACGCAGTCGGGAAAGCAACAATCCGAACCAAAAAAAATCTAACAGTAAAAAAAAGATGAAATATGAGATTTTTTCTTTTCAAAAAACGAAATAAAAAAATGTGTCACTGTAACATTATACCTTCAGATCTTATGAAATACGCGTTTCTGGAGCAACCGAGAACCGTTTTCGATCAAACGAAAACTATTTCCCAATGGAAACGACGCTCCGGACGCAATGGAACACCTCCCACAGCCCAAAAATGCACAGAAATACCAGAACTAGAAACCCTTTCGAGTTTTGGCAACAATAGTTCAAGATCTAGATCATAACCGGAAGCGGCACTTCATAAAAGCTCTGATACCATGTTCGGGTACACAGGGTACTACCAAAGGACCAAACACCAAGAGCAACCACTTCACACAAACAGATCACAGATCAACACACCGATGTTTTTACGTGGTTTAAACCCTCTTGAATGAAACACTGCACGGCCCCGGCCAAATAGCTTCTACGGGGCAATTTATTATGCAAAGAAAGAAAGTTACAAATGAGCTTCTCATAATCGATCAACTAAACAATGACCCTCCATGCTCTTTAAATAGAGATCATGGACCAATCGAGTGTTAAGCCATGGATCAAGGTTAGGTTTGATCTAAGAGAAGTTGAGCCGTCGGATCACTCTATGTCGGAAACATATCGTGACCGTCGGATTAAGTATTTATAAATGCATACTAAAGAAACACACTATCCCTAACGGATATATTACACAAGTTGATCTTAACTAACTCATAAGTGTAAATATCCTAACAAGCTTATCTCCCCCCACTAGGTTTATCAAGCCAATTCTGTCCACTACCACCCCAAGTTTCTTGGTCACAGATTCAAACCAAAACAGGGATGCACATAACAGCAAAACCACAATTGTTGGGCATGAGGGAAAACGTTTCTTTAGTGGGATGCCCAAAGAGGAGGTTTCTACCAATTCAGGAAAACGTGGGCAAGCCCAAAAATGAAATGGCAATTGGGGAACAACCCTGGAGAGCAGAGATCGTTTTTAGAAAAATGTCCATGGGCATTTTGGGGCAAAAATGACCTCCATCACAGTCCCAAATCATGGCCCTTCTCTACTGGGAGAATGAAGGAAAAACACAGCAAACATGCCTGGAAAACGCCCAGGTAGCTCTAAAATCATGAGGGAGAAGGAATGATCATGGATAATGGCTTGGGGAGCAATTCATGGCTCTTTTTCTTACCAAGGAAGATAAAAACGATTTTCCCTCAAGGGTGGCTTGCCCATACCCGAATTTGGATAGCCATACCTCTCCATTCCCAAGGCATTAACTACCTCGACCAACTCTTGGGAGAAATCAATGGTTGGGTACATAAGTCAACATGGGTAGTTGAGGGTTTGATGGGTTCTCTCATTGACACTTGGCTTGACCTGATTGGATCAAGGGTTTGAATGTTCCCCCCCCCCCTAATTCCTTGTAAAATCATGCCCCCATCTCTTTGTTGCATTGCATAGCTAGTTGTGGGTATTTTTATTAAAATGCATATTACATGATATTTGAATTTTCAATGTGCATTGCTAGCACGCAAATCATGTACATAACTAAATCGATGGCGAGGACTTGGCCTTGAGCTCCTCACCATGATTTCATAACAATATTACATCATTTATAATGTTAATGCCATGGGGTCAAACTGGGGACATTACATTTCAATACCATATGCTCTCGGGATGTGATACTCTTTGTGGGTCCAACTTCAGTGACCTTCTTGAGATTCCTTTAAGTGTGAGAGTGGATGGAGCCCGAAGATAGTAATAAAGATAGTCATAGATCTCCACTATTTAAACAAGGGTTAGTGTGACTAACAGAATAGGCTTCCTTCCTTCTGGAGAACGTTCAGCAAGAGAAAAATACATAGATAAACTTTCATTCGAGGGTAGTTTCAGCTTCATGAGTTGTGAGATTTCTTTAAGAGATCTATCTTGATGAGAAACCTAACCATAGGTGCTTTCAGAAAACAAATTTTATACAAAAGGTTTCAAATGTTAAGAAAAGAAACAAGATAACTGAAAACAATGAAAACAAAGGGCTAAAGAAACATAAAAGAAAAGTTTTATTTATGTACAGAAAGTCTCAGTGAGACTACGCAAAGCATTGTTTCAAGGCGAGGCCATTGAGAGGAAGGGTTACTTCCTCTCCCTGGAGGTCTGTCAACTTATAAGTGGATGGGCCGAGATTTGCTGAAATTTGGTAAGGGCCTATCCATAAATGTTGGAATTTCGTGTGCATCCCTTTGCCTTCATGATTATGATCCCATTTCAGGACTAAATCCCCAACTTCAAAACTCCTTTCACCGAACTTCCTCTTATCGAACCATGTTTTGTATATGTCTTGGTGCTGCTGGAATCGGTCTTTAGCTTTTTGTCGGGCTTCTTCAAGTTGAAGCAAGGTATTGGTCCTGGATTGTAAGACTTGGCTACCAGACCCTCGAGAGGCTTGGGACAACTGTAAGGATGGAAGTAAGATGTTGGGGGGAAGGATGGCTTCCTTTCCATAGACAAGAGTGTAAGGGGAAAATCCTAATGCGTTCTTTGGAGTGACCCTATCTTCCCATAAGGCATTTGGGAGAGCTATATGCCAACTTCGCTGATTTTCTATCATAGTCTTCTTGAGAATTCAAATGAGGTTTTTGTTTGAAGATTCAGCTAATCCATTTTCTTGAGGGTAATAATTGGCTGAATAATGCAGTTTAATTCCCCATTCATAAAAAAATTCATTTATCTTAAAAGACGAGAAATAGGGAGCATTATAAAAGACAAGGGAAATTGGAACCCCAAACTTGGTTATGATGTTTTCCTTCAATATACTGATGACTGCATCTTCATTGATCTTGCGCAATGGGATAGCCTCCGTCCATCTGGTGAATTAGTCGGTAGCCGTCAGGATGTATCGATGTTGTAAAGAAGAATTTGGATTTATCTCTCCAATAACATCTATGCCCCACTGTTCAAAAGGTTCAGATATAATAACCGGCTGTAAGGGTTCTCCTGCCTTAGGTAATTTCCCGGCACTTCTTTGGCATATATCATAGTTCCGTGCATGCACATGGGCATCTCGGAATAGAGTGGGCCAATAATATCCAGCTCTAAGTATCTTGTGAGCTGTTGTATCCCCTGAATAATGTCCACCAACGGGACCATCGTGTAATTATTTGACAACTTTACTTGCATCTTCCTTTTCTAGACATCTAAGAAAAATTCCATCGTAATTCTTTTTGAAAAGTATCTCATCAATGATTTGATAAGCTGCTGACTTCAAACGGAGCGCCCTTCTTTGCTTAGAGTTCTAGTGCTCAAGTAGGTATCCTTGTTGCAAATAATGCTCCAGATCCCTATACCATGATTGAGGAGCTGTGTAGATAGGACATACCTCAACTGAGTTCAGCTCAGCTTCATTTTTCCAATGCCGCTCTTCATCAGTTGGAATTTTTGTAAGCAATTTGCACAGGCCTTGTCCTTTGATGATAGTGGTCGGTTTAAATTCTAAGTCATATTCTTGAAGAGCTGTGACCTAGTTTCCCCTCCTTTCTCATAATTCCTTTTGAGCGAAGAGGGATCTAACAGCTGGGTGGGGAACTATAACCTTAGTTATGTTCTTAAGAATATATGGTCTGAACTGTTTGACTGCTTTGAAGATAGCATACGCATGCTTGTCGACAATGGGATAATTTAGTTCAGCCCCTTGCAGACCAGTGCTCATAAACGAGATTGGGTACTCGTCCCCTAGTTCCACCTTTTGCGTGAGCACAGCCGCGAGAGAGTCATCTGAAGCAAAGGTATATAGGATAAAATCCTTATCAAAATCTGAGATTCTTAAGGAAGGAGATTTAGCTATGGCTGCTTTAATGTCTCTAAATGCATCCTTTTCTAAATCTGTCCACTTGAACTGTATGCTTTGTTTGACCATTTGTTGTAAAGGTTTAACAATTTGTGCGAAATCTGGAACAAACCTTTGGATGAAATTGATAGTGCCCATAATGGACTACATGGATTTCTTGTTATGAGGCATTGGAATTCTATTGATAGCTTGTACTCTTTCCTGATCTATTGACACTCATCTTTTGGAAATGATATGGCCCAAAAGTTTACCTTCGGGAACAGCGAACATGCTCTTCTTGGGATTCAATGAGATACCATATTTTCGACAACGATAAAAAATATGCTTCAAATGGACTACATGATCTTCCCTTTTCTTTGAAAAAACTGTCACATCATCTAGATAGACAACAACACATTGACCACCCAATCCTCGGAAGGCGATATCCATTGCTCGCTAGAATGTAGCTCCTGCGTTTATCAGGCCGAATGGAATCCTTCTATAGGCGAAAGTTCCCCACTTAGTTTGGAAAGTAGTCTTAAGACGATCTTCTTCGGCTACTAATACTTGATTGTAGCCAGAGAAACCATCAAGAAGAGAAAATAGCTCAGATCCCGACACCATTTGAAGAATTTGTTCCATTGAAGGGACGGGATAGTTGTCTTTATCTGAAGCTCTGTTTAAATTTCTGAAGTCAACACATAGTCTTATCTCTCTTGACTTCTTCCTTACAGGAACTAAGTTAGCAACCCACTCAGAATGCCGGACCTTAAAGATTATTTTAGCATCCAGTAGCTTCTTCAATTCCTTTTTAATCAGAGGTTCCAGAGTAGGATGCATCCTTCTTAATTGCTGCTGAAATGGCTTGACACCCGCTTTCATTGGTATGACATGCTGAATAATGTGGACATCATATGTTTTCAGATCCTCATAAGTCCATGCAAAAACATCCTTATATTGTCTAAAAAGTTTGATGAACCTATCTCTTTCTCCCGGCGAACAACATTTGCCAAGGTTGACAAATTTTGGTTCATCCTCGGTGCCCAAATTAACTAACTCATGCTACATTGATGAACTGTTGGTTTTGGTATTCGTTGGCCTTTTGAACTTACTTTGAAGATCAAACAGCATTTTGAGTGACCTTACCCCTTTGGGGATGAAATTTCCTTTATTTGCATCCTTCTTTTGTAAATCAGAATCGTGTTCTTCTTCATCTATCACAGCTCCTTGGAAAATGTCTTCGTTCGTTAGAAAACTGATAATCTGTTCGTCATCATCGAAGACCCTGAAGTTTGTGACATTGTCAAGGATGGAAGGCCTGAAAATTAATTCAATTGAGCATTTGTTATTAGTTGGAACCAATCTAGAAGCAGATGTAGCTAACAAATCAGCTGCAGAATTTTGCAATCTAGGAATAGACTTTATATTGAAAGCATCAAAATGCATAATTAAATACCATACCTCAGCCTGATAACCTTTCAAATGAGGTGAGAGACAGTGAATGGTATCTCTTACCTGTCTCACAACTATTTCTTAGTCACCAAAAACCTTCAGGTATTTAACATTTAAACCAATGGCCTTATTTCTAACCTACAAGACAAAAAATACTTATTTCTTTCCGGATCCATCAGAACACAACCGGCTCCGGATCCTTCCAAATTTTTAGAACCGTCAAAGTATAATGTCCAAAACAGATCTTTTGATTCAGCTAAGTTAGTATCTCTATGATCTAAGTTAGTGACTAAACTAACTATATTACAGTCAATATCATCAGTCCGAGAAAAATGAAGGAGATCGGACTGTTCATCTGATTCATGGCTGATAGTTTCAGATTGATAATTACCCGGATCAATTTCTAAGAAATAATTCCCCAGAACTGAGGATGAGAAGGTTACAGCCTCATTCTTTCCCTCTAGTTGCGTTACATTTTGTTTCATGTGTGGTACTCTTAGGATCTTGATCTGATTCTGTCTATTTTGATAAGGCAACCATAAATGAGACCAATCAGTTGCAAAGTAACCATTCAGCTTTGTGGACCAATCCCTACTTAGGATCAAACCATAGGCCTTAGGAATATCAACTACCATTATGTCAATAAACTGACAGACTCTAGAGTCGGCTGACAATCTAATGAGGACATCTTTCATTTCCCCAATAACTTTTACAGTAGTCCTATCTAACTGAATAATTTGGGCTGGATATGGAATAGGTTTCCCATTAATTTTTTTACAAATTGATAGTGGCATGACATTTGAAGATGCTCCGGAATCTACCAGACAATTGTGAACATTATGATTGAAAATTTCAAAGGTTAACAGGAATGGCACTGTCTGAGATTTAGATTTCCCACCGATACTAGCCTCATTAATTTCAGGATCTTCTTGAGTATCTGTTAATGGAGTGCTGGGATGGGATTGTAGAGCATGCAACAACTTATCTCGTTGATGAGGCAAACTGCACATATCAAATATTGATACATTTGCTTTGACTTTCTTTATATCCTCAATAATGTCATATCCTATATCAGATTCTTTTCCAATTCTAGTCGGATGGTCTATTTTATTCATTGTGACTTTCGGTTGTTGAACTGTGGTGTCAATGCTTGGCTGCTTGGCCGCTGTTGGGTTAGCTTTAGGTTGCGGTGGAATGATTGTTATATGTATTCTAGGTAGTTCTTTTCAAATTTTAGGCTTGGGAATAGTCGAGTTTGGCACAGGATTTGTAATGGGACCTTTACTGCGAGTATTAATGTTCACATCAAAGACTGAGCTTTCCATGGGATCTTCTTCTACCAATTTGGTTAAAGGTACCCAATCCCATAGCACCATAGTGGTGTCTGGAGGTGGTTCTTCTAACTCAGGGCTCGATTCCTCTGGAGGATCGTCTTGATCTAGAATCTATGAATCCAACATTTGGTTCATGACTAAAATCATAGAGTTAATCCATTGTGGGCAGCTCTTTTCCGAGTGCGGTTCTTGATGAAAGGTGCAGAAGTTTTCCATCCCTATTTCATTGAGATTTAAAACAGGGGAAGTGTTCATAGGTGGATGAGGTTGATCGATGTCTTCTCTCTTCTTGTAAAATGGCTTGAAAGGTTTCCTAGATGTACTAGCAGCTTTGTCTTTCTCGAGATCTACAATTTTATTGGACAACTTTTGCATCATCTTAACTACATTCTCCATGTCTGCTGATGACTCTTCTTTATTTATGGTGAGCAGTAAGGTTTTTTTACTAGCTGCTGGTTTTGTCTCTGCATCTAAGGCATGTTTAGCAATGTTATCCACTTCTTCTTCCACCTTTCTAGCTTCTTCAAAATTTTCTATCAGGGTGTTTTCTTAGATATTTTAACGAACATTGCTATAGGTCCTTCAAGAGCTGTTGTATAATATTCAACCAGAGATTCCTCTCCTGGTTTATTTGCTTCGCTGAAATTATTTAAGAGTGTTGTGAACCTTTGGTTGAAGTCTTGAACCTTTTCTTTCTTTTCCATTCTCATGGACAATAATTCTTTCATGAGCGTAGCTACATTCTTTTGGTTTCCATATTTCTTTAAGAAACATTTTTCAAATTCATCCCAGCTTGAAATCGAGCTAGGTTGTAAGCTAAAATACCAGGAAGAGACTTTCGGCTCAAATGTGTATGGAAAAATCCTACAAACTACATCTTCATGCTATACATTTAAAAGATTCAGGGCTAAATAAAAACTCTTGAGATGATCTTCAGCAGAAATGGCTTTCCCTGGGTCGAATTTAGGCAAGACTTTCTCTAGATTTTTAGGAAGATTGTGGAATGGCCTAGCTAGATTCAACGCTCCCCTTGCTCTCCAAGCAGGTACATCCATGTCTCTATGTGGAGAATCAGGTGGAGAATTGTGTGGTGAATTCAATGGAGTGTTCGTTGGAGTAATAAGTTCTGCAAGACTTTCTTGATCTGAAATATTTTCTGGGTTTTCAAGATCGACTTTGTTCAGGGGTTCTACAATTTCTTCCAAGGTTAAATTCACAAGCTCTTCAAAATTCTGCATAAGAATCAAATCACGGGTGTACTGTCGTTCTTTTCTAGGAGAACTTTTCCTAGGGAGGAAATTTACTGCACTTAAACCACCTAGTTGTCTAACATAAGATCGTGTATGTCTCCTTAAATCTTCTATTTCTGCAAAAGACACAGCATACAATACTTCTTGAGGTTCAGAATCAGAGATGAGGTTTTCTTGATTTGCTACTTCAAGATTTGGGCTGTCTGAAATTCTTTTTTTAAGCGGGTTTTCAGTAACATTTTTGACAGTGGGAGATTTTCCTTTATCAGCCATGCAGTTTTAAGCCCTCCTTCTAGCGCTAAAAACTGTTGATGCCCCAAAGATCGCAACATCAAGTAGAAAGGGATTCTCCCTGGTAGACTATCCCAATTAGATTGTCCATCGTTTGGTATGGGGAATCTGTCCGGTTAGCGGTTCCGACAACCGTTAGATTTGGAGATTTGTTTCAATTACACCGGTTATGGCTCGATCCACTGTTATTTTTGATTTTATGGTTTAAAATGATATGCAAGTGCCTAAGCTAACTTAATCTAAATGCAAAACTTGAAACAAATCTGTGTCTAAAGTTGAAATAAAACTAAACTATCCCTGCAAGGAGCAAAATTATAAGTATGAGTAACGTGCTGGAAGAAGTATCTAAAGATCAACAGACAACCATTAAATCATAAAGATATATCTACAGCAAGAAGGAAAAAATATATTAAAAGATAGCTTCCAATTCACATATAACGCATTCCATTACTCATGTAGGAGAAAAATCATTTGCACAAGAAACAGTAAGATCATTCAATACAGAGAAATAATTCAAGATTGCAAAGAAAGATCTTACTGTAGAATATGAAAGTCACAAGAATAATCCAGCATGCATCCAACATCCATTTCCATGCAAAAGACGTCCTCTCCAGGCTCTTATTAGGCAAATTTCATTTTCTTGGAGCAAGTGCAAGATAGCTCGTACGACTTAAGAAAAATCTTTTCCCTACCAAAAGTCCTTTACACTATTCCCTAAGCCTTTATTTATATCTTTACAGAATGCCTCTTGGGATGCCACCTGGCTCTTACACTTGTCCTTTCAAGACTTTTCCAGAAATAACAAATCGTGGCCCTTTTCTTATAACAGAAATTTTCTCAAAAATAAAAAGGACAACTGTCTAGTGACCCTATGCTCTAAACACATGGAAAATAGATCAAAATAAGAGCAATGCATTATAACTAGCATGTTCATCCTTGAGGAGGTGCTTCTGCTGGGAGTGAGGTGCTTGTGCTGGTTGCTATCATTGCTGTTGCTTTATTTTCCTCTTCTGCAATGTAACTGAACCAGATACCAGTGTCTCTTACAACCACATTTGCTGGTGAAGGGAGCAAGATCTTCTGGGAAGTTACATGCTTACCAAGCTCTGCTTCAATACTATGAATTTTTGCAATTGCTGCTTGGTGGATTTCTTTCAGCAAATGGCTTTATACTGATGACATCCCAATATAATGATAAAGAGCATCAGTGGCTAGGACATCAATATTCTTTACATATTCTATTTGGATGCCTAGCTCTTCCTTCAAGTCTGATAGACGTTTCTCTTTGCTTGGAAACTCATCAAGGGACTGAGGAAAACTCAGCTTGCACTTATCATGCACTTCATGGATATTTTGATACAGGCTGTTACTTTTATCAATTGTTCCCTGGATCTTAGCCATTAGCTTAAGGCCACAGTTCCTGCAGAATTCCATAAGGGCTACATCTTATTTAAAATCATCTACCGACTTGAATGGGAGATACTTGGGGAAATCAACCTTCCCTTCTCTCCATTCCATCTGGCTCAGGATGTTTTCTTTAACCCGAGTGTATTTTCCCTTAAGCCTATTGGCCTCTGCATTAAATTCTTTCAATCTAACCATCATGGCTTTGAGCCTGCACACTTCCTCAGTAATCAGCTCCTGTGTGGCGTGCATTTGTCTCAAAATGTCACAGGCCAGCTCATGAAAGGGAGAAATATCTATTGCTTTGCTCTCTGCCTGGTCTAATTGTTCAACCATTGCCTGCTTATCTACCTCCAGATGAAAAAATCTAGCTTCAGAATCGTTCTTTTCCACTTCTAGAACCATCATCTGGATTTCTAGGTGCTCCTTTTCTTCTTCTAAATGGTGATACTTATCTGTCAACTCCTTGTGATCAACAGACAAGCGATTATATTTATTCACTACAAGATCCCCGTAAGCCTGCTCATTAGCCACAGTATGCTGCAACATGCGATCTCTCCTCTTTGTTGACTCAAATTCTTTGACCATATTGACCACATTGTCCTTTGTTGCTTTTTCTATTGACACAGCGGTGGATACCATGGCTATGGGAGCCTTATTTGTATTCTGCATCACCGTGGTATCCCGCTGGGTGACAATATCTTCTTGGAAGAGTTTCTTAATCCTCTCTTCCGACTTCAAGACCACGGCCTTCCTCTTCTTATAATACACAAATTCATCCCATCGGGACACAGTATGATCTTCTGATGGGGTGTAAGGGATGATCGGGAGATCTCTTACATGTACTTTTGTCTCTATGGGTGGGGTCTGCACTACTTGGGATGTGTCTGTTTCCGCATTTTGGGTGACGGAGACACCTGCTTGAGATGTGTCTGCTTCCACATTCTGGGTGTCGGAGACACCTTCCTGAGATGTGTCTGTTTCCATATCTTGGGTGTCGGAGCCACCTTTTTGGGAATCTTCATTAGTCTTGAGCTCTTCCTCCGCCTTTTGTCCCTCTTTATTTTTACGCCTTCCTTCTTCTTCTTCTTCAGCTTGCTGCTGATTTTCACTTTCCTCCCTCTGCTCTCATTCTTCAGCTTCCTTCTGCTGCCTTGCTTCTTCAGCTTCTCTCTACAACCTTGCTTCTTCAGCTTCCTTCTGCAACCTTGCTTCTTCAGCTTCTTGTTGTAGTCTTGCCTCTTTTTTCAATCTTTGTTCTTCATGGGCCAGGGCCTCAACTGCTTCTCTTTCTTTCTGCAGACTGGCTTCTCAGGCTGAGGCAGCACTAGAGCTAGCTCCACTGCCATGACAACAAATTTGAAACGCAGTCATGTTGTTGATGCCTCTGAACACTTCTTCCTCTGCATCATAGTAATGAGCATATTCAAAATGAGCATATACCTCCTTGCAATGCTCGGCAACCTTGCTCCGCCTGTCATTTCTATGGAAGATCATCTCACCGAAGTGGAAAGATTTTAGCTCTTGAATGTATTCCTCAGCTGTTGCAACCCTTGAGAATTTATAAGCTCCTATGCAAAAAGGCAAAGGAGGGAAGGAAGCCTTATGTTGCTTGTTAAGCACCCCTCCTATTCCATCAAGGAAAACTTGCCTGACTGCTTCCTTGAGGACTACATAATCAGTAGTGTATTTTTGCAAAATGTATGGTGCTTGGTACCTCCAAACATCCTGATGTAGGTGCCCTGCTCTGAGAAGTAAAAATTGCCATAGTTTTCCAGGACCTCCATGGCATTTTCTGATAAACAATTGGGCTCTTCCTTGAACATCTGCTCATACAGAGGCATGATGAACTCTTCGCAGATGAGCTTATAGTTTGCTCTGTAATTTTGAGCCCACATTATTTTATAGGCAGTGTAGACCGGGGTGTTGGCCTGATACCACGTGCAACCTAGCCTTGGAAAAGAGAGCTTGGAAAAAATGCAGTCAATAAGATAGGAAGACATGTAAAATTCTGACTTTTTTAAGGCCAAACCTTCTCTAGCTACGACCACTATGGATTCCAAACTATCCGAAAGAATAGTAGCCCAATCAAACACAGTTCCTTTAAATGCAATGAAGTGGATGATGGGAGCCCACTGTATCCTATATACAGTGCCATAGGGCATGCCGAAGATTCTGCATAACATTAGGGCAATTAATCTAAAAGGAGGTCTTAGGCTCTGAACCTCATATTCATCATTATCTCTCTTCCTCAGTTGTTTTCCTGTGACCAATAGCCTTTTAGCCATCTCAATATTATTTATCTTTCCCAACCATTCATCATTTAGATCTTGGTGGGGACATGAGAATTTGTAGGCTGCTGCAATATACGCTAGATGGAATGAAGTGAAAGGCTCTCCCTTGCTGTCATGCAACACTCTTGTTTGCGGGTTGGCATGTTTTAGTATCCATCTAATCACTTCAGAGCACGGGAACAATTCAGGGCGAGTAGAAGCCCTGGCTATGCCGAAAGTTCTGATGTTGAGGTAGATTTGTTCTTCCTCCAATAACACATCTGGGATATCTTGGTCCCTGATCATCCGGTAAACATCTCCCCAACGGACCTCGGGAGGAACGCCGGTGGTACACTTAGTGTCTTGGAAAATAGTTTCAGTCCTTAGTTGCACTGGTTCTGGTTCCATCACTTTAGCTTTCTTTCTACCACCTTTTGGCATCATGGCTTATCCCTGTCAGCAACCAAATGTGAATGATTATAAAATTGTAACCCATTATGAGGGTGTAACATATAGTAAGACAATTTTATCATGCCAATGATAAACATAGACAAAATTATAAAGTTTCATGCTGGGGAGGCAAACTAAACATAGATCATTCCATAAAAAAAAATATGGTCCTCAGACTTTATTATTCTAGGGAGACATTGCCCAGTTAGGAACGTTTGGGATGCTTCTGAAAAGGTTAAGCATACGATGTGTAAAACCCACTTCCTTCCTAGTCCTTGGAGATAGGATGACCTCAATCATAGTACTTGTAATGGCCAATGGTGGGCTGGCCTGGAGTGGAAAATATTATGAGGAAAATGAAAACAAGAAGCTATTCTCAGCAGTCATTAACTAAGCCGAACAGGCGAGAGGTTGAGTATCTCAACCGACTACTACTGATGTTGATAATACTTGAGAAGTGGTATGCAGGCGGTATAAAATTAGGTTTGAGTAAGTCTGGGTAGGAGTTCGACCAAAACGCAACCAGTGAAAGAAAAATAAGCTCGGACGGCTTAGAGACAAAGGGCCAACTGGGAATGACTTGGTCATGGCTATGACTCCTAGTTGGCAGTATTGAGAAACTTATGGGGGCACGGGGACCGTAAGTTCTTTAAAACGATACATACTACCAATTCCTACCAGCCACGTTATTAAACGGGAAAAAACCCAAGAAAAACTTAACATAAAGATAAGACAAAGAAAACGATTGTTAAGCTTATCTAGAGACGAAACAATGGTGGGGTGAGGTCGACACGGTGGTGAATACGCTGAGCTAGAGCGATGCACTCTCCCAAACGACGTTTTTTTGAATAAAAACTAACAATGGGAACAATGAAAACTCACCGCCCATATATAAGGTTTGACACGTGCGGGCATTTAAACGTGTAGGTGACGATTTAAAATGGGGTTTAATGCTCGTACGGTGCAGTCTTTTCAAGCCGACTTGGCATTTAAGCGTGCCCGTTGGTTGCGGAGTGGACTCACAAGTTTCATCCGCAGTTGCGGTCAGAACTTATGAGTTCCTCCCGAAAGGCAGGAGACTTTGGCGAGGCATTTGCTTGTTGCGGGAGAGATGGAAAAGACACTTCGCAGTGGCGGAAAAGTTTAGCGAGTCGTTCCAGCGTTTCGGGAGCACTTTGTGAGTTCTTCCGAAATTCACTTTCCCGTAAGTTTATCGCGGCCGGTTTTGCCGAGTTGTCCCAAAGTTTTGGAAAGACTCGGTAAGTCCTTCCGAAATTCACGAATGACTTTGTTAGGTCTTTTCCGACATATGAACGGTCGAGTAACCTAGGGAAAATACCAACTTACTACGGCAATACTTGGTGAAAGCTTCCGCAATTTCAGGAGAGAATCCTAAGTACTTCCGCAGTTTCAGGCGAGCTTGCTGAGTTCATTCGCAGTTTCGGGAGATAAATTTAAGTTTTTTCGCAATTTCGGGAGAGAAATTTGAGTTCTCTCGAAGCTTCGAAAGAGAATCCTAAGTTCATCCATAGTTTCGGGTGAGCTTGCTGAGTTCATCCATAGTTTCGGGAGAGAAATTTGAGTTCTTCCGCAGTTTCGGGGAAGAGTTGTGAGTTTTGAATTAGAAGAAAAACTTCAATTTCTTTAAAGCAGATTCCTCAGTTGAAACAAAACTAAGTCCAAAATTTTTTCAAAGGAGACTTAACTTTTAGGCAGTCTTTCTAGTAAAAATAAAGGAGGGGCCCCAATATCTACAAAAATTTGCGGGGGATGTTGCTGCAACAACAAGACTATTTTCTGACAATTTAGGGATAGGCTATGAAGGTTCAATCTCAATGAAGTCAATCTATGAGGTAGGAGCAATAAGTTTTGCAGATGTGCTAAAAGGATATATTCCAAGGAAAGATCAGAGTTTCAGAGAAAAGGATAAGAAATCATCTCATGTGAAAACTAACACTACACAATCTGGAAGAACTCACTTCACAAGGTACCAAACTATTTTCTTAGTAAACTGCTATTTCTGTAACAATTTTGGTCATAAAGCAGTAAATTGAAAAGTTCTTGCAAAAGATCATGTTAAGAAAAATAGTATTTGCCATGAAGCTAGAAATAATGATATCAGAAGGCCAGTTTAAAATTTGACAAAAATTTCAATTCCTTTGGACCCTTGAATTTAGATGTTGAATGCTATAAATGTCGCAATTATGGTCATAAAGTTCAGGGATGCAATAATCAATTATCATCTGTGCACCCTATTGAAACCAAAATAATTATTAGAAAGAGATTCTACATAATTCTGGTAGAAAAAAACCAACCAACAGAATCAGGAAGGTTGTAGCTTTGCTTTACATGCACAGAGTAAAAGAGGTCATTGGTATATTGACAGTGGATGTTCGAAAAACATGATAAGGAATAAAGACAATTTTTTGAAATTCAAAGAAAAAAAGGGAGGCAATGTTTATTTTGGAGATGATGGTTCTGCTAAGATTCTTGCAAAGGGATTAGTAAGTCTTGGGGATAAGGAATCCAAAATACAAAATGTCTTATTCATTGAAAACATGAAGAATAATCTTCTTAGTGTAAGCCAAATGTGTGATCAAGGACATATCATCACCTTTGACTCCAATAATTAATGTAAAATTAGGAAAAGGGATATAGACATATTGTTAGAAATGGAATCCAGAACCCCAAATAATGTATACATATTAGATAAAATAAAAGAAGCAAGATGCTACATGGGGAAAATAGATGGAAATTGGCTCTGGAATGTTAATTTTTCAGAATTTACTTCAATCTGATCTAGGATCTTAACTGAGAGAACAACATGTACAGCATATCTACAGCATATCAATCATGGACACAATAATGCAAGCACACAAGAGACACATAGTTTACTTGGGGAAAACCATAAAGGTGAAAAACCCCAATAACTTTCTCAGAGATAGATAGAGAAATGATACAACCCAAGTATAAGAGATAGACATCTCCTAGCAGCATCTTCTCCTCCTCCACAAGTGCGCCACTCTCCTGAGAGTGTGAGAGAGAATAGAATGATGAAATAGAGTGCCTCCCGCACTCTATTTATACTTGACTTGACTTGCTTAATAACCTTTACTAGGTCGGCCTTAACTTAACCACATAACATAATGCTGACTGGGCCGACACCCAATAGGGTGGTATAATAACCCTTTGAACCACATGGCCGACCCCCAATAGGGTGGTTTAATAACCCTTCGACCCACATGACTTATACAGGGCCGACCCCAATAAGGTGGTCTAATAACCCATCAAGTATAAGTTACGACACTTACAATATAAATGGCGACGCTTCCGTATAGAGGAATAATAACATCTCTATAGGAATACAAACACTTCCGTATAGAGGAATAATACCATCTCTATAGGAGTACAATATACATATATGAAATACATTCCGAAGTTACATCTACATCAACACTCCCTCTTAACTAGGAAGGTATTTCTCGACACAGTTTCTAGCACAAGTCATCTTCTCTGGATCATCGTCACTGGATAATCGTCATCGTCACTGCTGCTGCTATCTCAATCAATCTCTGAATCTACTCGTCATAGGAAGCTCTACAGAGCCAGTCCTTTTTCATACTGGATGTAGGCCCACCACCTGCAGGTCTTCATCATCAATGGCCATACTGGGGATCCCAGAACTGATTATGTGCGTCAACAAAACCTAGCACAGACTATAAGCTCTTTTACATGTTGACCTTCACAAAACCTACTCAGAGCATCCCAGGATGTTACGAGCAAACCGCTCTACCTGTCTGGATCTCGATAGAGCATCCCAGGCTATTACGAGCACACTGCTCTACCTGTCCGGATTTTAAAGGATCTTTTCTATGTGAAATTTCGCAAAACCTACTCAGAGCATCCTAGCGCAAACTATAGGATCTCGATAGAGCAACCCAGGATGTTACGAGCACACTGCTCTACCTGTCCAATTTTTAAAGGATCTTTTCTATGCGAAACTGTAGCAAAACCTACTCATAGCATCCTAGCGCAGACTATAGGATCTCGACAGAGAAACCCAAGATGTTACGAGCACACTTCTCTACTTGTCCGGTTTTTAAAGGATTTTTTCTATGCTACCTATAGCAAAACCTCGAAAGAGCATCCTAGTGCAGACTATAGGATCTCCCAGGATCTTTTCTGTGCTACCTGCACAACCTGTCCACGACCACAGAGTATCAAACCGATACACACCATACATCATCCTGATGTACATCATCACATGATCAACCTGATCATCATCATAGCATCAACCTGATGCATATCATCTGGAGCAACATCCTGAAGCTCATCATCTGTGATCATCCCGATCATCATAGCATCAACCTGATGCATATCATCTGGAGCAACATCCTGAAGCTCGTCATCTGTGATCATCCCAATCATCATAGCATCAACCTGATGCATATTATCTGGAGCAACATCCTGAAGCTCGTCATCTGTGATCACCTTGATCAAACAATATATCCATCTGATGCATACACAGTATCTACCTGATACATATCATACATGATCCACCTGATCATACAATGCATCCATCTGATATACATAAGTACATGATCATACTGATCATACAAGTATCCACCTGATACATACATAAGTACATGATCACACTGATCATATAGAGCATAAACTAGAACATCATCCTAATGCTCATCATCCAACACTTATATCCATAGCCATGTGAAGTATCCCCCTTCCACCATGCTAGGAATGGCTACAGCAAATGTGTCCATAACTTCTTCCTCGAAGTGTCATCGATCTGAAGAACACCAAGACTCTCTCTGAAGTAATCGAACTTCACTCTGGCTAGTGGTTTCGTCAGCACATCTACAACTTGCTCATCCGTTGCAACATACATGAGCTTCACGGCTCCTCTCTGTACCATATCCCTAATATAGTGATATTTGATCTCTATGTGTTTCGACCTGTCGTGGAACACTGGGTTCTCAAATAGCTTCACACAACTTTGGTTGTCACAAAAGATACCAGTAGCCTTCGACGGAAGATCAAATAACTCTGACAGTAGCTTCTGCAGCCATACTGCCTCACTACTAGCCGCACAGGATGCAACATATTTTTCCTTGGCTATACTCAGTGCTACGTAGGACTGCTTCCTGCTAAACCAAGAGATCACACCTAATCCCATACTGAAGCAGCACCCAGAAGTGCTCTTCCTATCTGCAACACTACCTGCCCAATCTGAATCAACATAACCATGTAGGTTAAACTTTTGATTCGCATCTTACTTGAGCCCATAATCAACTATACCCTTCAGGTACCTCAGAATATGCTTTACAACAATCAGGAACTGGCTAAATGTGTTCACCGCAAAGCAAATATCTGGTTGCGTGTTCGTCAGGTACATCAAAGACCCAATCATCTGACGATACATAGTGATATCAACTGGCTCAGATGAAGCATCACATAGAAGCTCCAGGTTTGATGCCATAGGTGTGGCCATGACCTTGCAGTCCATCATCCTACACCTCTTCAGGATCTCTACTGCATACTTCCCTTTTCCAAGGAAGATTCCATCTACACTCTACCACACCTCCATACCTAGAAAGTAGTGCATCATCCACAAGTTCTTCATCTCGAACTCGGTAGCAAGCTTCCGCTGCGTGTCGGAAATCAATCTATCTTCACCTGTAATAAACAGGTCATCCATATACAAAAGTAGTATCACTAGATTGCCTTCCTCAACCTTGTAGTAAGGGTTGGAATCCACTTTACTCTTGGTAAATCCCAAACTAGATAGAAATTTGTCTATCCTAAGTTCTGCACATATATGACTCCCTGTCATGTGTCTCGATACCAAGTGGCTGCTCCACATACACTTCTTATTCAACTACACCATTCAAGAAAGCTGTCTTGAAATCTATTTGTTGTATCTTCCCTTTCATCACTGTAGCCAAATAAAGTATGGATCTAATGGAAGTGTATCTGGCTACAGGAGCAAAAGTCTCTATTTTACCACCTGCAGCATGCTTGATCTTCTAGATCCTCTTGGAAGTCACTACAGACTCCCCTTCAGGTCTTGGGACTGCATCCCAAACATCTTCATGATCGACTGGTACTCCTCGATCATGGCATTCTTCCCAGATCCTGGGAACTTCAATATCTTCAAAATTTTCAATAGATAACTTTGTTGCTGAACAAATTTTGTAGTCCTTCTTTTGTAGGTGATGGTATACGATCTTTCCTACACAACAAGTTAAATTACATGATTAGAAAACATCTCATAGTTTTCAGAACAAATTCTTACACATAAAGAAATATGTCATACAGTCATGCAATTATCTTAGCCAATGCTTCAATACAACATTTATCCATATCCCGTAACTTTCTAGATGCCTTCCAATCTCTACCAGAACATTGTTAAGAGTGTGCACAACTCCCAACATGTCAACAAAGAGTTTTCATTCTAGATAAGTAGCAATGGAATGTTGTACAGTGCCATAGGCCACTTACCCATGTATATTAGTAGTATACTGTTCATCAATGCAACTATTCTAATATGCATAATACACAACCTAATTCTAGGAACATGAATATATACATTATTGAACAATATTATTTAAACAATAAAATATGCAAGGAATGATAATTCAAATACTTATCTTTGTTTGTTTGTTGGTTTGACTCCCTCTCAGTCTTTACTTCTTTTCTGCAACTCCATTCTAATGTGGATTGTGAGAAGTTGTCAACTCCCTCTAAATATCTGCATCCTTGCAGAAACTATTGAAGTGTGCTCCTTCTTGATCTTTGCTTCCTTGCAGGAACAGCTGGAGTGTGCTCCCTCTTGATCTTTTCTTCCTTGCAGGAACAACTAGAGTGTGCTCCCTTTTGATCTTTGCTTCCTGGATTACCTGTCCTTGAACTTATATCCATCACTATGCATGATTATTAGTATCATCATTGTGTTATCCTCGAGGTCTCATACATAATCGCACATTCATTAGTATAATCTTAATACTATCAAAACACAATAATCTTAAACATGTATAGTCATGATCATTTCAAACACAGATAATAAACATTAGTATTCAAGGTTTCAGGGAAGTCTTCATTCATATTCTTATTTGATCATAGGTTAGTAAAATAATCAATCAAGATAAGAGACATAAAATGCATAAACCCTTGATTACTTACATTTCTAACTTTATGAATAAACATAACCAATCATACCAAGTATACTTATATAAGGGATCCTAACACAAGGTAGGATTCTAACTTGATATAGGAAAAACATACCTGGATTGGTATGTTAGCTAGTTATGTCTAACATACCCACATGATGTCTTCTTGTTCTCTTCAATGACTTGTGCTAGTAACCTGCATATCTCATAGGTTAACCATTATAGAACCCAGTTATACATACCTCATAAATAGATCTTCTAAGTAATCCATGACAATGGATGAATCTTTGTCTTCATGTCATCATGATCATAAGTTCTTGAACTAGAACATGATTTGTCTTTCTTGGTGTACCTTTCATGTTAGCGGACAACATAAACCTCATACAACACCATAATGCATTAGTACAATCATAAGTGTCAACACCCTAATCAATGGATATCTTCTATCATGCATTCATAATTTTATTAAGGTGATACGACAAGTATAAATTTAATCAAGATTTTACTAACCGTAATAACATGAAGCCAAACATACCATAAGCTTAATCATGAACAAATCTTGAAACATACCTGGATAAGTCATACCTGTCGAGATTGCTTGTAATCTTCTTATGTAAGGCCTTAGCCTCATCTCCCTCTGAAACATGAACTTCTTCACTTATGCAGGTGACCAATCCATTCTCTTCTAGGATTAACCCAATCCAATTGATTTGCAGGAACTGGATCTGGAGCTGGATTAGGGTTTGTCAGAGAAACCCTAAAAATTCAAACTTCTAAAAGGATAGAAATATGCACCTTGATGAGCTGACCAAGCTGGTATACTCAGAATTTCAAAACTGCAAAGTTTCACCCCTCAAATTTGCCTTTGAAACTTCTGGATTCATTGGATATGACCTCGAACTAGGGTTTGATAAAGCCCACCCTTCTACCCAATCAAAAGGTTCTATCCAAAGCTCTAAGCTTCTATTTTTTTGAGGAGCTTCCAGCCATGGTCATAGATTTAAAAAATTTCCATTTTTGCAGAAGCCCTAATTTTCCACTTTTCCGATCAAAGTCCCGAATTAGGGTCTGATCAAGCTCGGCCTTCTGCCCAACCAAAAATTATGATCTTGGTCTCTAAATTTCGATTTTGATGAGTAGCATTCAGCCGTAGTCTCCTATTACAAAAATTCCAACTTCTCCGAAAACCCTAAATTCCGGAAGCCATGAATGAAGGTGCTAAAAAATAATTCTGTTTTGATAGAAATATGTACCTGATTGTTTCTAGTGTAACTCCAAACTTTTCAATCCACAAGGTCTGAAACGTTTTCCTGAGATATCCTGATCTGTCATATTTCCAACCCCATAGGTCTGACCTCAAATGGATTCTCTGAGAGAGAGTTATGCCAAGTATCACAACATGACCTGTTTATGGGATAAAACAAGAGAGCGAACTTGTATGGCATGCCACTTGTCACTGGTTCCATTTCAGCTTCTGAAAAATTTACCTGAGAAATTACAGTCCGTGCACTACCTATCACTATTTACGAAATTTAATTTGGAGATTCCTATCCCAAGTTATGACCTTTGTTCCAAGGTCACCTGTTTATGACTGAGATCTGGAAGAGGCAGAAACCCTATATTGTACAAATCATAAATCACAAAGTAAAACGAATTAGAGGTTTTCCTTTAGACACAAGGTACATGGGGATCTTAGCCTCTCCCTGTATGATTTTCAGACCCTGAAACCTTGCTGAAATGTATTTATAGTCAAAGTTCTACGATGACTGGTTTTTGCTATATCAAGCCCTAGCTTTGCAATTGCAACAAGTGTCATACATGCCATACCATGCCTTCTTTCAGGCTAGCTCTGATACCATGTTAATTTTTCAGAATTTACTTCAATCTGATCTAGGATATTAATTGAGAGAACAACATGTACAACATATCTACAGCATATCAATCATGGACACAATAATGCAAGCACACAAGAGACACAAAGTTTACTTGGGGAAAACCATAAAGGTGAAAAACCCCAATAACTTCCTCAGAGATAGATAGAGCAATGATACAACCCAAGCATAAGAGATAGACATCTCCTAGCAGCAACTTCTCCTCCTCCACAAGAGAGAGAGAATAGAATGATGAAATAGAGTGCATCTCGCACTCTATTTATACTTGACTTGACTTGCCTAATAACCTTTACTAGGTCGGCCTTAACTTAGCCACATAACATAATGCTGACTGGGCCGACACCAAATAGGGTGGTCTAAGAACCCTTTGAACCACATGGCCGACCCCCAATAGGGTGGTCTAATAACACTTCGACCCAGATGAATTATACAGGGCTGACCCCAACAAGGTGGTCTAATAATCCATCAAGTATAAGTTACGACACTTACAATATAAATGACGACACTTCCGTATAGAGGAATAATAACATCTCTATAGGAATACAAACACTTCCGTATAGAGGAATAATACCATCTCTATAGGAGTACAATATACATATATGAAATACATTTCGAAGTTACATATACATCAACATGGAACATATAAATTTTAGCAATTTGATTAGAATTAGAAAAATACAAGTAGTAAGAGACATTCCCAACAACACAAAGCCCTTAAATTCTTTTTGCAAGCATTACCTACATGGAAAGCAAACAAGAGTAAGTTTATAAAAAAAGAATATTCTACAACAAAACCATTGGATCTAGTGCATATTGATCTCTGCAGCCCAATGAGAACCAAAGGTCTAAATGGTGGATCCTACTTCTCTTCATTGATGATTATACAAGAATGACATAGGTCTTTTTTCCTAAGAAAAAAACAGAGACATTTGAGTGTTTCAAAAATGTTAAAGAAGTAGTTGAAAATGAAAGTGAATTGAAGATTAAGTGTCTAAGATTAGATAATGGAGGTGAATACACGTCAAATGAATTTGAGGATTTCTGTGAGAAACATGGAATCATAAGACATTTCTCAACCGCCAGGACTCCGCAAAAAATGGATTAGCAGAGAGACAAAGCAAGATTGTGCAGGAGATGGATAGAACAATGTTAAATAATTCTAAATTATTTGACATTTGTTGGACCCAATCTATTCATATTTTAAACATAGGACAAATCAGAACTTATAGCAACATGACTCTCTATGAAATCTAGAAAGGATGGCCAACAACAATTATGCATTTCAAAATATTTTGGAGCAAGTGCTATGTCAAAAAAAATGATGAAAACCTGGGAAAATGTGATTCCAAATCTGATGAAGGGATCTTTCTTGGATATGCAAAAAGAATCAAGGCATACAAATGTTACAAACTAAGACTAAAGAAGATGGTGGAAAGTCCAAATGTGAAGGTATATGAAGAACTCACACACAAAATACTAGAGGATGATGATGATCAACCAACATTTGAATAGTTATTAGAAGACCTACTAGAGAAGGAGAAGCCACGAGAACAACAAGAAGAAGCACATCAAGAAGAACCAGAAGAAGAAAGAAGACCATATACAAAGACTCCTTCTAGATATGTCCAAAAGAATCATTATGAGGATTTGATCATCAGAGATAAAAATGATGGAATTGAAACAAGAAGGAAGTACTTAAAAAATACTCCTGAAGAAATACATTTCTCATTGTTGTCTAAAGTAGAACCAAATTGTTTTAATGAAGTCAGGACTATGGAACACTATATTAAAGCCATGAAAGAAGAATGAAATTAGATTGAGAAAAATCAAATATGGGAACTTGTTCCAAGACCCAAAGATACAAATTTTGTTGGTACCAAATGGGTTTTCAGGAACAAATTAAATGAGAATGGACAAGTACTTAGAAATAAAGCAAGGTTGGTGTGCAAGGGATATGCACAGGTTGAAAGAATAGACTTTGAAGAAACCTTTTCCCATGTAGCATGAATATAATAAATCAAAATGTTATTGGCCTATACTTTCTCTAAAAATATCACTGCATATCAAATGGATGTAAAATCAACATTTTTAAATGGAGAACTAGAAGAAGAGGTGTGTATATAACAAACAAAAGGTTTCTCTCTTTTAGATAACAAGGAATATGTCTACAGATTGAAGAAAGCTATGCATGGACTAAAGAAAGACCCTAGATATTGGTATTAAAGACTAGACAAGTACTCACAACAACAATGCTTCAGAAAGGTAATGTATACAATAGTCTATACATAAAATTTGAGCATGGAAATATGTTCATTATTGAGGTATATGTAAATGATATCATCTTTGGAAGTAATGATAATAATTTAAGCCAAAAAAAATTTGTGAACAAGTAGAAGGAATTTGGAATGTCTATGCTCGGAGAACTGTCTTTCTTTCTAGGACTTCAAATATCCCAACTTGATGACGACATATTTATTTTTGAAACCAAGTATGTAAAATAAATGTTGAAAATATTTAACATGTAAGACTGTAAGCTAGTATGTACACTTATGATTATTGGTTGCAAATTGAGCAAAGCAGATGAAGAAAATAAAGTAGATAAAAAACGTTACAGATCAATGATTGGAAGCTTGCTATATGTAACAGCCTCATGATGAGATATAATGCATCCTTTAGGATTGGTTGCAAGGTTTCAAGCAGAACCTAAGGAGACACATGTTCAAGCTGTAAAAAGGATCTTCATATATCTAAAAGGAACTCTAGATTTTGGTTTATGGTATCCCTGAAGTAATGACTTGAACTTGGTAGCATATATAGACGCAGACTGTGCAGAAATTATTGATGACGGAAGAAGTACAAGTGGAGCAACATTTTTCTTAATAAATTGCTTAGTATCCTTGTAGAGCAATAATAAATCTTCAGTATCGCTATCTATAGCTGAAGCAAAATACCTTGCAACAACAATATGTTGTGCATAATTTCTATGGATGAAACAAACTTTAAAGTGTGTTTAGGTGGAATTTTATCATCCTATATCGTTTTTATGTGACAACAAAAGCACAATCAACATCTCCAAGAATCATGTAATGCACTCCAAAACCAAGCATATTCCTATGAAATACCATTTTGTGAGAGAACAAGTAATTGAAAATATTGTCAAGCTAGATTATGTGGACACCAAGGAACATATTGAAGATATATTTACAAATCCGCTCCCAAGATATACTTTTGAGTATCCTAGATAGAAACTAGGACTAATTCCCACTCCACATTATTTTGAAGGATCTGTGACATGGTAGGAACCTGGCATAGCACAATCGAAGTGACAGGAGAAATAAATGGAAGCATGAAATGAGGGGGAGCATCCCTTTTCCATTGATGTCAAAGTGGGAGAGATACTAGGTAGGAGAATTTTTAGATAGGTGTTGAATCAAAGTTTGCGTAGGGAGCATGCAAAGGATCAAATGACATGAATATAGGGGAGCACGTTGCATGCAGAGAAGAATAGATCATACTCAAGGGGAGCTCATGTTTTATTGGTGTTGACATCAATGCCAAAATGGGAGATTGTTCAAATTTGGTGTTGTCATTAATGTCAAACAAGAAGCATGATGATGTCAAGAAATAAGCATGAATCCTTGATTCTAGTTTGAAGAAGTATATACAAAACAAGGCTACCTATCTCCACAATATGGATGGGTACATGTTGCATGTATACTAGGATTTTGCACAATAACCAAGAATATCAAAGTGTGTAGAAAAGATTTAGTTGGCTCAAGTGCATTGTGTTGAGTAAACTTGACCAAGAAGAAAGAGGTAGTTGACATAAAGGAGCACCTTCTTAGTCGACTCAAGTGCATTTTGTTGGGTAAACTTTACCAGGGAGAAAGAGGTAACTAACATAAATAAGTCCCTACTTGTGGATAAATCAATCTAATCAAGGAAACAAGTAGTGATATAAATAAACCAAAGATTGAGGTGAAGGAAAGGTGTGCGCAATGGATATGTAAAGGTATTATGTATTTGGGAGCCTTGGTTTATTGGGGAATCAATGGCTCGTTGATCCAGAAGAAAGAAATAACAGAGATCAGAGTGCACAGAGCAAAAAAGTAGAGTAGTAGATAATGCTCAGAACCAAAGCAATGTACAAAATTGAAGAAGTGTGCATGATTAGAGTGGTGTGTTGAATCAGAGCAGAGCATAGAATTGAAGAAGAGTATACACCAAGAGAACAGTGCGAAAAACTAAACTAGAGTACACAGTAAGTAGAGCAGTGTGCATAATAGATAGTGAAGCATAGCAATTGTCCAGAACTGAAGTAGAGCACATACGTGCGTGCAAAAGAAATTGAACCAGTGAACTGAAAAAGTGTGAAGTTGTGTGCAAAGATAAAAAGGTAGTACATCAATAGAACATATACATCTATATTAGGGAGGAAGGACGGGGAAAGGGAAAGAGATTTCATTCTCCTCACAGGTCGGTGCCTGAACATAGAAAGTTGGTGCTTGCATAGCCTATTGGTGTCCTCATAGGTTGGTTCATGTAATTAGTAATTTGGTGCTTGTGTAGAGGATTGGTGTCCTCAAAGGTTAGTTCCTATAATCATCAAGTTGGTGCTTGCATAGAGGATTGGTGTCCTCACAGGTTGGTTCCTGTAATTAGCAAGTTGGTGCTTGCACAGAGCATTAGTGTCCTCAGAGGTTGGTTTCTATAATCAGTGAGTTGGTGCTTGCATGTGGGATTGGTGTCCCAATCAGATTGGTGTCTAAGTGAGTTGGTGCTCACATATTTTGGATATTGGTCTCTCCCATCTATTTATGTAGTCAAATATTCATATATAAACAATGTTACTTTCAAGTACTCTGTGCACAAGTGTCTTTTAGTTTTGTGATTTAAATAGGAATTGGTGCATAAATTTTAGAGTGAAAATTGTTTAATATGCGCATGATATTGATTCAACCTCCCTCTCAGTATCATTAATAATTCCAACAATTGGTAGAGTAAAAGATACAATTACATATGTGATGATTGCACACACTTTTGAGTTCCTTGAAGATTCAAGTTGTCGTATGTTAGGTTTATTATCTGATCTATACATAAGAATAATTACATGGCCATATACAGAGGGAGAGATTTGGAATGATTTGAATCCTAGAAGACCATGCTTGCACACTGAATTATCTCTCAAGATTGTTGCGGACCTATGAAAGTTGGTCCATGGTAGTAAGTGAGGCTTATCAGTGATATCTTGTTGAAGATTTTCAATTTCCAACAGTCTATAAATATCAACATAATGCAACCTATATTTCACCATTGAACAATGGTTACACAGGATTGGCCCCGTTTCTATAGGCATTCTTAACTCATGCCCTTGAAGACAATGAGTAGGGAGACACCTGCTACCACACACTGAAATTTTAGTTCATGATTAGAATCAATATTAATAATATTGTTACATGAACTTATTAAATGGAACTAAAGATGCTCTTCTATGTGTTTACCTTATAGGCAAGATGGTGAATTTGTTGAGTGAACACACAAACATTTCGACACATGTAGATATACAAGACATGGTGATAGTGACAACACCCTTATATATGTGAAAGGATATAGTTTTACTCATGGGAACTCCAATATTTATATAAGTTCTATTGATGATAGTTTCTTATGGAGTATATGTTGTTGAAATATTGTAACTTCTAAGAATATTATATGTGTACTTTATTATTCCGGAGATGTTTCATTCCTCCATGAAGACCTTATTGTATATTCGGAGATGTTTTATTCCTTCGTGGATAATGTGGCAACTTGGGTTATTAGACTTCCCTAGTGGGGGTCGGCCCTGTATGAGTCATTGTAATGTCCCCAATTTGACCCCATGGAATTAACATTATAAATGATGTAATATTGTTATGAAATCATGGTGAGGAGCTCAAGGCCAAGGTCCCGCCATCGATTTAGTTATGCACATGATTTGCGTGCTAGCAATGCACATTGGAAATTCAAATATCATGTAATATGCATTTTAATAAAAATACCCACAACTAGCTATGCAATGCAACAAAGAGATGGGGGCATGATTTTACAAGGAATTGGGGGGGGGAACATTCAAACCCTTGATCCAATCAGGTCAAGCCAAGTGTCAATGAGAGAACCCATCAAACCCTCAACTACCCATGTTGAATTTTGTACCCAACCATTGATTTCTCCCAAGAGTTGTTCAAGGTAGTTAATGCCTTGGGAATGGAGAGGTATGGCTGTCCAAATTCGGGTATGGGCAAGCCACCCTTGAGGGAAAATCGTTTTTGTCTTCTTGGGCAAGAAAAAGAGCCATGAATTGCTCCCCAAGACATTATCCATGATCATTCCTTCTCCCTCACGAGTTTAGAGCTACCTGGGCGTTTTCCAGGCATGTTTGCTATGTTTTTCCTTCATTCTCCCAGTAGAGAAGGGCCACGATTTGGGACTGTGATGGAGGTCGTTTTTGCCCCAAAATGCCCATGGACGTTTTTCTGAAAACGATTTCTGCTCTCCAGGGTTGTTCCCCAATTGCCATTTTGTTTTTGGGCTTGCCCACGTTTTCCTGAATTGGTAGAAACCTCCTCTTTGGGCATCCCACTAAAGAAACGTTTTTCCTCATGCCCAACAATTATGGTTTTGCTGTTATGTGCATCCTTGTTTTGGTTTGAATCTGTGACCAAGAAAATTGGGGTGGTAGTGGACAGAATTGGCTTGATAAACCTAGTGGGGGGAGCTAACCTCTCAAGAAGATCAAGAGGGCTTTGGCTACTCTTCTATGCACACCCTGAGAGCACTAGATGGGGAAGGTATGGCTTGAGGGATTGTGCAGCAGTGAAAAGAATACTTCCTTGTGCTGGGTGTGTAGGTATTGTGGGTGCCAAGCTAGAGAGATCTTGTAAGGTTACCCCTGGCTCTGTGCTTGAGCTCACTAGCTTAGCCACTCTTCCTTTCCATTTCCTGGCAGCCTGATAAACCCAATTGTAGATTGGCTTGGCTCATCTTGGTGTATGATTGGCTATGTGTGAGTCTATTGTTCCCTGGTTCCTTGTAGAGATCATGCCCAGCTCGGGGGTGGCAGTTGTATCAAGAGGTTGATAACCAGAACTGGCCTATGGTTGGGTGGAACGTTGCAGTTGCATAGCCAGTTGCTTGGGACTACTTTGTTAAGATAAGTATTCTCTTGTGTTAACTTTGCAATTATTATTTGATGAATATCTTGAATGTATGATGGATGTGTTATGGATATTATCTCTGCTGTGTTTTTCTTATAATCATACATTTCATATGTCTTTTATATTATGTGAATGCTTACTTAAAAGTTCATGGGGCTAGATGCCCGGTTTTAGCATCACGATCCTCTCTATCACGCTGGTATGATAGGAGGGGACATCACAGTCATGTGGCTTAAAGGGTTATTAGACCACCCTAGTGGGTTCGGCCCTGTCACATTATGTTAAGTGGTTAAGTTGGGGCCAACTTAGTTAATGTAAAAGACAAGTCGGAGTAGTGTATAAATAGAGGAGGTGTGTTCCTCATTTATCACATTCACTCATTATTCACTCACTTGTGAATGGCGCATAGGCGAGAGAGAGAGATCTGCTATGGAGGAGAAGGAGCTCATGTTTGGGATATACATCTCTGTATTGTTGATCATCTATATTGTGGAAGCTTTGTTGGGTTTTCTACCCCATGAGGGTTTCCCAGAATAAATCTATGTCTCTTGTGTTTATGATATGCGTGTTGTTCTTTCAGTGATCCTATATATGCTATTATTTTGAAATGAAATGCAATGCTAATATTTTCTATCTTAGCATATTGAATCTTCACATGGTATCAGAGCTAACCTGAGAAGAAGACACTATGCAGTCACAGAAGCTAGGGATTATTTTTTTTTGGTTTCTCTCCACTGATCTTGAAAGGCAGGAGGCTAGATTGACTCTCCTCAGCAAGGTGCATCTTTCTATCAAGACATAATTCACTTCTGAGCATTTTTAGGTTTTGACCTAAAAATTAGGGTTTAAGAGAAAATTGGAATTTTTGGAATCCGAGTCCATGGCTGGATGCTCCTTAGAAAAATCGAAGTTAAGAGACCAAGATCAAACTTTTTGGTTGGGTGAGGCTCTGAGAAAATCAAACCCTAGTTTGGGGTCCTGTCCAGTAAATCGAGAAATTAGGGTTTCTACAAAAATTGGAATTTCTGAAATCTAAGACCATGGATGGAATCTCCTTGAAAAAATCGAAGTTTAGAGATTTGGATCGAACTTTTTGGTTGGGTGAAGCTCTGGGAAAATCAAACCCTAGTTTGGGGTCCTCTTCAGTAAATCCGAAAATTAGGGTTTCTGCAAAAATTGGAATTTCTGAAATCTAAGACCATGGCTGGAAGATACTTGGAAAAATGGAATTTTAGAGCTTTGGATCGAACTTTTTGGCTGGGTGAAACTCCGGGAAACTCAAACCCTAATTTAGGGTCCCGTCGAGTGAATCCAGAAGTTTCAAAAGTAATTTTGAGGGGTGAAGCTTTGCACTTTTCAAATTCTGAGTATACCAGCTTGATCAACTCAGCAAGGCGCATCTTTCTATCCTTTCAGAAGTTTGAAATTCAAAGTTTGAATTTTTAGGGTTTCTCTGACAAACCCTAATCCAGCTCCAGATCCAGTTTTCAGCAAATCAAGTGGATTGGGTCAATCCTAAAGGAGAATGAATTGGACACTTACATAAGTGAAGAGGTTCTAGTCCCAAAGGGAGAAGAGGCTAATTCCTTACATAAGAATGCTACAAGCAATCTCGAAAGGTATGACTTGAGGAAATACAGGTATGTTTTGAAATCTGATTCTTGATTAAGTTCATAATATGTTTGTCTTCATATTATTGAGGTTAGTACAATTATGATTGTTTGATAACAAATGCATGTGAATGATAGAAGACAATCATTGAGTAGGGTTATGACACTTATGATTATACTAATGCACTTGTGGTGTTGTATGAGGATGATGTTTTCTGTTAACAAGATACAGGTACATCAAGAAATACAAATCAAGTTCTATGACCATGATGACATAAATACAAACACTCATCCATAGTCTTTGACCACATAGAAGCTCTACGAGGTATGTATGACTTTGTTCTACTATGCTTAACTTGTGAGATATGCAGGTTCTAGCACAAGGTCTCTAAATAGTTGAAGAGAACAAAGAAGATATTGTTGGGTATGTTAAGACATAACCAAGCATGATAATCCAAGTATGTTTTCCTATATCAAGTTAGAATCCTACTTTGTGTTAGGATCTTAGGTAAGTATACCTATGTATGAAATGATCATGACCATACATACTTAAGATTATTTAGAATCATAATGTTTTGATAGTATTGAGACTATACTAATGAATGTATGAGACCATGAGGATGACACCACTTAGGCATGCATAGTGGAAGCTTAAAGACATATAATCATGAAGGGAAAATAAAGATCAAGCGGGAGGCAACCACACAAACATAAAAGATAAGTATTTGAGTTGTTATTTGAATCTCTGAAATAGTAAATGATATTGCTTGTAATAATCATATGCATATTTGTATTCCTAGAATATATCATGCTGAGTGTAAGCATTCATATAGCATTGAACAATATACTACTAATATGCATATGATTGGTAAGTTGGACAAACATTCCATTGTTGCTTGTCTAGAATGAAACCTCTTTGCTAACATGCTGAGAGTTGTGCACTCTCTTGATAGTATGCTTTGGTAGAGATGGAAGGCATCTAGATAGCCACTGTATGCATACAGGATATGGAAAAGTATTGTGCCAAAGCATTGGTCAAGATAGTTGCATAACTATGTGAATCATATCTGTATGCATAATAGGTTATCATGTCAACATGATTTGATGATTATGAAGTATTACTAATCATGTAATTAAATTTGATTTGTAGGAAAAATCATGAAGAATGATGAACCCTGAACAAGTGATGGATGTTCAACAAGAAGATTTACAAATCAAACATACTATAGAAGGCTCGTGGCTAGAAGATTCTCTTAAAAAAAAGAGAAAGAGGATCATGACGAGATGTTTGCTCCAAGTGGCTAGATAAGACCATTCTCTCAATGGTGTAATTGAAGAAGAAGTGCGAATTGAGAAAAATACCAGGATTCAATTGAAGAAATCTCTGTACGGGTACCCAGGATCGATAGTCATTTGATGAGCTTAATGATCACCATGGGTGATGCAGATTTCAACCTTTGCTACAAGGTTGAATATGGTATCTATATATAGATGACATTCTTATCTTAGATAGATGCAAGAAGGAACTCACCACAGAGTTCGAATGATCTTGAGGCTCATATCAGTAGACCCATCTTACGGGAGATGGCACGGATAGATATGCAGAAGATCAGTCAATGCAAAGTGTGAATGATGTTCAGTCACAAAGGGAGAATTGATAGCTTCTTGACAAGCTTGGGCTTTACCAAAAGTAAAGTTGATCCTAAGTTTATGGATGATGAACCTGTCATACTATTACTGTATGTGGATGATCTCTTTCTGAAAGGGAATGAGAAACAGATGATGGAAAGCAAGAAGAAGCTAGCTACAAAATTTGAGATGTAAGATCTCGGATTGATGCATTACTTCCTAGGTCTGGAAGTATAGCAAGGCCCAGAAGGAATCTTTCTCAACTAGGGAAAGTATTTGATATGTTGGAATGCAAAAGCCATGGCCACTCCCATGGATTCCAACTTGAAGCTGTTAGCTGATGACTTATCAGAGTTAGTGGATGTGACTCTGTACAGACAGATTATTGGGTCATTGATGTATGTGACGAATACTAGGCCAGATATATGCTTTGCTGTGAACACCTTGATTCAATATCTAGTGGAACCTAGGAATGTTCACCTGATAGCTGCAAAGCATGTGATGAGGTACCTAAAGGGTACGATGGACTTTGGTCTATGTTATCTTAAAGATCATGACTTTAGATTGTATGGCTACACAAATGCTGATTGGGATGGAAGTGTATCAGACAAGGAAGAGTACATCGGGTGGATGTTATTGTCTGGGATCTGCCATGATCTCGTGGTTTAGCAGGAAGCAGTCTAGTGTGGCTCTCAGCACAGCTGAAGCGAAATATATGGCTGCTTGCTCTGCCAGTTGTGAAGTGATATGGCTTCGGAAGTTGTTATCAATATTGCTTGACTCAGAGATGGACCCCATTGTGATCTTGTGTGACAACCAGAGCTGTATCAAGATGATAGAGAATCCAGTGTTCCATGATAAGTCAAAGCACATAGAGATTCGATATTTCTATATATGGGATATGGTGCAGAAAGGAGCTATTAAGCTCGAATATGTGAGCACTGACGAATAAGTTGTTGATGTATTGACCAAACCTCTATCTCGAGTAAAGCTTGAGTATTTCTGAGACAAGCTTGGTGTAGTTCAGAAGGACCCTCCTCGAAACGGGGAGTGATATGGTCGATGATGATATTTGGATACTAGTATCGATGATGAGATTTCCTATATTGACGGTAAGGTCAATGATGAGGATACCTGTGTTGATATGGATACTTGTATCAATGATGAGGATACTTATATCGATGATGAGGTTACCTATTCCGATGATGAGTTCGATGATGAGGTTGTCAGTTACGACGATGAGGTCGATGCATGGTCCTTAGACTTATGTCTAAGTGGATGAGAGGGGATTGTATCATCCCCGGACTTCGGTCCCTGAATTGATCCACAGACATATGTCTCCGAGAAGTGGTCCCTAGTGGATGAGAGGGGATTGTATCATCCCCGAAATTCGGTACCTGAATTGATTCGTAGACATATGTCTCCGAGAAGTGGTCCCTAGTGGATGAGAGGGGATTGTATCAATCTCGGACTTCGGTCCCTGAATTGATTCGTAGACATATGTCTCTGAGAAGTAGTCCCTAGTGGACGAGAGGGATTGTATCATCCCTGGACTTCGGTCCCTGAATTGATCCGTAGACTCTTGTCTTCGAGAAAGATGTTGGTGAATAATGTAATGTGCGCTCCTGGACTGCTCAGCATAACAGCAGGTGATCATTCACAAAACCTGCAATGATGTAAGTTTGCTCATGGATTAGCAGGTGATCATTCATAGGTTGAAAATCCTAGATTTGATCTAGGTCACACCCCAGTTGAAATAGCACTGGCTCTGTGGTTGTAAATCCTAGATCTGATCTAGGCCACACCCCAGTTGAAATAGTATTGGCTCTGTGTTTGAATGGAATTATGTAATGTGCACTCCTGGACTGCAGCAGGTGATCATTCGCAGGTCCTGTAATGATTTAATGTTCGCTCCTGGACTGCTCAGTGCAGCAGCAGGTGATCATTCACAAGTGGTAAAATCCTAGATTTAATCTAGGTCACATCTAGTATGAAAAAGGACTGGCACTGTGGTCGGGATTTCATCGTCCCTAGACATGAGAGGTGTCTTAAAGTGAGAAGGATTTATCATCCTATAAGCAGATCAGGACTGCATCATCCCTGAACATTTGGTTCAAAAGGTATGTGATAGGACTGCATCGTCCCTGAATGTTTGGTTCAAAATGTACGTGATAGGACTGCATCTTCCCTGAATGTTTGGTTCAAAATGTACGTGATAGGACTGCATCGTCCTTGAACGTTTGGTTCAAAATGTACGTGATAGGACTGCATCATCGCTGAACATTTGGTTCAAAATGTACGTGATAGGACTGCATCATCCCTGAACATTTGGTTCAAAATGTACGTGATAGGACTACATCATCCCTGAACGTTTGGTTCAAAATGCACATTATAGGATTGTATCATCCTTGGACTTATGTCCTAAAGTGAGCGGGATTGATCATCCTGTAATTGGATCATGTGTATTGCAGAGTATGTTGCTATGTTGATGTTGTTGATTGAGAGGATCCAGTTGATGATGTGATGCTGTTGATCGAGAGGATCTAGGTTATGATGTGATGCTGTTGATCGAGAGGATCTAGTTGATGACGTGATTCTATTGATCGAGAGGATCCATTTGATTATGTGATGCTGTTGATCGAGAGGATCCAGTTGATGTTGTTATGATGATGACTAGTAGATCCAAATGATGAGGCTGTTGATCGGGTGATCCAGATGATGACGATGTTGTAGCTGACCGAGTGCTGCAGAAGGTGAAGAATCAATACTGACGATGCTGATACTCTAGTATTGAAGACCTGAAGATATTCCAGTAACTGGTTGAGTTACTAATGATGTTGAGAAAGCTTCCAATGATTTATAGCTGTATCATGTATCATGTAGTTGATGACTCGTTGCTTCTGCAGATGTTGTTATAATATCCTTCTCGTTAAGGGGGAGTGTTGAAATATTGTAACTTCTAAGAATATTATATTTGTACTTTATTATTCCGAAGATGTTTCATTCCTCCATGAAGACCTTATTGTATATCCGAAGATGTTTTATTCCTCCATGGATAATGTGGCAACTTGGGTTATTAGACTTCCCTAGTGGGGGTCGGCCCTGTATCAGTCATGTGGGTTAAATGGTTATTAGACCACCCTAGTGGGGTCGGCCCTGTCACATTATGTTAAGTGGTTAAGTTGGGGCCGACTTAGTTGATGTAAAAGACAAGTCGGGGGTAGTGTATAAATAGAGGAGGTGTGTTCCTCATTTATCACACTCACTCATTATTCACTCACTTGTGAATGACGCATAGGTGAGAGAGAGAGATATGCCATGGAGGAGAAGGAGCTCATGTTTGGGATATATATCTCTGTATTGTTGATCATCTATATTGAGGAAGCTTTGCTGGGTTTTCTACCCCATGAGGGTTTCCCAAGATAAATCTGTGTCTCTTGTATTTATGATGTGCTTGTTATTCTTTCAGTGATCCTGTATATGCTATTATTGTGAAATGAAATGCAATGTTGATATTTTATGTCTTAGCATATTGAATCTTCACATATCTATCATATGATTATGAATGTTGGCTCTTGACATCCTTACCATCAATGTGAGCAACAATTATACATATATTCTTATTGATGCTACCCATATTTTTGGCCTTTATATATATTAGTTAATTGTAGATATTCCTATATGTGTGTAAATATTTTCATTATCATTATATGGAGATATGGTTGGAAACATGATATTTAGAAATATATGATCATTCTCAGAACCATCGTATATGCAATCAATACTAGTATGTATGGATCTTCTTGGCATTATTATTTGGAAAGATGTATAATTTATATTGCAATGGGTCAATGATTCCTTTTACATATGGACCATGGTATCGGGAGTATATATGTGCGTGTCTCAAAAATCTATGTTCCATGAGTTGATAAGACAATGACATTTGGATTTAAGTCTAAAAAATATAACCCACATTAAGATTGATCCTCCTTCACTATTGAATACATGTTTGGGTGATATTTATCTCAAATTCATTTGGTTTTCATTGGTTGTTTTTGTCACCACAAAAGGAAATTCTCTTATTGGGAATTAGTTTTTGGTAATATCCAGCTCTAATAGTTTCCCTGGTTTCACTGTGCTAGTGTGATTATCATAATTTTTATTGCTCTTTTGGGATTAACATAAACATAATGTTTTATTTCGAGAAGATATCCCATATGCGTCATCGGAATAAGATCTTATTTATATTGATTTATCTTTACATTACACATTGACATGTAGTGCAATAAGATTTCTTTATGGGCCTTTCCAATGACTTTTGGCTTTTGTGTGTGGTTGATACCTTGGCAATGGACTTGGACACTTGGTGTCAGTATATGATGTTGGTGTGGTTGACTTGCAGTATATCATGAGCTAGTCCAGGGCCTTCCTTTTTGGAAAAAAAATAATGGTAATAAGTTAACAAGGTGAAAATAATTAAACACCATATTTTCGATTATATAGTTTGCAAGTCTTTGTCCATGGCTTAAGTGTATTTTCTAGATCAATTTGTGCTTTGTATGGAATTGTACTAATTTTCTATTTTTTTTCCATGCAGGTTTCACTTCTGGTTTCTAAACCGATTTGAAATTTCAATTTTGGAATATCTAGTTAGTAAGATGTCAAACACTGACCGTGGAAAGAAAACATCAAGACAGGGTGATGTATTATCATACTTTCAAAAGCCTTAATCCAGGAATCCACATTATATTCACGCCTCAAGCTCTTTTGAGCAACCTATTAGTGAGAGAGATGTCAAATCTTGTGAGAATGCATCTTATATGCATATAACGGATGGCATAATAGGTTTCTCTAGTAATCAAAGTGAGACAAATGCATTTCAATCATAAATTGGTGATAAAAATGCTGAAGATTTTTCCTTGGAAGGCGACACAATCCATTCACAGAAAATGTAAAGAGGCGAATGGGACATAGGGAGAGTATTCCAAGCAGAATGGGTCTCACACATTCCATTTATTAAACCAATAATGGGAGATATGGAGAGTATTCCAAGCAGAATGGGTCTCACAATTTCCATTTATTAAACCAATACCTTTAGCAAATGAGAAAGTGACTTCACAAGAAGTTAAATGCATTGCATGTAGTTGGAAACTTGGCAAGGTAGTCAAATTGCAGATGAAATTAGATACACTAAAAAAGTATGTAGGAAATTTGTATATTAAAGAAACCATAAATGACAAGGATAAATCTATTATTAGATGGAAATCTGTTGAGGAATGCCAACAAATGTCATATATTAACATTGGACAATCCAATTGCGATAGCGATATTCAAAGGCATTAGATCCAATTTTTCATTAAAAACAACAATTTCATACAAATCCAAAATTGAAAATTTATTAGAAATTATCTAGTCCAATTCAATGATAGCAAACCAAAAAAAATCTAAATCATAAAAAAATAACCTTCTTCTTTCTTTTGTATATGAAAATAAAAAAATTTAGAATATAAACCTACATATTCACAATAAATTGAGTCATAAACTAGATAAACTATTTAATTAATATTTTTTATTCAATGATAACAAACCGAAAAATGTCTGAATCATAAAAAAATAACCTTCTTCTTCTTTCTTTTCTACATTTGACAATAAAAAATATTTAGAATATAAACCTACATATCCACACATATTGAGTTATAAAATAGATCAACTATTTGATTAATAATTTTGTAATGTAAGAAGAATAAATATCACAAGGGAAAAGTTTGTAGATGTATTGGCTCGAACTTAACCTCACTTAAGGAATCTCGAGTCATTTTCGAATGACGTTCCGTTTGAGTATCTAATATTGTGTATGGTTTCTTTTTTCAAACATAATATTGTGTATGGTTTCAGTCTGAGTAATAAAATTCAAGAAATATTTTATCCCACAATTTATGTAATGAAGTTTTAGTCCTTGTCGTAAGAAGAAGAGACTAAGTTTTCACCTTTTTTAATTATTTTTATGCAAGTAAATTTAATATTGTAAGTGTAACTAAAGTTTTGATTTTTGATTTTTTATATTTATTTTAATTTTTATTGGTATTTTTTCAAAATCTTATTTGTGCCATACCATAGAAATAAAGATTAAATAAATAAAGAAAAAAATTAAAAACCATGCATGAAGCTAAAAATGAAGTTTCTGTTTTTTTTTCTTTTTCTTTTTGCATAATTTTGTTTCATATTGCTATACAATCTCAATACAATTTGGAGCATTTTTTCTACTTTAAGATAGGATCCTATACTTTCTATTGGAAACATCAAACTAAAACTAGAAACAATTATGGTTGCATTCTAATCCTTGTTTCACTAAACTTGCTTGGTTTTGTTTACATTTTATAATCTTCTACAAGACGATTTCCATTGACAAGCTTGAAAGTCATCTTGCGTATTCAAACGCAGGGAAGATCTTTGGGCAGGTTTCTGTTTCATTCTCGTAGGAAACAGTAAGTAGTATCTATTTTTAAGCTTTTAAATTCTATATGTAAAACATTTCATAGTGGTTTTAGATAATCTTTGTTTGTGAAGTTCTCGGTGCCTCAATTTACAAAGTAGTCAGTTTTCAATGTATACGTTATGGGTTTTTTGAAAATGGATTTTCATTTGGGAAAATTAAGGTTTCAATATTTTATTAGGTGAGTCATTTAAAATTCAAAAGGGAGAGCAAAAAGCAACATGCCCTTTCCTCGATGACGAGGTGTGCAATTGATAGGTACTCTAATATGTCTGGAATATGGATGGAGGAGTAGCTAGAGGCTTCGAAACCTATTGTCAATGACATCCAAGAGAAATGAGGCATTTTATTTTTTTTTATTTAGCACACTGGAAGGGATTCCCATGTAGGTAAGTATCTCTCCATTGATATCCATAAATTCCTTATGTTAACACCTAAATCTTGCACATATGCGACATTTCGGAGATTCATGCAGTAAGTAATCATCAACATAAAGAATGTAGTTCACTAAAGGCATCCTCAACCAATCCAAAATGCAACATGAGTCCAAAAATTCCCAAGACCAGTCAAAAGAAGAGGTCACATGACTGAACCATAGTTAACTTGCGCTATATCGCATGTTATCAATTCAGTACCAGTGTGATTCTCACACGACTTTTCCTTCGATTTCCACACTACTGTCAAAACAACGAGACCACCTATTTCCCACGGTGTAATGAAGTCTCCATCACCTCCAACAATCTGAATTTGGCTCCTCACACACTTGGTGGCATTAAATATCCCCCTTGGTATACCTTGGAACTAGTTCATGGAGTGTATGGGTTCACATATGGATCTAGTTATTTCTTGGCCACATTTTGGCCTATAAAAGGAAGCCATTGACATGCATTTTGTAGAGAGAAAGAAGAGAAAGGTTATGTTGCTGGATTTTTGTGGGAGCTTCCTCATATCCCACCTCTTCCTACCTTCGTAAGCATTCCTAAGATCCCTTTCCACCTTCCTCCAAGGGGCAAGCGTTTCTCTCCATTGTTATATCACCCACTTAGCATATAGTTTGGATAAGAAGGACCTCCCTAAGGGAGATTGTTGGCTTCCATTGAATCCCACACCTCCTAGGTGTTGTACATCTTGACCATTGGGAAATAAAAAGTGGTTGTACATACATTTGGTTGTTGTTGGAATTTGCATTCTCCCCCCATTTCCTTTTGTTGTATTTTGTTTAATTTTCTTTCTTTCATGTGAATTCCACTAAAAATATCTTGCAGGATCATTTGGAGGGAAACCACACCACCCAACAGGGGATCCAAGGACTGATTCCTTGCTATAGTCTACAAGTCCTATCCCCTTAACAAGTGGAGGGATGCACCTTTGTGCAATTTTTTCCACAATAGTTCTAATGGAAACTCCACTTATTTTTCTTTATTTATTTTAAATTAGGTTGTTTATGCCGAGTGATTAATTCTGGGTGTTTATTATTTGCAGGAGATCAGGTTTACCACCTCCTACTCTATAATTTGGCCACCTGTAGGCCACACTTAATTTTTACACAGTAGCATGGATCTCGACCTCTCGGCCGTGCTACATGCGCAAAAATGCCTCCGAAATTCACGCTACTCATGCAAGTAAATAGTTCATGACCATTGCAGCATTCCTTTGTTTGACCCGCACACCTTGTATGTGTTCTCCCCATTCTCCAACATGCTTGTTTTTTTTTTTTTTTTTTCCGCGCTATCACACGATAGAGTATTGTTTTCCCATGCTACAGTCTTTTGATTTTATTTTTATTTGCATGCAATAATCTTGCAGCCCCATTGTTGCTCACTAAAGAACTAAAATTAAGTTAATTTGTAATAATTACTTACTTTTTTAGTAATTAGTCCACATAGACTAAGATTAAGGAGTAAAGAGTTCATCTCTCTCGAAACTCACTTAGGTAACCAACCTTGAGGCTTTCAACAGGCCTCATTATTGTCACTAGTATTCAAGACCTCTCTTGTTTATTCTTAATTGACATGTTTTTAGGATCAAGCCTAGTGTAGAATCCACTTTTTACACACAAGAAAGGAACTAAAGACTCTTGTCCCCCATAGTATGCTCTTCACCTTACACTTCTTGTGAGCTTGGTGAATCAGAAAAGGGTGAGAAGTGTGAAATACCTCCATTGCACACTTTTTATTAGTTAGCACTTTGATTTGCAAAGCACCTTGAGCATCTTTTGGAGTTAAAAGTACATTTACGTTTGCATTTACTTTATACTCTTCTAGTTAATTTGATGAAAATCAATTTTCTTTCATCACATGTGTTTGCATTAGTAGCACACACTAAGGGACTGAAAGAGTTTTTCCAATCCAAGTATTCTCTTCACCTCGCACTTCTTGTGATATTGGTGAATCAGAAAGGAAGGGAACTGTGAAATACCTCTCCTACACTCCCTAAGTGAATTCAAGACCCTTAGAAATCAACTTTGTAAATTTCCAACCAACTAAAATCCTCCATAGGAGGTTACAAAAAAACATTTTAGTTAGGTAGGATTGATTGGGCTAGGAATCCATTAATGCCCACCAATCTAGTTTCATTAGTATTATTTTGAAACATAGCATTGTTGAATTATATGGTACTTTTAAAATAATGCTATAATCAAGTGTACAAAGAAAACCCAGATCAAAAGTGTGCCATTACCAAGGAGGTGAAATACAAGGTATAGTTTCTCTACTCATCCCTTTGAGTCACTCATCTTGTTGTAGGGAGAGAACACTATACCGTATAGGCCGAACCACTGATCCACACTTGATGCAAGGTATCTTAGTGGAAAAACATAGGACATTGCCAAGGAGAAATTGTGGGTGCAATTGAATCCTATAGTTAACTATTTCCATTGTGAGGTGTTTCCAAGTCTTGATGATTGGAACATTGACCCCATTTCCAGTAGAAATAGCTCTTTATTACCTCCACTAGTCAATTGGTGTGTGGATCCCATTATCACCATCAATTGTACTTTTCGGAGGCCCAATAACATTTTGAGAGGAAGGCATTAGGTATTTTTAGGGAATTTACATTTATTTTCCTTTTAAATATAAGTTCATTAACTTGTAATTAAAAAGAACCTACATGTGGGAACTCTTGTAGTAAACTTGATTGTGCACATATCACTCACTTGTTGCACCATATTGCATATGTTATGGTTGGCATATTTTTTCATTTATTCAACTGTGTTTAATTCCACCATCACTCTCACTTGACACAAAATCTTTCACCATTGAGGAACAAAAAAACCCCCTTAAGCAGTTCCGAAGACTACAAGGCCTCTCCCCTCTCTCGAGGGGTGTTTTTACACCATCTCCCCATGGTTCATGCAGAATATACTCTAGTTGGGGTCGCTTCTAGGCCATATTGATAGGATCATATGGGAGAGGTCGTTTCTTGCTGGGTTCATTTTCTCCTCTTGTATAAAGTGTCAATCCTCTCACCTCCTCCACCGTCGAAATAGGATCACCTTATTTTTCTCCCCTTCGAGAGAATCAATAAATTTACACCTCCTCCCCTCGGAAGAGGTTCCCCTTTGGATTCTCTTCTCGGAGACCCTTTGGACCACTTTGATCCCTCCTCGGCTCATACGAGGTCACTCATTGTTTTCAACACCCCTTGTTCTCCCCATAGTGGAAACCACACCCAACATACAATGGCAGGACCAAATCCTCCTACCCTCCCTTTCATGCCTAGTCTAGATCTCCTTGATTTTTCCAAACTAATCAATGACCCCATTACACATGATCCAACATGGCCATCTATGCTAGATAAAATTCCCTCCAACATTCCTAAATTTGAAGGGAAACGATGAGACGATCTCGCCAACAATGTCATGTCCTTCCACTTATGGTGTTCTTCTAATAGCATTATGGAAGATCGTATGAGGATTCACCTCTTTTAACATCCCTTAATGGAATGGTATCCAAATGGTATGTGAATCTACCAAGGTTAAACCATTCCCCCTTTGCGACATTGGCCACCACGTTTCTCACTTACTTCCAGCTTCCGATTCTCCATGACCTTGGACATGATGTGGTTGTAATTCTCACGGAGTTTCGACAAAATACATCCACCCACATGGTGGACCACATCCATGAGTGGCGTAGACGCCGTAAATTGTTTAAAATCGAAATACAACCACCCTTCTTCTTGGATTGGTTCATCAAATCACTTCAACCATCCATAGCTAAATATGTCGCCACAACTATGCCTCAAAGCAAGGAAGACGCTATTATGAAAGCCCATCATTTTGATCTCATATATGGACAATCTCTCTACCTTTATGCTATCCTCCCTAATGCCCCTTGGCATCGGTCATTGGATCGTACACCCGTGTGCTCGTCACATTCAACGAATGGGATTATTGGGTCCATTTCCCACTTAGAAAAGGTTCTGCCTACCACTCCAATGCCATTCAACCTGGATCCAGAATACCCATCCATGCCACCTGTGTCGGTACTCCCTCCTTCGGTACCAACCCCACCAGTTGGTTAGTTATACTATGTACCCTATAGTCCTACTTATCCTAACATTAGCCAGATGACAATGGTTCCTACACCACAAATGGTACAAGTTGTTCCTACGTCCACATCTTATGCAGCATAAATCGCATTTATCCCACCCCCTGGATATAACCCTTACTATCCATTTCCATGCCCGATTGGAAAGCAACTCACACCTCACATGGGAGTGAACCTTGTTCAACCTTCTTTTTCTCATCAAGCTCAACAATTTGAGCAGTTGAACACCACAAATCCACAAAAGCCTCAAACTTAGGGGAAGAAGAAAGGGAAGAACAAGCAAAACTAGTCGTCAAGACGAGGGGGAAATCCCCCTCCCCATGAAAACTAGTATGTAGGTAATCAAAACATGGGGACTAATAATCCTCCCAAGAAAGGGAAGAATGCCAACCTGAGGACCAATTACTGTTGCTCCATTTGTGGCGAATATGGTCATTACACCCATCACTGCCCTCTTATCCCCAACTTCCAACAACTAGTGGAAGCCAAGAAGAAGACAATAACCAATCCACCTGAGGTCCCGAATCCTCCCCAACCCCAAACTATGGTATTACAACAACCCTTTTCAAATCAAGGGGTTGTCACACATCAACAAGATCCTCGCCCCTCCAATGATGGCTCTTTCCAAAATATCTACATGTTGGATGTTAATCTTTATAATTGAGCCAAAGGTTATGATAGGCCTGAAAATCCCCAAGTGGAAGATGTCCCTATCCCTTTGGGGGGCCATCTCCAAACACCATGCCTAAGTGCTAAACAAATCCCTAGGATTTCCAAGGTTCCACTTTAGCGTACCCCTAATAACCCCCATATGAAATCTTCCCACAATTACAGTATTGTAGATGACTTGGTTCAATTTCCTACAGCCATGTCCATGTTAGAGGTGCTACAGTAATGCCCTACTATTGAGATATGGGATTTCACATCATATTCAAGTAGAGAGTAAACATACATACAACCATCAAATGAACACATAATTTTGACCAAACATTTAGTCGATTATATTCATTAATAGAGGGTATATTTATACATAGGAAATGTGGTTGGAGTAGTTACACCCGCTCCAACTGTTTTTTTATTTAGTTTTTATATATTAGTGATGAAAATTAAGGGCCCAAAGGGTCCCTTCCAACATATCCCCCAACCAAAAACTCTTCTTCGTCTCGAAGAGAACAAATATGCAGAAAACACCCAGGATGTATGATTCTTCATTATCTTCCTTCAATCGGATAATAGTCGGTGAAGCCTCACCCTTTACTCAACTAGATAGAATCATCTTCAATGGATAAGACAGAGGTATTTTGTATTTTCTTTCCGCACCATTTTTCTACCTTCAACTTTCGTAATCACCATCCAGGAAGTGCTTCTGCATTTATGAACCGGGGGTTACGATCGATTCAATTGTTTTTGTGTCATCATTTTTTCTCATTAAGCTCTTTTTCTGTGCGGTGAAAAATGTTCTCTACTTGATTGTAGTCTTCATCAAGTTCTTCTGTAGTGAGTATTCCTACAAGTTTAAAATATGGATGCTCGATGCATGTGTTGGTGATCCTAGTCGGGGCTGACTACTTACGAACATGGTCATGGCCGACTACTTTGGACCCAACTGAATGAATTCGACTAATTGGACTCAAGTCAGAAAGAGATCGAATTATTTTACAAGAGTGGAGGGGATCACCTGCCTCAAAAGAGACTCACATTTAACCCCCTCTTGATTTCAAAAATGTAAAGCAGAGTCACTTATAGGGATTTGTGACTGAATAGACACAATATAGACTTGAATCACACTTACAAAGTACAATGAATCGTTGGCATCGAACATAAAGTTTGGACCATTCTTTACAATAAGCCTCAACCCAAACATATTTTACAAACAACAATATCAACCACATCACCCAAAATAAGTGGTTTACCACGTTATATCGACCTTCTTATAAACTATAAAAAAATAATAATAAACTGAATTCTGGTCGACCATATGGACCGATTGACCATGACTCGCATTTGTATGCAAAATTCAAAATTTCAGGTCAATTCAACAACAAAGCTCACGGATTGGTCGATGTTACTTTAAACAATATGAAAGTGCTTTTACCCACATAATTCAACGCGACGGTTTGTTGATGGATGATGGAAACTGGGTCGTAGTTACACCTTCAACCACCTTGTTTCTTGTGAACATGCTCGACGATGGTCTATACATGTGGTAGTCAGTGTTAGTATCAATGAGAGACTGCTATAGTTGTCTCAGTCGATGGAATTTACAAGTCAGGAGGGTGTTCAACTTTATTGAAATGCTCAATGGTGGCCGACGACAATCGATTCATTAAGGCTCTTTCTCTTGAAAAAAATAGTTACGGTCGGTCCTGGTGCCTAGTTGACTCTTTGTTCAAATTTTTCGGTCATCTTCCTACCTCAAGCACTCATACAGTTTGCTTTGGTATATACTCCTCAAATTACTGTCTTTTCCAGTTCTCCATGGGAAAATTCTCAAAGCAGACTGACTTGGTCGATAAAAAATCAACTCCTCACATTTAATTGGTGTTATAGATAGTCTCTTGAAAGTCAACGATCTTATTCATGTATATGATTTTCAAAGCAGTTGATCAACCAACCAAAATTAATATCCTATCGTTCTTGTATATTGTTTCTTTAACCATGCACCAACATTCTTTGGATTGGCTTGCAGGTTTCTCTCGATCTCATGTTCCCCAGTAATTTCAAGTTTTTCTTTATTCTTGCAGTTTTTCCTTAACCTCATGCTTCCTTACAGATTCAAACTAATACTCTTTTGCTGCTACTATCACCCAGACCAAAAGAGAATCGAAATAGTTCCAATATGTTGAGAGTTGGGATTTCACATCGCGGTCAAGTAGAGAGTAAACATACACACAGCCATCAAATGAACAAAGAAGTTGGACCAAACATTTAGTCAATTATATTCATTAATAAATGGTATATTTATACATAGGAAATGTGGTTGGATTTGTTACACATGCTCCAACTGCTTCTTCAAATATATTTCATATATTAATGATGAAAATTAAGGGCCCAAAGGGTCCCTTCTAACACCTACCCAATGGAAGGATTTACTTGATGCACTCGGCACCATTGATCCTTCTGACTTGCGCCTTATGAACTTTGAGGTAAACAAAGGTGAACCAAAACTACCCTTGCCAGCCGCATTTCAAGTCCCCGTCATAGTAAAGAACATTACGATTCATATATGTATGATTGATGAAGGTGCATCTAGTTGCGTCATGTTTCCTAATGTTTGGAAATGCGTAGGGTCACCAGAGATGGCCCCCTCATCTTTCCCTTCGTGCATATGATGGGAGACCATCCCAACCAAGAGGATGATACCAAAATGTCCCCATATAGTTGGGGGGAAAGATGGTCATGATTGACATTGAGGTAGTCAATTCTCAACTCGACTACAACATCCTCTTGGGGCATGGTTACATATACGCCAAGAAGTTCGTTTCCTCCTGCATATTTCATATCATGATGTTTCCCTTAAATGGGAAGATCATCACCCTTGACCAACATAAATACTATGACCCCAACGCCACTAGTAACCTTGACAACATCCTACCTACTATCGTCGACAGAAATAAACTCTATCTTGACATTGTCCCCGACATGTATAAGTACTCCAATTTGTTAGGAGTATACTCAGTACCACCATCCAAGATCCCCATGTCCATTGATGGCCTAATGTGCACAATTTTCACTGCCGAAACTGGGCCCTCCTCCACCTCAACACCATCATCAACACCACTGCTAAGCCATGGCATTGAACAAAAATTGAGTCCATCGGTGCCTCCAATATTCTACATCCCATTCTTGTACTCCCACACATATTTACAAGGGATGCCGATTATGGCTCAGTTAACTCTACCTGGGATCACTTTGGGTATTCCGGTATGGTACATTATACCACCCTACCCAGAAATGGATTTCAAACCAATTGCTCACTATGAGTTTGTCCCTGTTTCGGTTGCTACACCTAATATTTCAGTGACACCTTCTTTCCTAATAATAAATTATATGACATTTGCAGCTAAACTACAACCAGTCGTCACTAAGACCACCAATGGAGGCATGAAGCAACCAAAGTTGAAATCCCCCCTCCTACCAAACCTTACACCCAATTTTTCGGACGTCACTCTACCTAAAGTAGGGGGCATCAACCAACAACGGTTAAAATCCACAGTAATTACCAATATTCCCACCTAGAGAGACACGCAACCATGTGATCTTTGTGGGAAACAAGGTCGTGCGACGAACCTATGCTCCACCTTGCTAAAGCTATGAAATTTTCTCAATACTCCAATCAGTATAACCTATGCTATAGTGATCACAAAAGGGGGACATAATCATCATCTACAACTAAGTCCAAGACACTGCGTAAGAATCACTCATGTGCGATGTGTTCCCAATATGGGAATTAAACACACCGTTGTCCTGATGTCCTTCGATTTCAAGATGCTTTGGAAACTATTCTCCTCACTCAAGTCATGGCCAAGGATTGTTTTGCATCAAACCAAGAAGCAATTTATATCAATTCAGTCACTACACCACCGACAACACCAGTTTCTACTCCCACACAAGTAGCCTTAACAGTAGTTCTGGTTATGGATCCTACAACGCCACAATATCCCCAACCTACCAATATTATGACAACAATACCACATGCCAAATGCTACCCTTGTGGGAATTACATGCATATTCTTTTCCCAGGGCCATCACCACCATTTTGGACCAATTCAACTCCCCGAAAGTATAGGAACACTTTCACACTCGAGTACCACGACCCTATTAGTCTTGCGACAACACCTCTCACTTCTCGTTCCAATGCCCCATTTTACACGTAGGACAAGAAGCTCATTTCAAACTGATGAGAATCCAAGATCAGCTTGATTCCCTCAGCACGATGCCCCATGGTTCGCCAATTGAGGAGATAGCATCCACTTTGCTGGATACCATCGATGTTGTATCTCCATTGGCCGGTGTTATAACTAGTAGTGATTCCTTGTCTTCCGACGAAGACATGGATCCCCGATAAACACTCCCACACAATTAAACACTCCCTTGAGATCCCCCTATTAAATGTTAGAGCATTCCCCAACTTTGGTACCACTACTAGGTATCACCATTGGTTCCCACATTTGACGACCCTCAGAACAATAAGGATCCATAAATATCTTGCTACCCTTCTTATTTACATTTCATTTTCTTATGTTTGATCCATTGTTTGGGATTGAGAATAAGTCTGTCTTCTCTTTATGTAGATGAACTCTCATCCATAAATCTATATCAGTTATGCAGATGGTGCAAGTCGATGGTCCAAGAACCATGCATCAGCTTCCTGGGCTATTTGTTCCCCCTCCCACGTACTCCACCACTCCATAGGAGTTTGCTTGGGGGAAATTATGAACAAACAAGAAAAATATGATGATGTCGTAGGTCTCTTGAGCAATGTCACCCACCTGGGAATACACCATCTAAGGGTACACCTAGACTCCCAGCTAGTTGTCTTATAGTTGAACAATGTATTTTGTGTCCTTAATCCATTCCTCTTTGGCAAGTTCCCGTGCATGCTCCTTCTCATCAGACAGTTTGAAACCATTACTTTCACCCACATACCGAGAAATGCCAATGCATTTGCTGACTCTGTCGCTAACGAGGTCTTGAAATGGCACCTGATACATCACACGACTTCCTAGTCTTGCACACCCAACAAAAAAACATACATATCTACGTGTCACACCCACTGATACACATACATGTATATCATCATCATGTCTCATAATTTGATAACCATTTACAACATACATGTTAATATCTACCACTATATATGCATCACACCAACAGATAGAACAAATGAACCACACATCCATCACATACATAGACACAACATAAATATGAGAAGTATAACACATGCTGCAAAAATGGTATATATATGTGTGTGTGTGTGTGTGAGGTACAAAATGGCCCTCTAGGGGAATATACATAATATCCTTATGGGGGATACATCATACAACCCGCCTCCTGTTGGCAGGTGGTTTGGTGAGGTAGCATTGCAACATCGCGTATGTTGCGATAAGTAAGAAAATATTGCGGAAGGTGGAGAGCTGGGTGCAAAGGAGATTATTTTATGTATTTTTGAGTTGATTGTACCATAGTATGTGGGTTTTGGGTCATTTGGACCGTATGTAATGTAATTTTGGGTCAATTGTACCACAGTATGCGGATTTTTGGGTCATTTGGACTACGTCAGTTAGATTTTGGGTCATTTGCTCAACGTGTTGGTTAGGAAGTTTTTAGTAAGTGGACAAGCAATGTAAAGGCGGAAGCCTATTTATAGTCATAGAGTCATATGTGTTTGATAATCCCCAAACCATAGCATAACCGAATCTTAATGTGAATGGAGATATGATCTTGGTATGTGTCTGAGTTATCTGCGAGATATGTGTTTTGCGGATATATTGTATCTGGGTTTTGCTGAGCTAATATGACATGGCGGAGCTGTTATGCGAAATCCCTATGTATCTTATGTTCACTTATGGTAATGCATGTTGAGATATATGAATGATGTTATGTTTTCTTTCTGCGATTAATGCTTTACTATTATACTTGCTACGATGAATGTTTATGTTGAATGATGCAATGAATACAATGATGTCAAAGTTAAATGCATAGATCTATTCCTGAATGTCGCAATAAGTTTAAGTGATTGTTGCCACAAACATCCTCTTTCATTCGATGGAAACATGGTTCCGTCGACTCTCCCTTGAAGATCTCAAGTGAGACCTCATCTGCTCCGTAGGTGTTGCTGGATGGGGTAAAACCTGTCTGGGCCGGTGCTCAGGGAGATCGCGGTAGGTTGGTGTCGACAGTTATGGGAACCACTGTTGACTGGGTTTGAGTCAACAAATGGTTCCGTTGTTGGGACCGTGTGCGAAGTGAAAGGAGGATATGTTGTGGAATCCAACACAACCAGAGATACAAAGCTGGTTTGATCAGAAGTTGTAGGAATTGCTGAAGAAGAAAGTCGGAACACTCGACTGATAGTAGATCAGTGGGTGGGAAGATATATTCATGATGGTTCGCATGAATGGTTTTTCTGTGAATTCCCTGTCATTTTGTATGAGTGGTTGGCAAAGTTGACCTTTCAGAAGAGGAACTTACAAGGCGATGAGCCAACAACCTGGACCCCGAGGAAGGTTTCTGGTGTTGCTCCAACTGTCCATTAAGATGCTTATTTGCGAGAAGGGTATATTGAAGATGCATCTAGATCAGTAAACAACCTGGTGGACGGAGGCCGTGGGTATTGTGACGGCAGGGGGGGCGATACATGGAATGATAAGGGATAGATGGGTGCATCTCATGATGAGACTGTGAGCGAAGTCGAGGAAGAGAGTGGTCTTACAAGAGGAGGAGCGAGGTTTCGACAGGAGAAGAGGCAGAGGACAGGAGAAGGTCCCACTACGATCGAACCGCAAGTTCGTGAAGGAATACCACACGGGACAAAGTGACCTCACAGTCCGGACAAGGAAAACCAGGCTACACCCAGGATAGAGGTAGGACCAAACCCCAACAGCAAGGTACCTACACCTCTACTCACTATCTGTCAACCGGTAAGAAACACAACTTTGACCCGACCGGGTCAACACAACTTGATTGCTAGTAGTTCAGCGACTGCAAGAAGGAATCCCATGATGGCGGGCGAGGATGCTAAATTGCCGTTGTTCTATGGGAATGGGACATATAACCCATAGCAGTACTGGTTTTTGTGTGAAGCAATATATGCATCACAAAAGGGGAAACCACTATCAGTACATGATAAAAATATATACAAAATGTACACGAACAAAATATATGTAACTATTAGCAAAAATAAAAGGCATACATGTGGATTCAAAACCCATTAGAGGAGGTGGTAACTCCAGACCTCTCTAGTAATCCATACCGCTCTAGGGGTATCTCTCCATTACCTCAATGCACCGGTCCCACACATCCAAAATGTGTGAGGTGTAATAAGCCCCCATCACTCCACCACTAGCCCGGGGCATCACTCACCCCCGGTACATCATCTGAGGCTCCTGAGGCACCCTTGGAGGCACCACTATTAGTGGCCTTTGCTAGGAACCCTTGTCAACTCTTATCTTTATTTTGTTAATATATTGTTGCTAGATGCATATGCTTTCTAAGTTGTCCTGTAGTATTTGTTGATCCATAGTTTGTATTAGGCCATGGTATTGACCCATAGTATTGGATGCATATGCTTTGTAAGTCATCCCGTAGTATTATATATTCCACGGGATTGACCCATAGTATTGGGCGTAGATTTAGTATATAAGTGTGTGTTGAGGCCAATGAAGGTACCATGAATTTATTTGTATTGAGCTTTCTCAAAGGAGGTTTCCCCCTCGAAGTGGCCCGCGATCAATAAATAAATTTTGAGTTCTGTTATTTCTAATATCTCATGCATTTTCATTAATTAATTATTGCAGGTTCCTCAGATATGGTGTCAGAGCACTTTCTTGGGCTCGTTGGGTGGAATTTATGCCAAATTGTTTATCACATCTGTTGCAGTTTTGGATCCAAGAATAATCCCTATCCGCTTAACTGCGGTACGTAATTGGGCATAAGCCCTAAAACTAATTGTGAGGAGTACCAGAGGAACCCCAAAGTAGTTGTCCCATTGAGAGGACCTGCCAGCGAAAAGGGCATTGACCCCTAACTGATTGAATAGTTACCACCCATGAGGTAAACGAAGAACTATCGTTTGTGGAAAAGTGGTTATACGTTTTACCTGAGCCGTGGAGTGAGGGGTACTGCCCCAATACGCAAGCCGTTAGACAACATTTGTGGCCAAGTGAATCCCTAGAACTGTTAGGAAGATGAGAATACCTGGGGTCCATATCTATTTTCAACTGATAAATCACAAGTTACATCTGTCCAGAACTGTTTCCAATCACTTCCACGCCATTGCAGATCCATCTATTACCGATCACCTGCGCGCCATTGCAGATCCATTCTGAAAAAAAAAATCTATTTTTTCGCCATATATCCCTTGTTTTATCTTTGTTTCCCTTGAAACTTCATTGGCACCTTGCAATTCCATTCTGTATATTTTATTTCTAAGGAACCTATCCCAAATTCCACTTCCCAATGCCATAAATCCCACATTTGTCTATTTTTAGGGTTTGTCATAACTTCTTTGATTTTCACCCAATCACCTTCAAATTTTGCCATGTTCATTTCCTATTTCTGCTTCTTTATCGCTCTCTGAAAAAAATTCCCATTCTTTCCCCCCACTTCTGAAATCCTCATTTTTTGCTTCCCTATCCATTCGAAAGTGTCCAAAACCTATTCAAAGTCCAAATACCCATCAGAGATTTTCCCAAATCCAAATTTCCCTTTAATAAAGAAGCTTTTGTTTGTGTTTTTCTACCCATTCACAAAAAAAAACTCTTGGTTATGGGTTTCACCCACGCAGGAGCACACATCATGGAGGAAGAACTTGCATCCCTCAAAACCAAACTCCAAGATTTGGATGAGACATTTCTCATCCTCCATCTTTAGCATTTAGATATGAACACTAAACGACAACCAGACTCTTATGCAGACACTGAGTTCTCTTCTTCTAGCAATTTTCGTGGGCCGAAGCTTGATTTTCCTCGCTTCAATGGAAATGATCTAACTGGATGGATATACCGGGCATAACAATATTTCAGTCTGGATAATGCTTTTGATGTCCAAAAAGTTCCACTTGCATCCTTTCATTTGGAATAGGGAGCCCTTCAATGATACCATTGGTACATCAAGGCTCATGACAAGCCAAAATGGACAGATTTTTTGCCAACTCCTTTTGCAACGATTTGGTCCTAGTGCTTTTGATGACTTCATAGGAGCACTCACTAAACTTCGCCAAATTGGCACTATGAGAGAGTATTAGACAAAATTTGAGAAAATGGCCAATCCAACAGAAGGATTGTTTGAAGAATTCTACAGGAGTTGTTTTATCAGTGGTCTCAAGGATGAAATCCGCTTAGAGGTTACAATGTTTTGTCCCAACACAATGATGGAATTCCCAGGGTTGGATAAATTGGCGGAGGACAAGATCACAACCCAACAATGCTCCAAATCCACTTTTGTTCTATTCAGACATATGGCTTCCCAATGACCTCCCATCACTCCAACTCCTCGCACAACTCCTATCAAGCATTTGTGTGAGGCAAAGATGCGGGCACATAGAGAAAAAGGGCTTTGTTATAATTGTGATGATAAATTCACTCAGGGACATAGATGTGTTGAGAAACATCTCTATCTCTTGGATGTGCATTCTCCGCCTGCCTCTAAACTTGGTGAAGAAACTCTAGATACACTAGATGATCAGGTCGAAATTCAACAACCTCCTATTGACCCTCCATCTCCGGATGACCACCCAGATATATCTCTCCATGCTTTAGTCAAAGTCACCACCCCATGAACAATGCGGATCAGGGGTTACTTCAAGAAGCTCCCTCTTACAATACTCATTGATTCTGGTAGCACTCATAACTTCATTGACCCTCAAATTGCCAAATAGGCTGATTGTTTTGTCCATCCTTGCTCCAACTTTGAAGTCATGATTTCCAATGAGGGCAACTCACCTTGCAAGGGGAAGTGTCGCAATGTCTGTATCTCTATGTAAGATTATACCTTGTGCTCTAACATGTCTTCCTTGTCCTTAGGAGGATGTAATGTGGTTTTGGGAGCTCAATCGTTATGCACACTTGGCTCCATCTTATAGGATTTTACGGGCTTGCAACCAGGGTTTCTCTGCATCATCAGTTCACATCGCTTGGAAAATATCCTTAAAAAGAATTCACATGGTGTCATCGCTCAAATTCATTTCATTCAAATGCACCCATCAACAATCTCCACTACTCCCTTGGATAGATATGTAGGTGTCTTTGCTGAACCAGTGTGATTTCCTCCCTCAAGAGACCTTTCTGGTAAGAATGTAGCCGCCTTACATCTGAGAAGGAAATGAAATCTATTTTGCATGCAGTAGAGAAGTGGTAGCCATACCTATTAGGGAATTCTTTCCGCATTAAGACTGATCACCAAAGTCTGAAAAATTTTCTGGAACAACGGGTCTCCTCTCCAGCACACCTGAAATGGGTCAGAAAACTCATGGGTTATGCCAGTGACATCACTTACAAGAAGGGTAAGGATAGTCTGGTGGCAGATTCTCTTTCTTGCACATTTTATGACCTAGTTTTTCTTTCATCTATTTATATGCTTGTTCCAAATTGGTTGCAATCTATTCAATAGGGATATTTCATCTATGAAATCCATGCTTCTCCATCAGCGGGGCACTCTAGGTTTCTCAAAACGTATGATAGGGAACAATATAACTTCTTTTGGCATAGAATGAACTGACAATTCCACGGATGGTGGCTGAATGTGATACTTTCAAGGTCAACAAGGGTGAAATGACACTTCTTCTGGGATTGCTTGAACCCTTTCCCATGCCTACATGGATTTGGACAAATATTTCTATGTATTTTCTTGAAGGGGTCTAGTGGTATAATGTTGCATCTAAAATGACTCCATATGAAGCAATCTATGGTCAGGCACTGCCAGTTCTTCTTCCAAACACCCTCAACAGTTCACCAGTTCAGGCAATTGACTCGGTTCTTCGAAACCGTGATCAGATTCTTCTAATTTTGCAGGACAATCTTCAGATGGAAATAATTCAACTGAAACAACAAGCCGATAAACACTGTTATGAGTGCACTTTTCAAGCAGGTGATATGGTTCTTTTTCATCTACAACCTTCCAAGCAATCCTCCCTAAAAATCAAAAGGCATAAGCTTCTATCTCAATCTATCACAGAGGTATTCATTCAATGGCACAGATGCTACAGGGGAACCACTCCTTCAGATTTCGCATCAATTTCCACATCTAAATATTTGAGGACAAATCTTTTTCTAAGGGAGAGGGGATGTTAGGAACCCATGTCAACCCTTCTCTTTATTTTGTTAGTATATTGTTGTTGGACGCATATGCTTTGTAAGTCGTCTCATAATGTGTTTTGATCCACAGTTTGTATTAGCCCATGGTATTGACCCATAATATTGGACGCATATGCTTTGTAATTCGTCCCATAGTATTATATGTTCCATGGTATTGAACCATAGTATTGGGCGTATATTTAGTATATAAGTGCGTGTTGAGGCCAATGAAGGCACCGTGAATTTATTTGTATTGAGATTGCTCAAAGGATGTTGCCCCCTCAAAGTGGCACATGCTCAATAAATTGATTATGAGTTCTATTATTTTCGATATCTCGTGCATTTTCATTAATTAATTATTGCAGGTTCCTCACAGCCTCAGTGTAGGGTACCACTCGAATAAATAAGAGAATAGAACACTCCCATAACAAAAGGTCCTCCTTGGACTTCCCCGTCGCAGAGAACTCATCTACTTCGTCATATTCTGGAGCAATAATGGTCTCCATGCTATCAATCGATCAAGAATCACCCACTGCACAAATACCAACTTCCCACCTGTAATACGGTCAGGGGACGCAACTCCCAACACCCTCACGATGGCTATCACAACAGCCCCCAATGGCATATCCCTTAGATGGCTCATCCTAATCTAACCATATTTCAGATCACTCTAGTCACCATCACAATATTAATCCACCAATCCATGGATATTATGCCCCTCCATCTGTGGGGCAAGCAGCTCTCGCACCCCATGGTGAGGAAACCCGATCAAGAAACATATATCCTAATATGAAATTCTTAGGTCCTCCCAACCAAGACTGAATACCCTCATATTAAGGTATTAAGGGGCACTTGAAAAACTTCAAGAGCCCTGCATCACGCAACCTTTGAGTTGTTTCCATAAGATCATCATAGTTCTGCTTCTGCCACTCTATGACACCCAAAATGACCATAATGAACTCAATATCACCTACACAGGGAAAATTTTCACCCATCAGACATCCATCAAACAAAAACATAAATACTTGTGGCCTCCAGTTAGGAAGATCGCACATATCACAACATCATCAAATACAAGCCACACCCTGTGCGATTGTATTGCACTTATGCGTGCGACACCAGTCCATGGGATTTGAACTATTTGTCCGTGCTATATAGCATGTTTGTTCGATGAACAACCATGCTACAACAATGTGTTGCCGAGCAACCCACATCTCGTGCGTAGCGTGGAACAATACATTTTTTTGTGCTATGTGTCCAGTCTACTACCGCGTGTGATTTTGGGAAAATCCTATGCTACCATAGTGCGCAATTTTTCCATTTTCTTGCGCTATAGCATGAGATTCCTCCAAAATCCCATGCGGTATCCAATTAAGTGATAAAATGAGTTATTGGCACTCTAGGGACTCACTTTTCCTATATCTACCCATACCCAAAGAAAAAACACAATGTAATGACATACCTGTAACTCATGGCTCGTCCAACGGATTCACGAATATCCCATAATCACCACAAAAGTGCTGTAGGAGGTCATCCACGAATAGTACAAATGATTTCAAAATGTGGTCCCCACCCCCTATTTGTATTCATTTGGCACGAATTTCAAACTAACCCTACAGACAAACTGTAGCTTCATTTTCCAAACCGTTTGCACCACTCCAATCAACACCTTGAGATATTTGACATGGAGCTAACCACTACTTAATTTAAATAGTTTCTCTTGGGCCCTATTTTTCACAGGCACCCCTTAGGTGCATCGTGTTTTGGTTTTATATTTCTACATTGTCAATACCATAGTCACGTTCTTTACTACACTTGGGTATGTGTGCCATAAGTGAAGGATCACAACCGAGACATCCGGGAGACCCTTTTTTTTCAATTATAAGAACAAGAATCCTTCAGTGATGGTGTTGGGATTTTATCATAGGTATCATTTCAAAATTAGCATATACGCAATGTTTTCCCTCTGCTCACAATGCATTTTCTAGTACTCCTAGTGATAACCATAGGGCCCTCATTCCTAGTCTTATTGTGCCATCAACGTCATCACTGCGAATATCATGTTCCCCCAGGGGTGTACAAATCATCTCCAACCTAGTCATTAATTGAAACCCATAATGTCGAACTCCCACAAGTCCGAGGAATTTGATACAACTTGAAAAGATCACCCCTAGCTCATCATTTTATAGCTTCACATTTACTCCCTCGCTTTTAGCAATCAGTTCCATCTGGTTCCTCGACACATGTTACGATCAAGATTCACCTAAGACCACTCATACCTTCATGAGCACTCTACCTTTATAAATATCCCTTGTATCATCACCATCACGAAGACACCAATGAGGCCCCTACCCTCGGAAGTCACCAATTCTATTCAGTTCCTCCCGCATGAATAATATGCATGGAATTGATTCATAGGGCACCTATCTTCACATTTGAAAAACACCCCAACTCATCTTGGAAAGTGTCCCACCAACACACTCAAAACTGTGGGGACTCCGCCCATCATCAAATTGGTCCCCCGACACACCCAAAAATGTGGGGACCCCACCATTAGTCTTTATGTACAAACTGTTCCCCCATCTACATAATATCATGGGAACACCCTATTCTTTTTGGAAGCAATCCATGGTCGCCTTTGATTGATGTATTTGAGTCTGAATATCCTTAGGAGTATCTATTTTGTCGTTCACCATTAATCGCGGTATTGTGTCTCCATCAAAGCCCTTTTATTTGCAATTTGTCTCCCTCCATATCAATCTGTACCTTTATGAAAGGAAGGATTTTGTCCACACTCCCCATGTCTACATTGATCAAAGGAAGTTATGATCCCCACGCTTATCATCCAGTCTTGTGTCAGGTATTTTTGTCCACCAGTTGGTTACAATATGATCTTGGTTCTCAGGATGAGACCCTTGTCTTATTATGTGCTTCTCCTCTCGTCAACATCAAATCACTCTATTTCGAGAGTTCTATTAGTTGCAATTGTATCATGGGATCCCTTTCAATCAATAAAAGGGATAACATTGAACTATGTAGGGAGAGTCATTAGTATTTCTCCCTAACTTAGTGGTTTCCCTATGCTTGACACCAACACATCTATCACATCAGGGGGAAATGTACTTTTGAAGGTAGTAGTGTTCACATTTGCAAACCATGGTAGAAGTCCATCTCGAAAAGTGCAGTTTCCCCTCTGGGAACTTCACCATCATTTTTGGTCCCCCCACCCCAGTGGGATTATCATGATCATCAATAGTCCTGCTTTTTCAGCACTTCGCAAGAGTTCCCAGTTTATTTACTCTCACATGGAACAAATCCGACTTCATTCATGCCCCTTGGCCCTCTCTTACTGCAATCACCTTGACAACATTTCACAAGCATGGGTATACTCGCCTCGTTTGGGATTCCCTTATATACACATCTAAATTCATATAGTGTTTTACCTTTTAATCGTCTACGGGACATGATCAAATCCCTACATTATTTACGGGCTGTTTAAATGAAGCACTATGGCGGGCTGTATGGACAGCAATCATAGATCAGAGTTGAACACGACCATCATTATATTGAGAAATAGAATGTTGAGTTGCAGGCTGGAGGACAGCTATGGTTTTTGAATTAGTATGGGTTATTATTTGCAGGCTGTATGGACAGCAACATTCTGGTTCTTTGAGACAGTAGTCGGAGATGCAGGCTGGAGGACAGCCATATCATCACTTCTGAATGGATATCAGCTGACAATTATATGGGAGTTAATATGTGAAAATGTAGGAATCTTAGTGATTCTATTACATATGCAGAATGTAATTTTGTTCCTCTTTTGAAATAAAATTACGAATTTTTCTAAGGAAAAAAAAAATCCCTACATTATTTAATTGATAATGCATACTTGATACAACAAGTATTTTTTTACTCAATATAATAATACTAAATATTATATTCCATTTATATAAGCATGTGAATGTGAGTAAGCTTCTAATTACATAATGAATTGAATTTTTATGACTCATACCCAATACTTTACTACCGAGTATATTTTTCCCCAATTTGCATAGGTATTTATCACTTATCATTTGATACAATTATAATATATAAACTTGAAAACATAAATAATTCATTAATTATCAAATGAATTGAATTATAATGCTTCCCAATTTTCATAGGTATTTATCACTTATCATTTGATGCAATTATAATATATAAACTTTAAAACATAAATAAATTCATTAACCAGTAAATGAATTGAATTCATGTACTGCAGAGTATAATATTTTCTATTTGACATAGAACAACATGTGGATAATTATCACTTTTCACTTGGATATATAAATTGGAAGCATAAAGAAATTAATTATTTTAATAAATGAATTGAGTTCCTGTACTACCAATCATCTATTTTCTAATTGACAAAGATTGACATACATGCAGATATCTATCGTTTATTGCTTGGATTTATAAACTGGAAAATATAAAGCAACTCATTATTTAATAAAAGAATTGAATTTTGTATTACTGAGCATACATTTTTAGATGGACAGAAATCACATATATACAGATTATTGCTTGGATATAAAACTGGGAAATATAAAAAGTTCATATTTTAATAATCGAAATGTATTATGTATTACTAAGCATATATTTCAAATTGATAGAGATCACATACATGTAGATTATTATCATTTATCACTGAATAAATAAACCAGAAAGACATATTGAAATTCATTAATTAATAATTCAATGGAGTTCTTGTTCTACTAAACATATACCTTTTTATTGACAGAGATAAAAATATATGCAGAATTTATCACTTATTACTGAAATAATAAACTAGAAAAACATATCGAAATTCATTAGTTAATAATTGAATGGAGTTCTTGTTCTACCGAACATATACCTTCTAATTGACAGAGATAAACATGTATGTGGAATTTATCACTTATCACTGAAATAATAAATTGGAAAAAAATATCGAAACTATTGTCCACCATAGTATTGTGGTGATCGACTCTCACATAGACGTCTGAGAATGCATAGGTTGGGATATAACACTTAAGAGAAAGGATCCAAAACAAAAGAATCCTAAAGGTTAGCAGGTAGGTTGGTTGCAGTCCTGTAGATTCCCCGTTGAGTTATCAAACGAGGTTTACCCAATACTCTACTATTGGAATGGAGTAGGCATAAGTATGGCGTAAATTTTACTCATGAAATTTATCTCAAGTAACACTGAAAACAATTACAACAATCAAAAAAAAATAAAAAAAAATCAGTTATATGGATTCTACTCCTATTATCAATATAATAAGATTCATTAATATTTACTTTCTCAGATCACCTATATATTTCGACAACCTAAATATAAATAATCCAAAAATCACAAGTCTTGTATATTCTGCTCACATTATCATTATAAAATAAATTTGTAATATTTACTTTCTCAGATCACACAGGAATTTCGACAACCTAAATATAAATAATTCAAAAATCACCAGTCATATAAATTCTTCTCACATTATCAATATAAAATAAATCAGTTATTTTTACTTGTCCAGACACATAATCCCATGATTGATGATGAAGTCAATCCCACCAATGATCTTAAATGGATCACTAACAAACCCTTCGGTTACCTCCCTACCTTATCGGGAGTAATCTCCTTCCTCCCGAACCCCCAAGAAAAAAGGTTGTAGAGAACACACACTTTGACAAGAATTTAGAAATGAGATTCCCCTCACCAAATTTTTTACAAAACTCATGATAGTATCACATTTAGAAATTCAAATCCATTATGGCAGTCATCCAAGAATAGGTTCCTTTCCCTATCTTATCTTCTCTCTTAAATAGACAAATTCCGAGCGACACATGTCGCTTCATGCTAAAATACTAATTTATGCAAAATTATTTAAAATAGATATTCACCCAACCATGTGTCACTCTCTCATGAGAGTGCACATATCTCCCACATTTTACTCCTAGATGTCCTCGGATGCTAGGATTCCAATCTCTAAATTAGTGGGTGTGAGTGGAGTTGATAGTTAATGATTCCTAGTCTATCTTTTGCTCCAAATTTAATTATTTCTAATTATTTAATTATATTTACTCATTTCATGCACAACTAAATTGATGCTATATTATTCTTCAATTAAATAGTTACAAATAAACATTTCTTGCACCATTTATCTAATGCAATACTATATGTCAATTACATAGGCGTTCATTTACCTATTTAGTTTTTATTTATCTAGGTACCACATCGTTGGGTCCTTTCAACAATCAGTTTTCTTTTATTATCTAGGTACCGCATCGTCGGGTCCTTTCGACAATAATTTCTCTTCTTTATGATGTGCTGGGATTCCGTGTAGTGATTTAGGAATCGTGACCATAAATAATCAAGTTACACTCTATGTGAGACTAATGGCACTGAGGAGTAAGTCTGTTCTTACTGCGTTCCCCTCAACCTCGTACGTGACCGAGCCGTTATGGTCCTATCCGTACGACTTCACGCTCACCCGAGTAAAGTTAAAGGGATTCCGAATTGTGCATGGGTGTTATCGGGTGTCGACATCGTCGTCATACCCCCATGTGTGTTTTTCCTGTTCTATATGGCCTCATTTTATTCCTCTGTGGGTTAGTCGGTGAACAATATTACTTATCACTGCACACATGCTCAGTTCACACATTAATAGCACTGCTCATAATCGCCTTAACTTGTTTCAAAAAATTTCTAGTTGTTAAGCACATCATTAATCGAATTATAACCATCATAATTCATTTCATAAATTTGCTAATCGTAAAGCATTGTTAAGCATTTCGTTAATCTACTCATAACCATAATAATGCATTTCCAAGGATAATTTTAGGGGTGAAATTTAGCCCATGGGCTATTTTTCCATGTTGTTTTCCAAAAAAAGATTCGCCAATTTGCATTTTTTGAAGCCTCGTTTTGCCCAATTTTGATGGTGTAAACTGTTTTTTACTCTAAAAATCGCCAAATTATTATATAAACGATATAAATACTTAGAAATTGAAATAATTTTAGAAATATATCGCCAAATATTTTATAGTTGACATTTTAATAACTGATAAGATTCACCAAGGTTTATACACTTTTAAATAAGTATGGGTCCTTAAAATTATCCCTGTGCATTTCATGAATTTTGCTAGTCATAAGGTAAAATATAACTCCGTTCATGCTCATAACTCATTTCATGGAATTGATAAACATTAAGCAAAATATAATTCTCATCATATTCTAAAATTATGTATAATTACCCATTAAACCAAAAGTCTAACTAAAGCATAACAAGTTATCACATGAACTCTCAAATCATCAAACAATTTTATTCTAAGTTGCACATAAATGTCATTTTGTTAGGAATTTATTCATTCGGGTCACTTGGTAAGTGCCCTCAAAGTTTTGACCTAGTCTAGGGGCATTACATACAGCCCTTCTTATTTAGAAATTTGTCCCGAAGTTCAGAACAAATATGGAAAACTACGACGCATCTCAGTTACTTCCTCCCAAGTTGTTGAGCTAGGACTATTAATTGTCCCATTGTACTTTGAACTGGTCTATCACGCAGTGTCTAGGTTGCCGTGTTTGTTGTTCCAACACACGGATTGGTTCGGCCATCACGACCTTGTCATCCATTATCTAAACATTACTTAGATCAATGACATGAGAAGCATCTGGTACATAGTGGCCTAAAACTGAATCATGAAAACATTGTGTATCTTACGTAAAGATGACGACAAGTCAAGTCGGTAGGAAACTGGTCCTATCCATTCGAAAATTACAAAGGGTCCTACAAATCTAGGGGATAAATTGGCTCCCTTGCCAAAATTTACTGAAATTTTCTACGGTTTCACTCGCATAAATACTTTATCACCTTCCTCGTAACTTTGATCACTTCTATGCACATCTGCATAACTCTTTTTTCGATCCTGTTCCTCTTTAAGTCAAGCACGAATGGTTACCATTTTCTCCTCCATTTCCAGTATTACGTCAGGACCAAGAAATGATCTATCTTCCAACCTGTCCCAACTAAAATTCATTTTACAAGTGTAGTGTCTCTTTTTAATAAATTTGGAAAAATTGGAAAAATTGCAATATTTGGGCAATTCGACCCTTAGGCTAGTTATGACTCCAATGGTTCCAAATTGGGTCTGAAGGTATTTGAAAGGTATTAAGACATAAAAATGAGGCTGATAGATGTCTGGACACTCTCAAATACTTCTAGAACATTCATTTAAGGTTGACACAACGATTGTCGATAGGGGTTCACTTCGCACTGCTGCCAACAAACATCAACGAAAATCCCTTAAACACAGGCCCATAAATGTTTTAACCTTTCTAGCAACACTCCCGGAGCGAGTGAAGTCTCACCTGAGATGATTAAGAGGGATGCAGGAACTAGATTTTTGCAGTGGGGGGAGGACATTCATCAAATCTCACTTTGCAACTACAAAAACCAGAGATTATGTCTTCACATTATGCTAATATTTCATGCATCCATTCATTCCCTTCCCATATTCATTATATAAGCAACATTCTCATCAACATGGTTAAACTAGTCATTCACATTAACAACAATTTCCAAACCATAGAGTTTTAAACATTTCACAAACACTTGCATTCATCATTTAACAGAAACAAAGACAAAAGATATAACCATAACCGAACATCTTCATGCATTCATCAAAACCTGTGGTATAACCTTCGCAGAAACAATTCACAACATCTTATCGCAGATTCATACCAAACAATTCAAAATATCTCATTCTCTAGTTCAACTATGATGCCCTTAGGATTACAATCATACTCATATTTATATCAAACTAAATGGTTACAAAATGGTCCACATGACCCATTCTAACTAACTAAACCAATCTTGCGCTTCCGTCGGCTCCTTGTTCTCCGCTAATGGTTAGTTCTTCCGCGGATTGTCCTTCTTCGTGGCTGTCGGCTTCCTCACTTTATGCAGTCTAAACTCGTTCCAATAGGCCCCAAACACAAACTTATGGATTTCCCTCGAACCACCTCAGTTGGACACCTATGGTATTGCTTTGGTTCATTGTTGTGTTCTTCCTCGAACCCATTATCCAGTCTTGTGATCGCTGTCATGTACTTCTCGAACTCATCCTCTAGTATCCGGGTCATTGTCATGTACTTCTCAAAATCATCCTCGAGTCTCTGGTTTGTTGTTCTGTGCTTCTCAAACTCATCCTTGAGTCTCTGGTTCGTTGTTATGTACTTCTCGAACTCATCCTCCGGCCTCTTAAAACCTTCGTCATCTATCCCTTCTGTGACCGCTCGTGCACTTCATGCTTGTTCCAGGCCGGGGAAAATTTCATTGACGTCATCAATTTGTGAAATAGGCCAACTTCTATGGCACATCTGTTTCGCACATTTGACCGTCTACTGCAGGAGCCAGCAGGCCTCCTCCCCTGGTGTTCTGGTGGTCACAGGAACCACAGTTCTTCTAACTACTACCACACTCTTAGACATCTCGAGTGAGGCCGCATCTCCGTTCCTCCCAATTATCTTCGCTGCTTCCTTTGTTGGTTGTTCATGCACACTCGTCGTTATTTCCCTTACTTCACCTGGAGTGCTTCGGCTCGAAATGAAATGTACCATTTCCACATATTTCTTGGAATTGCTCACTCAACTGTTTAATGTCATGCCTAATGATCATAATCCTTAGATATCCCAACTTGTCATCACTTGTATTTATGCTTGTCCCTCATGACCTTGCTGTATGATGATCAAATTGTTCATGTTTTTATCAAATTGCGTTCTCAAGTGTCATCATAAGCTTCCGCTGTCTGCTGTTGATCCCATGTCACAGTAATAATGTGCTGGGTGGGATCTCGCATGTGAAACATCGATAAGCACCCTTTTTTTCCATGCTGCCACTCCCGCATGCTAACCATATCCCAGTTTTTCTATGCTTCCATTCCTGCATGCTAACTGTCGACAAGCGTTCGTCCTTGTCATGCTTCCACTTTTGTGTCATTATTGTTTTTTTTGTTTTTGCTTTCGCACTTTATTTCTCAGCCTCTATGCACCCGGTCATGGCAATAGAGTTTCAACCGATTCCCATTTACTAGCTTTGGCAACAACATGCCATCTAAACTTTTTAACTGTACCACACCTTCGTTAGTGACAAAATCTATTGTGTAGGGACCTTTCCAATGCATATGTAACTTACCTGGATGCTTGGAAAACTTACTGTCGTAGAATAGAACCATATATCCTTGTTGAAGATGATTATGTATCGGTCATGCCAAGCCTTCTATCGATCATTCTCTACCTTTTGATGGAATCCTGTGATAAATAAATCCTCATTGAGCTATATCAATTGTACCAATTGTTCTTCAAGTGCTCCATCATCGCTCATCCCTGTGGCTGCTGCGATGCGCAGACTTGGCACAATATACTCGATTGACATGACTGCTTCATGTCCGTAAATGAGCTTGAATGGGGTCTGACCAGTCATTCGTTTTCACGTTGTGTGATACGACCAAAGTATCACCGAAATCTTCAAATCCCAATCATATTGGTCTAAGTTTCACACCTTTGTGAGGGAATGCTCCAATATTTTGTTGAACGCCTCAACTGTTCCATTCACTGGGTGATAGGGGGTACTCTTCTTGTGTTGAATTTCGAACTCCTCAGTCATTGCTGCGATTGTCTAATTTACAACGTGAGTGCCTTGGACACTCAACAGTATCTTTGGGCACCCAAACTTGGTGACCACGTTTTTGAAAAGAAACCTTGCTGCAGTCATAGTCGTGCAGTCCTTTACTGGTGCAGCTTTTTCCCATCATGTCAAATAATCTGTCGCAGTGATTATGTATCGTGATCCTATTCTTTTTCCTGAGGGGTTGATGGGTCCCACAAAGTAGACTTCCCACTTGTCGAAAGCCTACATCATCACTTGAGGCACTAAAGGGATTTCATCCCATCGTGACGGTTTCCCTGTTCTTTGACATACGTCACAGCTTTTTTCATAATCCGCAGCATCTCCATGCATTGTTGACCACCATAATCTAGCGCAAAGGATATTCCTAGCAGTGGAATGTCCTCCATAGTGTTGTCCTGCGATCCCATCGTGAGCTTCTCCTAAAATCCTTTCCTGCTCATGCAGAAGGACATATTATCAAAGTATTTCATCTAGTCCCATCTTATATAGTTTCCCAGCAATTAGTTGGAAGTCCGTCGCCTTGACAACCAATTTTTTCTTTTGGTTTGTAGTGAATTCCTCTGGTGCCATCCCTGTCACCAAAAATTGAATTATGTGCTCATAGTGGTCATCAACCATGACGACTATGAATAACTGAGCATCGGTAAACCCTTCATCAATATTTCGTTGTTCTTCTCCTGATTCTATCCTTGATAGATGATTCGTTCCTGCATTCAGTCGCCCTGGATTTACAATTATCTTGAAGTCAAATTCTTGAAAGAGTAAGAGCCATCGAAAATATTCCCCCCCAACACAGGCTTGTTCACTAGGTACTTGAGTGCTGAATGGTCAGTGAACATTTTAAAATGACCTCCAAGTAGATAGTTGTTGGGTCCAGGAAATGACCCTTTTTGGCCATCCTCATTACATCATTTTTCCTTGATTACATCCTATTTTCATAAGCTATACCTGTTCCTTTTCTCCAGTTCAACCAATAATATTGACAGGTATAATTTGTTATTGCTTTATTTGTTTTATGCCTAAGATTGTTAAGGTTCTGGATCCTAGTCCTTGATATATGCTAATCTGTGTGATTTCATTTAGTTAAGGTCTAAAGTGCAGGTGTATCAGCCAAATGGCACCAGCTGTTACTCTTCAAAGCCCGATTCCTCATAACTCCAAGGGACACCGCATTCCTCCACAAGAATCTGTAACAGGCCTCCACTGAAACATAACCCAGCTGCAACAAACAGGTCGCATTCCAGCTTTCCAAATCCATTGATCGATTGATTACTGGAGTAACAGCTCCTTCATGAGTAACAAACTTATTTAATACAGTTGTAACAGTCAGTTGTAACTCTGCAGCATGAAGATCAGATATCTTCATTGCTGCACAATTTTAGTGGATCGGGATCTGTACTTTCAATGTATAAATATGAGAAGGCTCTTGTAGCCTGGGGTTGGACAATTACCATTTTGCATAAGCTGTAACAGAGCACTTAGATTCAATTTCCATCATTAATATAAGAGCAGAGTTCTTCATTTCTGTGTCTTAATTTGTTTTGATTCTCGGCATCTCTGTCAGAAGGCCAGGGCCCTCCTTCTCACAGAGATAATCGGCTTAAGTAGGTAGGTTAATTTAGCTTTCTTTTTTTTGTGTGGCGTGGAATCATCGTATATGTTACTGTTAGCTGCAATAGAGGTTATCTTTCCTTTTGGTAGTTCACGATTGCATCTTGAATAGCTGTAACAGAATGGTGTGACAGTCGATTGTGTAGGTTAGTTTAGTTTAATGCATATGTGTTCGAATCAGCTGTAACAGCCAAGCTCAATTCCAATATCTTTCAGTTGTTTATGCTTTCTAGGATTTCCACTAATTATCTGTTAGAGTTCAAGCTTATGTTTAGATTATGGTTGTTGTTGTATCTTCAATTGGTTTATTAGAATAGGCAGGTTGTGATTGAGTAACAGTAGCTACTAGATGGATCATTTTGGTAAAGGTTGAATATTGTAGTTTGATAATTATAGGATTTAACTTCTTGCAAAAGTAATCTAGTTTATTTTCATTCTTAATTTTATAATTGCTGGGTTGATTTCTGTAGGAAGGTAACTGCAATTGAATTCCTAGATGTATGAGTTAGATTAGTTTTCTTTATGGAATGAGTTTGGATGGACAGACTGGTAGGATTATTATCTTCATTTAGTTAATCAACTGCTTGACATGTTTATGCATAGATTGTGCTTATTGCCATTGAAATAAAAAGACCTCCCTGGGTTTGACAATTTATATTGAGCATCCTGTGTGTTAGTTTTAATTAATTGACATATAGGGTGACCAACATTTTGGTGCCATTGGCGGGGAATGGTAATAGATAGACAGAGTTAGTATTTGGTTTCAGTTGATTTAATTTTGGTTTAATTATTTACAACATGCATGAATACAAGAAAAACAAATCGGGAACCCCCTTTGAATACTAACATTGCAGGTGGAAGAGGTCGAGGTCGTAACGTAGATCAGGGAAGACATACATACATTGATGAAATAATTGCTAGAGTTGATTCTTCCACTAGACCACCACGAACATCTATAGGTAGGGGAAATTATGTTCCTCCCAATCTTGAGAATTCAGCATCAACAGTGGAGAATACAACGGGGCCTTCAACTCCTGTTGCAGAAAATAAACCTCCTGAAGATAAGGGAAGTGCTATGGGTGCAACAGATAGAGAGGAGATCTATCATATCAATGGAACCAGAGTTACTAAATAAGTGTGGTTGGAGACTCGCTGAGTAGAAGAGGAATAGAGGAGGCGAGAAGAAGATATGAGAAGAGAAGAAGAAGCCAAAGCAGAGGAAGAACGCATAAAGGAAGTTGCTGAATTTTGGACTAGAACCATGGCTAGTAGAGAACAGGAAGGGGAGAACGAACATGGGGAGAACTGGGAAGAAGAAGGGGAAAATAATCATCCTGGTAACACTGTGGCTACATTAGAATTCCCTATCCTCCAAACACCTAGGGAAGCTCCCATGAAAAATATCTGACAATCAGTTCTCCCGAATTTTCATGGTAAGTCTTCTGAGGATCCTGATGAGTTTCTTTTTGAGTTTGATATCCTCTGTCGTAGATATGATTACACCTCTAGTGCTCAAAAGTTGAAGTTATTCCTAGCCACCTTGAAAGGAAATGCTCTGCACTGGTTCATGATTCTGGGTCATGAGACCATTACCACTTGGGACCAAATGAAAAACACCTTCCTTTCCAAGTACCAGGAGTATTGTAGAACTAGGGATAGAAAGGAGGAGTTGTTTAAAATGGTTCAGAAGGATGAACAAAGCTTGGAAGACTTTGTGGAAATATTGCTGTACAATTTACAAAGATCTGGTCATGCTGAAATTGGAAAGGACATGCTCAAGATCATTTTACTACGAGGAAATAGAGAGGACTACCTTGATATGTTGAATTTGGTGGGAAAAGGGGACATCTCGAAGGAACCTTTCGAGAATATTGTTGAATTATGTTGAAGGTACTCTAGGGGATCCTCTAGAACCAACAAACGAGACAAAGATCGAGACCAGGATGTCTTCACTAGGACTCGGAAGTTAGTTAGTGGAGGGGCCACTTGAGCAGAAATAGGAAACTTACTGGAGAATTTTAAAACATACATGATGAGATCCATTTCCTTAGAATTAGATGTCAAGAGAGCAAAGCAGAAGCAAGTAGTAGAAAACCTTACACTTGGTGTATTCTGTCCTAAATGTAGAAAAAAATACCCATTGAAAGAATGCCCACTGGAAAAAGTAGAGATATGCAGGATATGTGAACTAGAGCATGATACCAAGGAATGTCCTTCATTACATAAGGTCAAAGCAGTCCTGCAGGCATCCATTCCGGATTTGGAGCCAGCTTATTTCATTGCACAGAAGAAACCATGGCAACCTTGCAATCAAGGTATGAATCCAGACCCATCATTTTTCCTGAATAATATGAATGGAATGAACAATATGCATAATATGAATACACAATTACCTTCACATTATTCTAACAATCAGTGGTATCCATCTCAGAACCCAATGCAAAATACTAACTCATGGACACCATGGTCACAACAGTCAAACAATCAAGCTCCTTGGAATTCCAATTGGAGAAATTCTTACCAAGGAAATAACTTTCCCCATCACCAGACTCAGTGTCAACAGTATCCTCCTCAATAGTATCAACACCAACATTATCAGCAACCGCAAGTCCCATTCCAAAACAATGTTGCACCTATGAATGCACTGCTTTGACCACAACTACCTGCACAACCTAACCCGAACCCAAACAATAAAGCAGTCCACAAATTTGAGACTGCCAACATGCCTGTGTATTCCATCACCCAGATTCCCTGCAATGATACACAATTACAATCAGGGAGGGTGGTGGAACCTATTATCACTGAGGATGTTTCATCCCCAGTGATTGAAACTGGAGTGAATCAACACTATGAGAATATGGTTAATTCAGCAAGCCCCATCATTAAGGATGCTGATACTCCTACTGAAATAGTAGCTGAAACTCAAAGAGTAGCACACGATGTATCACAGCCTACACAGTTGATGAGAGAACTGCCATACCCTGAACGATTCGCTCTGCAGAAAATAGTGGAACATCCTCGATTCGATCTCTTGGGAGAATTGAAAAATTTGTATGTTAAAATTCCACTGTTACAGGCCCTCCATGATGTGCCCATTTATGCTAAAACTATTAGAGATTTATGTGTCAAGAAACCAAGAAGAAGGCCCAGGGACCCCCCCACTATCCATGTATTGGGAAAAATCTCCGAATTAATAATGGGGAAGGCCCCTGTGGAAAAATACGATGACCCTCAAAACCTGACTGTTATAGTTCACGTAGGGAACACAAAAATCCCTAATGTCTTGGTAGATTTAGGCGCAACTATTAATGTTATGACCATAGAGACTGTGAAGAAATTGGGACTCACTAACCTTCGGCCGACCCCTACTGTTTTGGAACTTGTCGACAGATCAACGATCAAGCCTAAGGGGATCCTAGATGACCTTGTGATCTTAGTTGAATCATGGGAATACCCTATGGATTTCTTGGTGTTACAGCTGAAATCCCAGTTGGGGGGACACCCACTGATCCTGGGAAGACTGTGGTTAGCCACAACAAATGCCTGTATTAGCTGTTGGTCAGGATCTATGACCATTTCATACAGGACTGAGATCAAGAGCCTAACTTTGTACCCTCCAGCTCGGCCAAGCAAAAAAGCTAAAACTCCATTGTGGGTGGATTTGGAGGAGGAAGAAGGTGTGTAGCTGTTATTAACAATAGGGAGAGCCTCAACATTTAAAGATGAAATAGAGGATGATGCCATTAATAGTTTCATCATTGAGCCCACGTCAGTCAATAAAAATGTCTATCAAATCTTGGATAGTACTTTAGCTGCAATAGAGAAAGAAAATATAATAGAAGAAACTCTAGTCAGTGATGCCGGTATAATTTCAATACTCAAAAATTCGAAGAGTGTTCCAGTAGAAATCGGGCCAGGGAAAACATTGAATATCAATCCAAATCTTGCGCCTAGCGAGTTGGAACAGCTAGTCACTTTGCTGAAACAACGTAGGGGAGCTTTCACTTGGAAGTACACAGACATGAAAGGGATTCCTTCCAATCTGTGCACCCATCACATTTATATTAAGAGCTACTCCAAGCTTGTGTGTCAACCACAATGAAGGATGAACCCGAACCTAATGTTAAATTTTCAGAATTTACTTCAATCTGATCTAGGATCTTAATTGAGAGAACAACATCTACAACAAATCTACAACATATCAATCATGGATACAATAATGCAAGCACATAAGAGACACAGAGTTTACTTGGGGAAAACCATAAAGGTGAAAAACCCCAATAACTTCCTCAGAGATAGATAGAGCAATGATACAACTAGGATACAAGAGATAGTCTTCTCCTAGCAGCAGAGCCTCCTCCTCCATAAGTGCACCACTCTCCAAAGTGTGAGTGAGAGAATAGAATGTGTAAAATGAGAGAGACACACTCTCTATTTATACACTAACTTGACTTGACCTTTACTCAACTAGGTCGGCCTCAACTTAACCACTTAACATAATACTGACTGGGCCGACCCCCACTAGGGTGGTCTAATAACCCTTTGACCCACATGACTTATATAGGGCCGACCCCAACAAGGTGGTCTAATAACCCATCAAGTATAATTTACGACACTTACAATATAAATGACGACACTTCCGTATAGAGGAATAATGACATCTCTATAGGAATACAATATACATATATGTGAAATACATTCCGAAGTTACATATACATCAACACTCCCTCTTAACTAGGAAGGTATTTCTCAACACAGGTCTTCTAGCACAAGTCATCTTCTCTGGATCATCGTCACTGGATAATCGTCATCGAGTCATCATCATTGTCACTGTTGCTGCTATCTCAATCAATCTTTGAATCTACTTGTCATAGGAAGTTCTACAGAGCCAGTCCTTTTTCATACTCGATGTAGGCCCACCACCTGCAGGTCTTCGTCATCACTGGACATACTATGGAAATATCAGGACTTATTACGTTCGTCACAAAACCTTAAAAGAGTCTCTTGACTAGCAAGAACTCTAAAGAGCATCTGAGGCCTTTTTCATCCTGTCTAGATCTCTGGGACTTATTACATGTGACCCCACCACAAAACCTTGAAAGAGAATCCCAAGACTGATTACGAGCACAAGGATCAACCTATTGGATCTCCCAGGGCACAAATTACATGTGGTCACCACAAAACCTCGAAAGAGCATCCCAGGACTGATTACGAGCACAAGGCTCAACCTATCGGATCTCCCAGGGCACAAATTACGTGTGGTCATGGAAAAACCTAGAAACAGCATCCCAGGACTGATTATGAGCACACGGCTCAACCTATCGAATCTCCTAGGGCACAAATTACATGCCTTAGGACAAAACCTTGAAAGAGCATCTGCCAGATATCCCAGAGCACAAATTACATGCCATAGGAAAAACCTCGAAAGACAAACTGCAGATCTCCCAGGGAACAAATTATATGTCCTCCCAAGGAAAACCTCGAAAGATCATTGCCAGATATCCCAGGGTACAAATTACATTCCATAGGCAAAAAATCAAAAGACTATCTACAAATCTCCCAGGGCACAAATTACATGCTTATCTGCAAAACCTGTTCTACGGCCACAGAGTATCAACCTGATACTCACCATACATCATCCTGATGTACACATGATCATCCTGATCATCATCACTGCAACATCCTGCTGCATGTCATCTAGAGCTACATCATGAAGCTCGTCATCCATGATCATCCTAATCATACAATGCATCTACCTGATGCATACCAAGTATCTACTTGATACATATCATCATACATGATCCACCTGATCATACAGTGTATCCACCTGTTACAAATAGAAATACATGATACATATCACCATACATGATCCACCTGATCATACTATGTATCCACCTGATACATATACAGATACATGGTCCAAGCCTCCAACATCATGCATATACAAAAATACATACAAGTGATCTGTTGTTGCAGCAACACCCCCCCCCAAATTTTGTACATATTGGGGCCCCTCCTTTCATTTTTTGTAGAAAGGCTGCCTTAAGAAGCCATCCTCAGCTTCTAACTTTGTTTTTCAACAAAAAATCTTGCCATAAACCACTCCAAGTCTGTGTAATGTCCCCCTCTATCATACCAGCGTGATAGAGAGGATCATTGCTCAATCCGGGCAGTTAGCCCTATATTCATTAAAATCAAACTCATTGATACAGAGACATGTATATGTGCATGCTATAGAACACAACAGAGATTAAATGAATAATGCTGATATCTAACATACATTCAAAATTCTTGTGACAGTCATTAAATAAAGACCCTTGCAGAATTATAAAGGGCATATGGAAATGCATAATCGTTGAATACACATCGGAAGTACATTCATTAGCACATCCATAATCCATTCCAGCTATTCATCAAAGGAACAATTGCAAAGTTACAAACACAAGAGAATACTTATCTTAATGAAGTAGTCCCAAACAACCAGCTACGCTTCTGCAACGTTCCACCCAACCGTAGGCCAGTGTGCTCCTCAATCTCTCAGCACCACTGCCACCCCCGAGCTGGGCATGATCTCCACAAGGAAAAAGGGGAAAACAGGCTCTCACATAGCCAAAGGTATGTCAAAATCAGCCAAGCCAATCAGAAATTGGGTTTCTCAGGCTGTTAAGAGATGGGTGCATATAACAGCAAAAGTGTAAGTGTTGGGCATGAGGAAAACGTTTTCCACAGTGGAATGCATGAGATGGGGTTTCAACTCACTTAGAAAAACGTGGAGAAACACAAAAACGAAATTGGAAGATGGGGAATAACCCTGGGAAGCCAAATCCGTTTTTAGAAAAACGTCCCTGGGCATTCTGGGGCAAAAACGACCTCCATACAGTCCCCCAAGTCGTGGCCCTTCTCTCCCCAGCTAATGTATATGCAAAAACGAACTCCCCGACATGGAAAAAATGCAGGATTGGGATGAAAACAGGTAGGGAAAGACCCAGCTAGCTCCAACTGCGTGAATGATCAAAGGCTGCCTGTTCAGAATGGCTTTGGGCACCATTTCGTGGGTGGTTTCTTGCCCCACAAGCAAAAACACGATTTTCCAAGTTGATGGCTTGCCCATGCACGAAATTGGCTGCCATACTCTTTCATTCCCAAGGCATTAACTGCCCCAACCAATTCCTTGGGAGAATTAAATGATTGGGTGCATGAGACAAAAATGGTAGTTGGTGGTTTATGGGTTTCCCCATTGACACATGGATTAATTCCATTGGCTCAAGGGTTTGAATAATTTCCCTCCCTTTTCCTTGTAGAACCATGCCCTATCTCTTTTGTTGCATAGCGTAGCCAGCTGTTGGTTTTTTTTTTCCATTAAATTTCGTATTTACATGATGTCTTAATTACATTGTGCTCCGCTAGCACAAGAACCATATGCATCTATTTTAATTGCCGATACATAAAATGACAAATCAGTGGCGGGGCCTTGGCCTTGAGCTCCTCACCATGACTAAATAACAATATTCACATCATTTACAATATTAATGCAATAGGGTCAAGCTGGGGACATTACATTCCCCTCCCCTTGGAATAACACCGTCCTCGGTGTTCCAACACTTTGGAATGAATACCCGCTTTACATATGTCCAAAATTCACAAAATGTGGTAGGTTTGTCCTGCAATTCACCCTTTACTTGGGTCTTTCAGGACTAAGTCCTTTGGTCTTTACAAGCTGCTTTTGCTGGCTAGGACCTTCTAGCTCTGCATGAGGACGTCGTTCCACAACAATTCCTTCTTTTCCTTTTCCCTCCAACTGGCCCACGAACTTGAAGAATTTACGGTTGGTTCCCTCTTGATATTCTCTTGTTGGGCAGTCACGAACGCAATGATTTCCTCCACATCCCCAACATTTCATTGGCGGCTTTACCTTTTCCTGGTCCATTTCCTTTGAGTCTTCCCACCTGGAATGTTTCTTACTAGGGCGATTGGATGAATGATTCTTCATTGACCCACTTTCCTTTCCCTTGCTGATTGCTTCCGGAATGCTTTTTACCTCTTTTTGCAAACGAATAGAGTCCTGCAAAGCCTCATGGTTTCTCTCATTCTGTTGCCTCTGTAGCTTGAGCATCTCCCCAAGATTCTCTTGGGTCCTGACAATTGTTTGAAGAAGACTTTCAGCCAACTCTAATAGCCCTTGGTCTGCTGCCATGGTCAATGGGCACAACTAAACACACTTTGCTTACTAGCAATACTTTCTTATGCCGGCCGCAACCAATTGTTTCACTTTCTTACCTGTGAAATTCATCATGGGAATTCTTTGTTAGGACAAGCATAGCATAAACATTTAGGATTAGTCAATTATTTTCCTAATTGACATGGAATGTCCATGCTTTATTCATGGGACTTCCATACTTTTCATGCTTTCCCATCATACACATGAACTCATTCATGTGCATCTTTTCACAGGAAATTTACTACTTCAGCATTCACAATTCATCTCAAGCAATTACACACAATCTATTTTCAGCCATGATATGCACTCAACAATATTTTGTTTTATAAATGCATCAATCAAAAGGAAAGAGAAGAGTAGGGGTTTCTCCCTCTTAGTCTTGTTCTATTATGGAGCTACACCATCGCTGTGGTTTCATGCTCCTTAGTCTCTTTCACTTCAATGTGAATGCTTTGACTTTCCTTTCTTGGCTATGACACTTAGTGTCTAAGGTCTGCATATAGATTTCAACCAGGGAACCCTTCCCCATTGTCGCTTACAGAGCCTTTGGCTGCTAGGACCCACACAGTTCCATTAGCACCATCTTTCATTACTGCTCATACTGAGCTTTTTAGGACGGTCACATGTCCACATGCATCTTTAATATGCCTTCATAGTCCTTGCTTCCAGCAATACCTACACTCAATCATTGAATCAAATCACATGTTTAGTTCATTTTCATAGGGTTTTTCTCTAAGCAAGAATTTTAGGAAATCCTAACCAAATCATATATACACGTATTTTCATGAGCAAGAAGCTGCAAGGTAACTGAATACTTATATGTATTGGATGTCGGCACTTTACTCCACAGGATCCTTCTTCGCTTTCCAAGCATTGGATTTCCCGTGGATACAACAACGAATGCTGGGCCAGCACGCAGGCTACTTCACAACCATTCGAATAGGCAATGCCATGCCAGTACAATGACTGGTTTTATCAATTTTTTTAAGGGGTGTTGGGCCAGCGTACACGCTGCTTTACCATATCAAGTGGTTAATGCCCAACTAGTCACTCTCTGGACTTATCAAGAACTTTATAGCGTTCAACCAGCTACTCCCTGGATTTCTTAATAATTTATATCGCCCACTCATTTACTCTCTAGATTTACCAGCAATTTATATCGCCCACTCATTTACTTTCTGGGTTTACCAGCAATTTATATCGCCCACTCATTTACTTTCTGGGTTTACCAGCAATTCATAATCTTTCAGGGTCTTTCCTTCCTGCAACGACCAAGGTTTCCAACAAAGAAACAATAGTGTATCAGCTTAGCTGTTAAAAGATTTACACCTGTAATCTTCATTATTCCAAACAATACATAAATGAAAACGAATACTTATCTGTAGTGTGCGTTTCCCCTCTGGTCCACAGGATCCTGCTTCGCTTTGCAAGCCTTGGGATCGCATATGGACTTGGATATAGTTAATGCTTAACCAGTATGCCTCCCCATCAGCTGGATTTAACAAGCATGTGGTGGTGCCCAACCAGTCCCATACCTGGTTGGCCCTCTCCAGTGCCGAGCCAGCACATTCGTCTGGGTCATCGACCAATGGAAGGAAACTGCGCCACCGACCATCATAGGTCAAGGCTCTGCTATGGAGCCATAGGTATCTCAGGGTTTCCAGTCAGTCATCGGCGCCCGCCCTCCCACTGCTATCCCAATAGATTTTTTCAGGGTTTCCAGTCAGTCATCGACGCCCGCCCTCCCACTGCTGACCCAATAGGCATCTCAGGGTTTCTAGTCAGTCATCGGCGCCCGCCCTCCCACTGCTGTCCCAATAGAGATTTTCATGCCTTTACCAATGCCACCACATCTTCTTGCACCATAACCCTTCACACACATTGGCTCTTTATTTATACAAGGACGCCACTCCTTCTTTTGTGCAATTCGGTGGTTCCTTTTAGGAACATTATAGGTGACTTTCTTGACTGCAGGTTAACATGACCCCTACTCACACAAGGATGATACCTTCTCTTATTACACAGCTCTTCGGGCCTGTCCATCCCTTCTGGTAATATTTCTCGTGAGCATAGAAAGGTTGCCAATTCCCATATAGTCTCTTTGCGTACCCTTCTTCACTTTGCCCTTTAATGTGCAGTATCAATCTGCATCTGTGTAGGCTGACAACACAAGAAGGATAAGCAAGCTCATCAGTATTGCTATTCAATTCTTAACCACATTCCATATCATCCACTACCAAGTATTGAAACACCAAGAATGCGTCCATTCCCTTAGGGTGTAGTCAATATTGAAAACCCTATCATGACCCAACACTTAGAAAAGGTGTGCACCCCCTTTCTAACGTGCGCCATGTAGGCCCTAATCATACTCAAGCATTCTGCAATGATATAAATAAGATGGAGCATGCTATGCGTATTAACCCTAATAATTTAGACATGCATGTTCTTGTCTAGGGTCACGGAATACTCATTCATTTTGCAGATTTGTCTCACATGCCTTCTGGGCGTAGCTTTACCATCTCACTTTCATGGTTTTACCGTCATGCGGTTTGGCTAAGACATTATCAATGGCGTTTCACCCGAAACCCATTTCCAAAGCATGGGGTCTCTCCCATTTGGTTTGGCTTCTGCAGGCCATCACACATGATCTCCCTGCAATGTGTCATCCTGGCACACTTTATCAAATAGCCAAACCGTCAGCAACATTTAGCAATAAGCTTCAAATACGATTGTTCCATAACCAATCAATAGCATTCATAATTAAATTTAATATGTATTTACAATTCTGTCTCCTACAGAAATTAGTTTTCTTATCCATGAGGCTATCCTCATATTGTTCGGCTCCTGTAAGGGACACCACTCTGCCCGTTATGGTCTTATGCCTGCTGCCATACATGAGCATCCACTTACAACATGTCCTCCTGACACATTTTCATATAAGCCAAACAGTCATTAGCAATTATTAGCAAAATTTCAAATCCGAAATATTTACCAATCTGAGATTTACAACTGTTCTTACTAACAGAACTTAGAGCTCTCAACCATGAGATTCCTTCTCATAAGCTCTAGATCAAATTTCACAGTCATATCATTCATACAACTCTGTCCTTTCACAGAGCATTCTAGCAGCCCATCGATCATGATTGGGATGTTCATGCACTTACTATTCTGCATTCATAACAGCCCATGAAATGGTCCTAGAATTATTATCAATTCATCATTTCATTCATTATTTATTTTGCAACGACATATGTATCATCCCTATGCATTCATACAATGCATCATAAGGTTTATAAAATCTCTTAATGCACATCGACTCAATGCTACTTCGCATTGTTTCATGAGTACTATGCATTCACGCATATTATGATCGAAACATGACTATCTCATATATCTTGCATTTCCATAATCAGGACCACCAGTCCTCACTTGCTTTGGTTACCAAGCACATAACAATCATACACATGGCATGATACAAATTCATATGAATGCATTGAGATTTCTAAATGGTCATAGGGTGTAAGGATCATTTCCTTCACTTACCCACACCTCACCAAGCTTGGTAGGTTAACAGTCCCGAGCGATATTTAATATCATAAGCAAACTGTCTCAACATAACTCATACATAGTTGAAGGGATCTTACCAAATCTTTTTCCAACATTCATGCAATTTGGCACCAATAACCATTACCTATATGGTTACCATTAACATCGTCTGATGTTACCTGATCAGTTGGCCTCTTACCAAGGCTGCTCAGTTCTTTTTCCAATTTTATGATCCTAGACTCGTTGCACCATCCTTTCTGCATAAGGTTGTTGGCTTTATGCAACAACATCCTCAACACATTTAGCCATGCCCTTTGTTATCTTTGGTCCTACACCAATACCAACATCAATAGTGATTATCAACCACGATATTCTCCATTAGTGGTTCATTGCATATGCATACTTCATTATTCTACCAATATGCAATATCCCATTTATGCACAATCATTTCTCATATGCACTATGCAATATTTGTTAAGATGCCATCTAGTGCATATACCTTTATGTAATCCCTTATATTTCTAACATTTTTATGCCCTATGACAATTTTGTAAAAATAACAAAATAGGGGTTTAAGGAATTCTTCCCTTTTTGGTCCCTCTTTGTAACATGGAATTCCTCTTCCATATCATGCAATTGTAGAAATTACCCATATCCGACAACAAGATTTGTTTGTCAAAACAGCCGCTGGCACTCTTCTGCACTAAAATTATATGATATATGTAGACCTCCTTCAAACTCTGGTCATGCATCATTGTTCCCTGCTAGACAAGATTTCCAATGCCTGTCTATATGCTCCATTATGACATCAGGTGCGGGAACTGCATCCTTTCAAAAATGACAACTTTCACTCCCATTCTGCACATTTTACACAGTTGCATTATATTCTCAGAAATTCACAAATTACTTCATGCATGTGGGAAGAATGCCATACTAACAATTCGTCAAATCATAAACAAAGACACATGAGGGGGAAAAAGAAAGGGGGGTCAAGGGGGCTTGCCCCCTTGCAGTTTGCTGAATCCTTCCGCGATGGACGGTTCACGGATTGCTCTCGCAACTGCGGGGCGGTTCACGGTAAGCTTCCGCAATAAGCGATCCGGTTGACTGAAGCCCTCCGCAATTGTGGGGCGTTTGGATGAACCATTTTGCAATTGTGGGGCGACTCGGCAACGGCTTCCGCGCGACGCGGTTCGGCAACGGCTTCCGCAATTGCGGAGCAGTTCACTGAACGCTTCCGCAATTGCGGAGCAGTTCGCCGAACGCTTCCGCAATGGCGGGGCGAATCGCCGAACGCTCGGGCAATTGTGGAGCCATTCGGCGAAGGCTTCCGCAGCTTCGGAGCCGTTCGCGGAATGCTCCCGCCGTTGCGCGGAATGCTTCCGGGGGTTTCTGGCAATTTGCGAAATGCTTTGCGGAAAGACTTGCGGAATGCTTCCGTGATTTCAGAACGATTCGCCGAAGTCTTCCGCAATTGCGGAACGATTCGGCGAAGTCTTCCGCGATTTCGGAATGATTCGTCGAAGTCTTCCGCAACTTCGGAACGACTCGCCGAACTCTTCCGCGTTTGCGGAACGATTCGCGGAATCCTTCCGAAATTTCGGAAGAGAATTCCTTCCGCAATTTCGGAAGAGAATTCTTTCCAAAATTTCCGATACTTAGAAAAATTTTCACTTAAAAACATTTTTCTCTGTTGTTTCGGAGCAGTTGGCTGAATTCTTCCACAATTGCGGGAAGGTTCGCCGAACGCTTCCGAAATTGTGGGAAGGTTCGCGGAACTCTTCCGCAATTGCGGAAAGGTTCGCGGAACCTTTCCGCAGTTTCGGGAGGACTCCCCGAAACAGACTCAAAATCAAAATTTCCAGAAATAAGCTTAAACCAAAATTTTTCAAAACTGTTAAGGAAAATTTTTAAAATCTTCCCTTCTAATTGCTATCAGGTTTGGCCCATAGAGGCCCAATGCTGCAACGCAGCTCTGATACCATAATGTAATGTCCCCCTCTATCATACCAGCGTGATAGAGAGGATCATTGCTCAATCCAGGCAGTTAGCCCTATATTCATTAAAATCAAACTCATTGATACAGAGACATGTATATGTGCATGCTATAGAACACAACAGAGATTAAATGAATAATGCTGATATCTAACATACATTCAAAATTCTTGTGATAGTCATTAAATAAAGACCCTTGCAGAATTATAAAGGGCATATGGAAATGCATAATCGTTGAATACACAGCGAAAGTAAATTCATTAGCACATCCATAATCCATTCCAGCTATTCATCAAAGGAGCAATTGCAAAGTTACAAACACAAGAGAATACTTATCTTAATGAAGTAGTCCCAAACAACCAGCTACGCTTCTGCAACGTTCCACCCAACCGTAGGCCAGTGTGCTCCTCAATCTCTCAGCACCACTGCCACCCCCGAGCTGGGCATGATCTCCATAAGGAAAAAGGGGAAAACAGGCTCTCACATAGCCAAAGGTATGTCAAAATCAGCCAAGCCAATCAGAAATTGGGTTTCTCAGGCTGTTAAGAGATGGGTGCATATAACAGCAAAAGTGTAAGTGCTGGGCATGAGGAAAACGTTTTCCACAGTGGAATGCATGAGATGGGGTTTCAACTCACTCAGAAAAACGTGGAGAAACACAAAAACAAAATTGGAAGATGGGGAATAACCCTGGGAAGCCAAATCCGTTTTTAGAAAAACGTCCCTGGGCATTCTGGGGCAAAAACGACCTCCATACAGTCCCCCAAGTCGTGGCCCTTCTCTCCCCAGCTAATGTATATGTAAAAACGAACTCCCCGGCATGGAAAAAATGCAGGATTGGGATGAAAACAGGTAGGGAAAGACCCAGCTAGCTCCAACTGCGTGAATGATCAAAGGTTGCCTGTTCAGAATGGCTTTAGGCACCATTTCGTGGGTGGTTTCTTGCCCCACAAGCAAAAACACGATTTTCCAAGTTGATGGCTTGCCCATGCACGAAATTGGCTGCCATACTCTTTCATTCCCAAGGCATTAACTGCCCCAACCAATTCCTTGGGAGAATTAAATGATTGGGTGCATGAGACAAAAATGGTAGTTGGTGGTTTATGGGTTTCCCCATTGACACATGGATTAATTCCATTGGCTCAAGGGTTTGAATAATTTCCCTCCCTTTTCCTTGTAGAACCATGCCCTATCTCTTTTGTTGCATAGCGTAGCCAGCTGTTGGTTTTTTTTTTTCCATTAAATTTCATATTTACATGATGTCTTAATTACATTGTACTCCGCTAGCACAAGAACCATATGCATCTATTTTAATTGCCGATACATAAAACGACAAATCAGTGGCGGGGCCTTGGCCTTGAGTTCCTCACCATGACTAAATAACAATATTCACATCGTTTACAATATTAATGCAATAGGGTCAAGCTGGGGACATTACAGTCTGCCAGAAAAATCTTGTTTCTGAACAGAAAATTTTTCGTGAAGTCTTCCTGGAAATCGCGGAATGATTTGACAAAGCCCCGCAGTTGCGGAAGCCTTTTGTTTAAACTCCTGAAAAAGGACTTAGAAAACTTTTCTTTTTTGCGGAGAGATTCGGGTTTTCCTCCCGAAACTGCGGGAACTATTCGTCTAAACTTCCCGAAAAGATTTGTAAGTTCTTGTTAAAAAATTGCGGAAGCTTCTGATGATTTTTCCCCGAAACGGCGGAAGAATTTAACGAAGCCGCTCGAAACTTGCGGAAGCCGTTCGCATAAAACTCCTGAAAAAGACTTATAAATTTTCGTTGGAAAGTTGCGGAAGCCATTGGATAATTCTTTCCGAAACGGCGGAGCTATTCGTCAAAACTTTCCGCAGTTGCGGAGGAATTCGGATTTTCCGTTCGAAATGGCAGAAGCCATTAGCATAAACTTTCCAAAAGGGACTTAGAAGTTTTTGAAAGTTTGCGGAACGTGCCAAGGAAGCTCCACGGAACCATTCAGCTTTGTCTCCCGAAAATGCGGAGCCTTTCCAGCTATCCTCCCGCGGTTGCGCAAGGCAATCACATGAGCCTCTCGAAAAAATCTTCGAAATTGTTATCGAAAGCTTGCGGAAGCACTCGAGTTTCCCTCCCGAAACGACAGGCACCATTAGACAAATCTCCCCAAAACTTTGAAAAGAACTTAGAGGTTTTATTTGGAATTTGTGGAATCCTTTGGACTTTTCCGCCCGAGAGTTGCAGAAGCCGTTCGCATAAGCCTCCCGCAACTGCGGAAACCTTCGCGTTTTCATCCCGAAGCCTCACCGAGAGAACTTTGCGGGACTATTCGGGTTTTCCTTCCGCAATTGCGGAAGTCTTTTGTGGGAGCCGTCACCATATCTTTCCGAAGCTGCGCGAGGACTTAGAAATTTTTTTGAAAGTTGCCCACCGAGAGAATTCGCTCATTCCTCCCGAAATAGCGGAAGCTTCTGCGTTATCCTTCCGAAAGATTTGAGCTTTGCGGAACGTTTGGGTTTCCCTCCACGTCGCGGAATCCTTTTGCGGGATCCATTCGCCATTGTTCCCCGAAACGGCGAAAGCGTTCGCTATATCCTTCCGCAACGGCGGGTGAAATTCACAAGTTTGTCCCGCAGGAGGCGGTCATGCGCGAATCGAGAATATTTGATTTGACGTCGACGTACCCGTATTAAACCCGTTTTAAATGCGCCACCCACCCCGCACGTGCCAGCTTATTTAAATAGACGGTGGGGGCTCGAGCCAAACATGTTGTTATTTCTTGATTGGAAGATTTGTTGGACGCCGCGCAACCGCTCCAGCTCAGCCTACTTGTCCACGTTCACGGCCACCTCATTCAACTATCTTCATGGTGCCAGGTAAGAATTTTAACCATTAAATTTGCCTCTCCTACGCGTTAGATTACTATTGGATTGTCCTTGTTTGAAGACGATTGGTCTAGGTTGGATTGTGACGGGCAAAATGCTCGTCATGAGCTACTTTGACCGTCAAATTACAGTCGAAATTCCATTGTTTTTTGTCATACAAAACATAGAAATATTAAAATGTTTGAGCGTCAACTCCGACGGGTGGAATCTTCCCAAACTCCTACCCTGGCCGCAGGCATCGTTAGCTTGTGGCTTTTAAAAGTCACCAAGCCCCGTTAAGGTCTCGTCTCTATCAGCCGAAAGCCAAACCTATGACCGCCCGAAAATTTTCATCACCTGCATCCTCGGCGTCGGTAACCCCGGTTCAAGTTTCAAGCTTACCTTAGAACGCCTCGCCAAGTGCTATCAGATAACCATAGCAGTCGAAACCCTTGTCAGCTTATAAATTTGAAAAAAACGGCTCCTCCTTTCGTCGCTGAGTCATTTCACCCCCAGACTTCCCCGCCACTAACCTTTTAAAAGCACAATGACGAAGGTCACCATTTCTCCTAGAGCTAGCCCGAGAGTGGATTGTTTCCGCGACATACCTATCCTCTCGGGAGCATTCCAAACCCATCCCTTTAAAAGAATCAAATTTCTATAATTATGTTTCTTGTTGGAATGATGTATTTTGCTTCCTAAACATACAGCTTCACATTGCATTTATCTCATTAACATGTTAGAATGGTGATGCTCTTGAAATCTCACAGAATGTTGCTCATTTTTATGATGATGTATATTTGGTTGCTATCAGGGATAAGTCAAAATGCCAAAAGGTGGTAAGAAGAAGGCTAAAATGACAGAAAATAAGCCTACGCCACTTAAAACTAAAACCTCACTCCAGGATACTAGGTGCACCACCGGTGTTCCTCCAAAAATCCGCTAGGGTGACATTTACAGGATGATCCGAGACCAGGATGTCCCGGGAATGTTTTTAGAAGAGGAGCAGATTTATCTAAATATCAAAGCTTCAGGCATAACCAGAGCTGCTACCCGCCCCGAATTATTCCTCTGTGCTGAAGTAATCGGATGGATACTCCAACATGCCGATGCGGAAGGAAGAGTAATTCATGACAGCGGGAAGATAGCCATTTCCTCATTTCACCCCGCATACCTGGCCGCAGCCTACAAATTTCCCCGCTCCCAACAATCTCTGATTGATGAATGGCTGGGCCAAATGAATAACGTTGAGATGGCCAAAAAGCTACTAGTAGCAGGCAAGCATTTGAGAAAGAAAGGAAATGACGAATATGACGTATAGAATCTGAGACCTCCTTTCAGATTGATCGCCTTGATGTTGTGCAGAATCTTCGGCATGCCACATGGCACCATGTACAAGATTCAGTGGGTCCCTATCATCCACTTCGTGGCATTTAAAGGAACTGTGTTTGACTGGGCCACTCTCCTGTCGGATAGTTTGGCCTCAACGATAGTTGCTGCTAGAGAAGGACTAGCCTTGAAGAAGGCTGAATTTTTCATGGCCTCATATCTGATTGATTGTATTTTGGCCAAGGTGGACTTCCCCAAATTGGGCAGCACATGGGATAAGGCCACCACCCCGGTTTATACCGTTTTCAGGATGATGTGGGCCCATAATTACAAACCTAGCTACAAGCTTATTTGTGAGGGTTTCATCATGCCCCTATATGAGAAGATATTCAAGGAGGAGCCCAACTGCCTATCAGAGCACGCGGTGGAAGTCCTTGAGAATTACGGGGATTTTTACTTTTCAGAGCAAGGAACCTACCTCAGAATTTTTGGAGGGACTAAAGCTCCATACATCTTGCCGCAGTATGCCACAGATTATGTGGTCCTTAAGGAAGCAGTGAGACAAATCTTCCTGGATGGAATTGGAGCAATGCTCCACGAACAACATAAGGCTTCCTTTCCCCCTCTACCTTTCTGCATAGGTGCTTACAAGTTCTCGGGGGTTGCCTCAGCCGAAGAGTTTGTTCAGGAGCTGAAAGCCTTCCACTTCGGTGAGGTGATCTTCCACAGGAATGACAGGAAGGTAAAAGTGGCTGAGCACTGTAGGGAAATCTATGCTCATTTTGAGTACTCTCACTATCCCGATGCCGAGGAAGAGGTATTTAGGGGCATCAGCAACATGGATGAGCTGCGAACCTTTCACCAAGGAAGTGGAGCAAGTTCTGGCTCCACCAAGATTCAGAAGACCAGCCAGCAGAAGGAGAAAGAAGCTGATGATGCTCGAGCTCAGGAAGAGCTCATATTAAGAGAGGAGGCCAGGTTACTCCAGGAGGCTGAAAAAGCCAGGTTACTGCAGGAAGCTGAAGTGGCAAGAATGCAATAAGAAGCCGAAAGTGAGAGGCTGCAGAAAGAAGCAGAGGAAGCCGAACAACAGAAGGAGGCTGAAGATGAAAAGCGGTAGAAAGGAGATGAAGGTCAGCCACAAGTTGAAGGAGGGGAAGGAGGATAGGAAGCTGAACGAAAAGTAGAAGAAGAGCTAAAAGCAGGGGAAGATGCCCAAGCAAGTGGGTCCGGTGTCCAAGACATGGAAGTAGATGCACCTCAAGTAGGTGGCTCTAGTACCCAAAATGTGGGAGTAGATCCAGCTTAGGAAGTCCGGACCCCACCTGCTGAAGAAGAAATAGACATTATGGATCGCCCAATTGTCCCCTACACTCCATCGGGAAAACATACAGTGTCCAGGTGGAATGAGTTTGTCTATGACAAGAAAAGGAAAGCAATGGTCCTCAAATCGGAAGAGAGGATCAAAAGTCCCTTCCAGGAGGACATCATTACCCACCGGGAGGTCACTGTAATGCGGAATACAGATAAAGATCCCTTTGCTATGGCATCCGCAGTTGTAGAAACAACAAAAGCATCACTGGACAATGTAGGTGTTATAGTTAGAGAAAATGCATTGACAAAGAAGAGAGCTCATACGCTACAACAGACTGTGGCTAATGAGCAAGCCTACAGGGATCTTGTGGTGAACAAGTATAATTGCCTGTACGCCGAGCATAAAGAGCTGTCAGACAAATATAACCGGTTAGAGGAAGAGAAGGAGCAGCTATCAGTCCTGATGATGATTGAAGAAGCAAAAAAGAATGACGCAGTAGCTAGAGTGTCCTAGCTTGAAACAGACAAGCTGGAATTAGCTAAGCAATTGGGGCAAGCTGATAACAGAACGATGGACGTGTCTCCCTTCCATGAGCTGTCCTGCAGCATTTTGAAGCAAGTGCATGACACTCAGGAGCTAATCACTAATGAGGTTTGCAAGCTCAAGGCCATGGTGGTCAGGTTAAAAGAAATTAATGCGGAGGCCCATAGGCTCAAAGCTAAGCATACCCGTGTCAAGGCAAATATCATGAGCCAAATAAAATGGTGAGAAGGAAAAGGGGATTTCCCCGCACATCTCCCATTCAAATCTGTGGAGGGTTTTAATGAAGATGTGGCCCTTTTGGACTTCTGCAGAAACTGTGGAAGTAAGCTGATAGCCAGTGTGCAAGGAACAAGGAATAGGATCAATGGTCTGTATCAAAGAATCCAGGAAGTGCATGACAGGTGCAAATTGAATTTCCCACAATCCCTCGATGACTTCCCAGATTCAGAACAACGCTTGGCTGAGCTAAAGGAAGAGATGGGCATCCAAACCGAATACGTGAAGAAAATTGATGTCCTAGCAATTGATGACTTACAACATTATATTGGAATGTCATCAGTCCACAGCCATTTGCTTAAAGAAGTGCATCAAGCTGCAGTAACAGAGGTTCAAAGCATTGGAGCAGAGTTCGGGAAGAATGTGACTTCTCAGAAAATCTTGTTCCCTGCTGCAACAAACATAGTCATAAGGGACATGGGTATATGGTATAGTTACATAGCGCAGGAGGAGAAGAAATCAGCAGCAGTAGCAGGAGCAACAGAAAATCCAGAATCTTCTCTCCCAATAGCCCTTCCAGCAACAACAGTGGGCTCGATTCCCTCTTCCCCATCAGTGGCAGAAATTTCAGCCAGCTCAATCCCTTCTTCCCAAGTAGAAGCAACAACAACAATGGGTTCGAGTGCCTCTCCTAAGGCAACATCAGCAGCATCAGTTGATTTGGGCGATCCTCTTCCAGTAGAAGCTCACGCATAGGAGTGAAATCGCTGATTTTAGAATATTATTTCTGATATGTTGTGTTTTTAAGCTCTCAAATGTGTAAAGCGTGAGCTATGGGATAGCTGTCCATTTTCTTTTGTTAAATTTTTTTGTAAAAGGAATAGTCACATTTTTTGGTCTATTATAGAAGAAATTCCTGTAGGTGACAAGTGGAAGAGGCTAGGTGGCAGCCCAAAGGGCAAATTTGTAATTATAAATAGAAGTTAGGAATGATTAGACAGGACTTTTGGCAGGGAATGAATTTTTGATACCTGTACGAGCTATCTTGTATTGGTTCTATGAAAACAGAATTTTCTAATAAAAGCCTAGAGATGGACGTTTTGCATGGGAATGAAAGATGGATGTGTATTGGACTATTCCAGTGATTTCCATACTGTAATGTGAGATCATTCTTACTATCTGAATTATTTCTTTGTAGCAATGATTTTTGCTCCTTCCTGTGCAAACGATTTTCTCTATTTTGTGAGCAATGAATGTGTTTCATATTAAATCAGGAGCTATCTGCTGATATCTTTATCTTTGCTGTAGAGTTCTCTTTTAGATTAAATGGCTAGCTGTTCTTTCTTTAAGATAACTCCTATAGCTCATTGTTCATGCCTTTAAATTTGCTCCTTGCAGGGATCTTTAGATTTATTTCAGTTTGTTTACACTTAGATCTGTTTCTTTCATTCTTTCCATTTAGATTAGATAATTTTGCTTCTTTCTTTCATGAGTAATGAAATGTGTTTTATATTAAATTAGAAGCTATCTTCTAAAGATCTTTTATCTTGTTGTAGCTTTATCTGTAAGAATTGATGGCTATCTGTTCTTTCTTTATGATATCTGTTATAGCTCATTGCTCATCCTTTAAATGTGTTCCTTGCAAGGATAGGTAGATTTACTTCAGTTTTTAGATATGTTTAGTTTTTCATTTAGATCAGATATAAATTAGGCACTTGCATCTCATTAAAAAACATAAAATCCAAAAGAAAGGTGGATCGGGCCATAACCGGTATAATCGAAATTAAACTCCAAACCCACGATTGCCGGAACCGCTAACCGGACGGATTCCCTATACCAAACGGTAGATAATATAATTGGGATCATCTATCGGGGAGAATCCCTTTCTGATTGATGCTATGATATCCGAGGCATCAACATGATCCAACTGGTCATATCCAACATCCAACATGATGCGTACATACATATAAATGATCCAACTGAACATATCTAGCGTCCAACATGATGCGTACATACATATACATATAAATGATCCAACTGATCATATCCAACATCCAACATGATGCATACACAGAGCAGTAACTGGAGCATCGTCCTGATGCTCATCATCCAGCACTTATATCCACAGCCATGTGAGGATCCTCCTTCCAGCATGCTTGGAATGGCTTCTGCAAATGTGTCCATCACTTCTTCTTCGAAGTGTCATCAATCTGAAGAACACCAAGCCTCTCCCTGAAGTACTCGAACTTCACTCTGGCTAGTAGCTTCATCAACACATCTGCAATCTACTCGTCCGTCGCAATGTACAGGAGCTTCACAGCTCCTCTCTGCACCATATCCCTAATATAGTGATATTTGATCTCCAAGTGTTTCGACCTATCATGAAACACTGGGTTCTCAGATAGCTTCACACAACTCTGTTTATCACAAATGATACCAGTAGCATCCAATGGGAGATCAAATAACTCAGACAGTAGCTTCCATAGCCATACTACCTCACAACTAGCTGAACAGGCTGCAACATACTCTACCTCAGTTGTACTCAGTACTACGTAGGACTGCTTCCTACTAAACCAAGAGATCACACCTGATCCCATACTTAAGCAACATCCAGATGTCCTCTTCCTATCTGTAGCACTGCCAGCCCAATCTAAATCAACATAACCCTGCAGGTTAAACTTTTGATTCACTTCATACCTGAGCCCATAATCCATTGTACCCTTCAGGTACCTCAGAACATGCTTTATAGCAACCAGGTGAACACTCCTCGGATCTGTCAGGAACTGACTCAATGTGTTCACAGCAAAGCAAATATCTGGTCTCGTGTTCGTCAGGTACATTAAGGACCCAATCATCTGACGATACATAGAGACATCAGCTGGCTCAGATGAAGCATCACATAGAAGCTTCAGATTCGATGCCATAGGTGTGGCCATGGCCTTGCAATCCATCATCTCGAACCTCTTCAGGATCTCTACTGCATACTTTCCTTGTCCAAGGAAGATTCCATCTGCACTCTGCCACACCTCCATGCCAAAAAACAAATATTGCAACATTCCCAAATCTTTCATATCGAACTTGGTAGTAAGCTTCCTTTTAGTAGCTGCAATCAATCTGTCATCTCCTGTTACAAATAAGTCATCCACATACAGGAGTAGAATCACAGGATTCCCTTCCTCAACCTTGTAGTAAATGTTGGAATCCGCTTTACTCTCGGTAAAGCCCAAACTAGATAGAAAGCTGTCTATCCTACCAAGTTCTGCACATATATATGACTACACCATTCAAAAAAGCTGTCTTGGAATCCATCTAGTGTATCTTTTATTTCATCACTTTTATATTTCTCTATGCTGCCATCTGCAACATGCTTGATCTAATAGTTCCATTTGGAAGTCACAACAGACTTCCCTTTAGCTCTTGGGACCGCATCCCAAACATCGTTCTTCATGATCGACGGATCAAGGCATTCTTCCCATATCCTGGGAACTTCAATATCTTCAATAGATAATTTTGTTGCTTGAATAAATGTTGTAGTCCTTCTTTTGTAGGTGAAGGTATACGGTCGTTCCTACAAAACAAGTTAAATTGCATGATTAGAACCATCTCATAATTTTTAGACAAATTCTTACACATAAAGAAATATGTCATACAATCATGCAATTATCTTAGCCAATGCATCAATACAACATTTATCCATGTTTCATAACTTTCTAGATGCCTTCCAGTCTCTACCAGAACATTGTTAAGAGTGTGCACAACTCCCAACATGTCGGCAAAGAGGTTTCATTCTAGATAAGTAGCAATGGAATGTTGTACAGTGCCATATGCCACTTACCCATCATATGCATATTAGTAGTATCTTGTTTATTAATGCAAATATGCAAAATACAAATCCTAAGTCTAGGAACATAAGCATATGTATCATTGAACAATTTTATTTAAACAAACAAATATGTAAGAAATGGTAATTAAAATACTTATCTTTGTTTGTTTGTTGGGTGGACTCCCTCTGAGTCTTTGCTTTCTTGCAAGAGCTGCTGAAGTAGCTTCTTCTACACCTTTCTGTTGTGGAATGAAGAAAGATGGTCAACTCCCTTTGAATATTTGCATCCTTGCAGAAGCTGCTGTAGTGTGCTCCCTCTTGATCTTTGCTTCCTCGATTACCTGTTCTTGAAATTATATTCATCCTTGGTCCCTATGCATGCTTATTAGTATCATCATTGTGTTATCCTTGAGGTCTCATACATAATCACACATTTATTAGTATAATCTTAATACTATCAAAACACAATAATCTTAAACATGTATAGTCATGATCATTCATAGATAATAAACATTAGTATTCAAGGTTTCAGGGAAGTCTTCTTTTACTTATGCATATTCTTATTTGATCATAGGACTCTTCTGATTTGTTAAATCATCAATGCATAAACCTGTGATTACTCAAACCTATACCTTCACGATTCTTCTGGTTAGTCATATCATCAATTATGGTAAGAAACATAATATGCATACAACCATGCCTATTCAAACTTATGACTTCATGAATAATCATTATCAACAACACAACAATATAAGATCCTAACACAAGGTAGGATTCTAGCTTGATATAGGAAAAACATACCTGGATTAGCATGCTAGCTAGTTATGTCTAGCATACCCGCATAATGTTTGTGCTAGTAACCTGCATGTCTCATAGGTTAACCATTGTAGGACCAAGTTATACATACCTTGAAAGTAGATATTCTATGTGATCCATGACAATGGATGAATCTTTGTCTTCATGTCACCATGATCATATGTTCTTGAAGTAGAACATGATTTGTCTTTCTTGGTGTACCTTTTATGTTAGCGAACAACATAAACCTCATACAACTTCACAATACATTAGTACATTCATAAGTGTCAAAACCTTAATAAATGAATATCTTTTATTAAGGTGATACGACAAGTCTAGTAATTAATCAAGATTGTACTGTCATGATATGAAGACAAACATATGATAAAATTAACCATGAAACATACCTGTCAAGATTGCTTGTAATCTTCTTATGTAAGGCCTTAGCCTCATCTCCCTCTAAAACAGGAGCTTCTTCACTTATGTAGGTGACCAATTCATCCTCTTCTAGGATTAAACCAATCCACTTGATTTGCAAGAACTGGATTTGGAGTTGTATTAGGGTTTGTAAGAGAAACCCCAAAAATTCAAGCTTTGAATTTCAAACTTTCGAAAGGATAGAAATATGTGCCTTGATGAGCTGATCAAGTTGGTATATTCAGAATTTGAAAACTGCAAAGTTTCACCCCTCGAAATTGCCTTTTAGATTTTCGAATTCACTAGGGAGGACCCTGAATTAGGGTTTTAGTTTCCCAAAGATTCACCCAACCAAAATATTTGATTCAAAGCTCTAAGCTTCGATTTTTCTAAGGAGCTTCCAGCGGTGGTCACAGATTTCCAAAATACCAAGTTTTGTAGAAGCCCTAATTTTCCATCTTTTCGATCTAAGTCCCAAACTGGGGTTTGATCAAGCCCATCCTTCTGCCCAACCAAAAAATCTGATCTTAGTATCTAAATTTCGATTTTGATGAGTAGCATCCAGCCGTGGTCTCTGATTACAAAAATTGTAGCTTTCTCCGAAGCCCTAAATTCCAGAAGCCATGAATGAACGTGCTCATAAATAATTCTGTTTTGACAGAAATGTGTACCTAATTGTTTCTAGTGTAACTCCAAACTTTGCGATCCACAGGGTCTGAAAACATTTCCTGAGATATCCTGACCTATTATCTTTCCATCTCGATAGGTCTGACCTCAATTGGATTCTCTGAGAGAGAGTAATGCCAAGTGTCGCAACGTGACCTGTTTATGGAATAATACAGGAGAGCGAACTTGTACGGCGTGCCACATGTCACTAGTTCATCTTCGGCCTCTAAATTTTTTTTTTGAGATAGCTTGACCTGTTATCTTTCTATATCGATAGGTCTGACATCAATTGGATTCTCTGAGAGAGCGTTATGCCAAGTGTCGCAATGTGACTTGTTTATGGGATAATACAGGAGAGCGCACTTGTACGGCATTCCACATGTCACTGGTTCAACTTATGCCTCTGAAAACGTTTCTTGAGATATTACAGTCTGTTTACTACCTGTCAATTTTTATGAAATTTCATTTGGAGATTCCAATCCCAAGTTATGACCTTTTTCCCAAGGTCACCTGATTTTGACTCAGATCTGGAAGAGGCAGAAACCCTTTATTGTACAGATCATAAATCACAAAGTACAACGAATTAGAGGTTTTCCTTTGGACACACGGTACATGGGGGTCTTATCTTCGACCTGTAAAAGTTTCAGATCCGAAAAATTGTCCAAAATGGATTTATAGCGAAAGTTCTACGATGACTGGTTTTTGCTACATCAAGCCCTAGCATCGTAAGTGCAACAAGTGTCATACATGCCATATCATGCCTTCTTTCAAGCTAGCTCTGATACCATGTTAAATTTTCAGAATTTACTTCAATCTGATCTAGGATCTTAACTGAGAGAACAACATGTACAACAAATCTACAGCATATCAATCATGGACACAATAATGCAAGCACACAAGAGACACAGAGTTAACTTGGGGAAAACCATAAAGGTGAAAAACCCCAATAACTTCCTCAGAGATAGATAGAGCAATGATACAACCAGAATATAAGAGATAGTCTTCTCCTAGCAGCAGAGCCTCATCCTCCACAAGTGCGCCACTCTCCAAAGTGTGAGTGAGAGAATAGAATGTGTAAAATGAGAGAGACACACTCTCTATTTATACACCAGCCTGACTTGACCTTTACTCAACTAGGTCGGCCTCAACTTAACCACTTAACATAATGCTGACTGGGCGGACCCCCACTAGGGTGGTCTAATAACCCTTTGACCTACATGACTTATACAGGGTCGACCCCAACAAGGTGATCTAATAACCCATCAAGTATAAGTTACGACACTTACAATATAAATGACGATATTTCCGTATAGAGGAATAATAACATCTCTATAGGAATACAATATACATATATGTGAAATGCATTCTGAAGTTACATATACATCAACACCTAAGAGACATAGTGAAAGAGGAGATCCAAAAACTTTTGGAAGGAGGATTTATATACCCGATTTCAGACAGTGAGTCGGTTTCTCCACTTGTGATTGTTCCAAAGAAGAATTGGAAATGGAAGGTCTGCATGGATTACAGAGATTTGAACAAAGCAACGCAGAAGGATCACTTCCCCTTACCTTTCATCGATCAGGTCCTTGATACCTTGTCTGGGAAAAAGTATTTTTCCTTTGTGGATGGCTTTAGTGGCTACAACCAAATCCAGATTGCTCCAGAAGATCAGGACAAAACCACTTTCACCTGTCCTTGTGGAACTTTTGCATACCGAGTACTTCCTTTCGGGTTGTGCAACGCACCAGCCACATTTCAGAGAGCAATGATTGGAATCTTTTCGGAAATGGTAAATGATTGCATGGAGATTTTTATGGATGACTTTACTCCATATGGTGATAGTTATGAATAAGCACTAAAAAATTTAGAAAAGGTCTTGAAACGCTGTGAACAAGGCTAGCTCTCTTTAAGCACTGAAAAGTCCCATATGATGATGAGTGAGGGCATAGTATTGGGGCACTTCATCTCTTTTGAGGGTATCCAGGTAGATCCATCCAAAATCAAGGTAATTGAAAATATACCAATTCCTGGAATACAAAAGGATGTATGCAGCTTCTTGGGGCATGCTGGCTATTACAGAATATAAATTTTTTCCAAACTAGCTTCTCCTTTGTTCACTTTGTTGATGAAGGATGAACAGTTTGTCTAGAATGATGCATGCCAAACAACATTTACTGAGCTAATTAAAATGATATCTATAGCACCCATCTTATGAGGGCCCAACTGGGCTCTTCCTTTTCATATTTCTTCAGATGCTTCAGACATTGCCATTGGAGCAGTTTTGGGACAGCAGGAAGGTAATGCTCCTTATGCAATTTATTACATTAGTAAGAACTTATCTCCTGCTAAACTAAACTATACTATCACAGAAAAAGAATTCCTTGCCATTGTTTATGCCATCAACACATTTAGGCATTATATTACTGGATATTCTACTTTTGTGCACACTGATTATTCTGCTATCAAGTATTTAATGAATAAACCAATCACGAATGTTAGAGTTACTAGATGGATGTTACTGTTATAGGAATTTGATATTACAATTATTGATAGACCAGGGAAGGAAAATGTTATTACATATTTTTTTATCTCGACTTACTAATAGTGATGACAATTTACCAGTCGAAGATTCCTTCCCTGATGAACATTTGTTTGCATTATCAACTCATTCCCCATGGTATGCAGATATTGCTAACGTTTTGGCTATAGGTAAGCTCCCATCATATCTATCAAAGAGAGAAAAAAAGAAGATCATACAACAGAGTGCTAGGTACTGCTGGATTGATGGCCATATTTACTACATAGGGCTTGATTTAGAGATTAGAAGATGTGTTAGAAAAGATGAGATCTTTAGCATTCTTAAAGCTTGCCATGATGAGCCCTGTGGGGAACATTTTGATAACAAACAGATAGGTCATAAAATTTTGAGAATGGGCTATTTCTGGCCCACATTGTTCATGGACGCAAAGAAGTATGTTCAGGCATGTGATAGATTCCAAAGGATGGGCCAACCCAACATATTAGATGAAATGTCTTTGCAGCCATAGCTTGTGGTTGAACCATTTGATAGGTGGGATCTAGATTTTGTAGGGCCTATCAACCCTCCCTCAAAACAAAAAGTTCACATCTTGGTTTGCACAAATTACATGACCAAATGGGTAGAAGCCGTAGTCTTGGTTAAGGCCAATGATCAGGCTGTGATTGATTTTCTATATGAATAAATTTTTACTTGGTTCAGAGTACCTAAGGAAATCATTACAAACGGTGGACCACAGTTTGTGTCTCACAAGATGGAAGCACTGTTACAGAAATTCCATATTCAACACAGAATAACCTCGCCATATCATCCACAAGCCAATGGCTAAGTGGAGAGTACAAACAAGGTCATCGAGGCTATTTTGACAAAAACAATGAAGAGCCATCGTACAGATTGGGATGAAAGACTTCTAGAGGCACTATGGGCCTATCGTACTACATGGAGTAACACCATTGGTTTTTCTCCATATGAGTCAGTGTACGGTAAAAATGTTGTTTTTCTAATTGAATTTGAAATTGGGACTTTGAAAACAGCTGTGGAAGCAAACCTTGATTTATCATAGGCACAGAGGGACCGACTGAATCAGCTCAATGAGTTGGATGAAAAGTGCACAGTTGAAGTACATCATACATCTCTAATCCAACAACAACACTCTAAGTGGCATGATCGATTTATAAAGAAGAAAGTCTTCCAAGAAGGAGACTGGGCTTTGTTGTATGATTCACGGTTTAAGAGGGACTTTAAAGGCAAGTTACGTACCCGTTGGTTGGGACCCTATCAGATAGATCGGGTATTTGATAATGGAACAGTTCTGTTGATCACCATTAATGAAAACAAAACACCATTATTTGCAAGTGGTCATCGACTGCGACTGTATCACAAGCCAATCTCAAGGGAATCTTTCGTTTCACATGTTGCAGATGATCCAAACTATTAGTTAACACCGGGACAGGGATTTTTCTCAAGCCCTGTCAATTTTTAAGAACTGCAATATCCACATGATTTGTACATAAATAATTCATTTTCTTTTTCATTCTATATTTTATCTAATTTTCATTTTGCATTTGATCGGGTTTGTTTTGAAGAATTCCAAGCAGGAATTAATTGGAGGAATAGCGATTGTGACTGGGCCAGATGATTGCAGGCACCTTGCATTGTTCTTGATCTAATAAAGCTCTTTTTAAGAAGATGAATGATTTGTTACCTTTCAGCAGTCAGCTGAAAATTTGCCTGTTACTTCATTATTGCGCAGCTGCAACTCCTTACCTCGCTCATTCTTCCTATTCCAGCAACTGCGACTCCGCTATTTCCACTTCATTTTCTCTCTTTGTCAAGCAGCTGCAACTCCGCTATTCTTGACCATTCCGCCAAATCCAGCAGCCGCAACTCCACTATTTCCACTTCATTTTTTCTCTTTGCTTAGCAGTTGCAACTCTGCTATTCTTGACCATTCCTCCAAATCCAGCTGCTATGAATCCGCTATTTCCACTTCATTTTCGCTCTTTTCTAGCAGCTGTGACTCCACTATTCTTGACGATTTCAGCAAATCCAATAGCTGGGACTCCGCTATTTCCACTTCATTTTCACTCTTTGCTAGCAGCCGCGACTCCGCTATTCTTGACTATTCCGCCAAATCTAGTAGTTGTGACTCCACTATTTTCATTTCCATTTTGCTATTTCCGTACAACTACGACTCCGCCATTCTTGCCTATTTCGCTAAATCTAGCAGCTATGACTCCGACATTTTCATTTCCATTTTTTTTTTCCTGTACAGTGGTGACCCCACCAGTCTACCTGCTCTCCGAATGATGATGCCAATAATGATTCAATTGGGCATCAGTTTAGTTGCTTTCTCCACAAGATCCAATCACAGTTCGCCACGAAGGAAACTTTCGGGTGTCTTAGGTATCTGTCAGCTCGGGTGGCAGTGGCCACATCACTTCAGCACATGCGCATTTATGCTTTTTTTAATGGAGGAAATGACGAAAAACGGACTATGATGATTAATTCACTGTTGATGTATATATAACTTCAGAATGTATTTCACATATATGTATATTGTATTCCTATAGAGATGTTATCATTCCTCTATACGGAAGTGGTTGTATTCCTATAGAGATGTTATTATTCCTCTATACGGAAGTGTCGTCATTTATATTGTAAGTGTCATAACTTATACTTGATGGGTTATTAGACCACCGTGTTGGGGTCGGCCCTGTATAAGTCATGTGGGTCAAAGGGTTATTAGACCACTCTATTGGGGGTCGGCCATGTGGGTCAAAGGGTTATTAGACCACCCTAGTGGGGGTCGGCCCAGTCAGCATTATGTTAAGTGGTTAAGTTGAGGCCGACCTAGTTGAGTAAAGGTCAAGTCAAGTTAGTGTATAAATAGAGAGTTTGTCTCTCTCATTTTACACATTCTATTCTCTCACTCACACTTGGGAGAGTGGCGCACTTGTGGAGGAGGAGGATCTGCTGCTAGGAGAAGACTATCTCTTGTATTCTGGTTGCATCATTGCTCTATCTATCTCTAAGGAAGTTATTGGGGTTTTCACCTTTATGGTTTTCCCCAAGTAAACTATGTGTCTCTTGTGTGCTTGCATTATTGTGTCCATGATTGATATGCTGTAGATTTGTTGTACATGTTGTTCTCTCAGTTAAGATCATAGATCATATTGAATTAAATTTTGAAAATTTAACATGGTATCAGAGCTAGCCTGAAATAAGGCAAGATATGGCATGTATGACACTTGTTGCACTTACGATGCCAGGGCTTGATATAGCAAAAATCAGTCATCGTAGCACTTTCGGTATAAATCTGTTTTGGAGAATTTTTCAGATATGAAACGTTTGCAGGTGAAAGATAAGATCCCCATATACCTTGTGTCCAAAGGACAACGTCTAATTCGTTGTACTTTGTGATTTATGAGCTGTACAATATAGCGTTTCTGCCTCTTCCAGATCTGAGTCAAAATCAGGTGACCTTGGGAAAAAGGTCATAACTTGGGCTAGGAAGCTCCAAATGAAATTTCATAAAAAGTGACAGGTAGTGCACAGAAGGTACTATCGCAAAACGTTTTTTCAAAGGCCGAAGGTGAACCAGTGACACGTGGCACGCCGTACAAGTTCGCTCTCCTGTATTATCCCATAAACAGGCCACGTTGCGACACTTGGAATAACTCTCTCTCAGAGAATCCAATTGAGGTCAGACCTGTTGAGATGGAAAGATAACAGGTTGGCCTATCTCAGGAAAGGTTTTCAGAGGCTGAAATTGAACCAGGGACACGTGGCATGCCGTACAAGTTCGCTCTCCTGTATCATCCAATACACAGGTCACATTGCGACACTTGGCATAACTCTCTCTCAGGGTATCCAATTGAGGTCAGACCTGTTGGGATGGAAAGATAACAGGTCAGGCTATCTCAAAACAAAATTTCAGACCCTGTGGATCGAAACGTTCAGAGTTACACCAGAAAAAATCAGGTACATATTTCTGTCAAAACAAAATTATTTTTGAGTACCTTCATTCATGGCTTCCGGAATTTAGGGCTTTGGAGAAAGTTGGATTTTTTGTAATCGGAGACCATGGCTAGATGCTACTCATCAAAATCAAAATTTAGATACCAAGATCAGATTTTTTGGTTGGGCAGAAGGCTGGGCTTGATCAAACTCCAGTTCAGGACTTTGATCGGAAAGATGGAAAATTAGGGCTTATGCAAAAATTGGAATTTTGGAAATCTGTGACCACGACTAGAAGATCCTAATAAAAATTGAAGCTTAGAGATTTGAATCAAATATTTTGGTTGGGTGAAGCTCTGGGAAACTCAAACCCTAATTCAGGGTCCTCCCTAGTGAATATGAAAATCTAAAAGGCAATTTCGAGGGGTGAAACTTTGCAGTTTTTAAATTCTGAATATACCAAATTGATCAGCTCATCAAGGAGCATATTTCTATCCTTTTGGAAGTTTGGAATTCAAAGTTTGAATTTTTGGGGTTTCTTTGACAAACCTTAATCCAGCTCCAGGTCCAGTTCTTGCAAATCAAGTGGATTGGGTTAATCCTAGAAGAAGATGGATTGGTCACCTGCATAAGTGAAGAAGTTCCTGTCTCAGAGGGAGATGAGGCTAAGGCCTTCCATAAGAAGATTACGAGAAATCTTGACAGGTATGTTTCATGGTTAAGTTTATCATATGTTTGTCTTCATATCATTATAGTACAATCTTGATTAATTACCAGACTTGTCGTATCACCTTAATAGAAGATATTCATTGATTAAGGTTTTGACACTTATAAATGTACTAATGCATTGTGATGTTGTATGAGGTTTATGCTGTTCACTAACATAAAAGGTACACCAAGAAAGACAAATCATGTTATACTTCAAGAAAATATGATCATGGTGACATGAAGACAAAGATTCATCCATTGTCATGGATCACATAGAAGATCTACTTGCAAGGTTTGTATAACTTGATCCTACAATGGTTAACCTATGAGACATGTAGGTTACTAGCAAAAGTCACTGAAGAGAACCAGAAGACATTATGCGGGTATGTTAGACATAACTAGCTAGCATGCTAATCCAAGTATGTTTTTCCTATATCAAGCTAGAATCCTACCTTGTGTTAGGATCTTATACTGTTGTGTTGTTGATAACGATTATTCATGAAGTCATAGGTTTGAATAATCATGGTTGTATGCATATTATGTTTCTTACCATAATTGATGATATGACTAACCAGAAGAATCATGAAGGTATAGGTTTGAATAATCATGGGTTTTATGCATATTATATCTCTTATCCTGATTGATGATTCAACTAACTAGAAGAGTCCTATGATCAAATAAGAATATGTATGAGTAAAAGAAGACTTCCCTAAAACCTTGAATACTAATGTTTATTATCTGTGAATGATCATGAATATACATGTTTAAGATTATTGTGTTTTGATAGTATTAAGATTATACTAATAAATGTGTGATTATGTGTGAGACCTCAAGGATAGCATGATGATGATACTAATAAGCATGCATAGTGATTAAGGATGGATGTAAGTTCAAGGACAGGTAATCCAGGAAGCAAAGATCAAGAGGGAGCACACTCCAGTGGTTCCTGCAAGAAAGCAAATGAGCACACTTCAGTAGGTTCTGCAAGGATGCAGATATTCAGAGGGAGTTGACCACTTCTCACAATCCACATAAGAATGGAGTTGCAGAAAATAAGCAAAGACTGAGAGGGAGTCAACCCAACAAACAAACAAAGATAAGTATTTGAATTGTCATTACTTGCATATTTTATTGTTTAAATAATACTATTCAATAATGTATATATTGATGTTCCTAGAAATAGGGTGTGTATTATGCATATTAGAATAGTTTCATTGATGAACAATATACTACTAATATACATGGGTAAGTGGCCTATGGCACTGTACAACATTCCATTGCTACTTATCTAGAATGAAACCTCTTTGCTGACATGTTGAAAGTTGTGCACACTCTTAACAATGTTCTGGTAGAGATCGAAAGGCATCTAGAAAGTTACGGAATATGGATAAATGTTGTATTGAAGCATTGGCTAAGATAATTGCATGGATGTATGACATATTTCTTTATGTGTAAGAATTTGTTCTGAAAACTATGAGATGTTTCTAATTATGCAATTTAACTTGTTTTGTAGGAAAGATCGTATACCATCACCTACAAAAGAAGGACTACAACATTTGTTCCCGCAACAAAGATATCTATTGAAGATATTGAAGTTCCCAGGATCTGGGATGAAGTAATGGAAGAATGCCATGATCCGTCGATCATGAAGAATGATGTTTGGGATGTAGTCCCAAGACCTAAAGGGGAGTTTGTTATGAATTCCATATGGATATATCAGATCAAGCATGTTGTAGATGGCAGCATAGAGAAGTATAAAAGTGATGAAATGGAAAATACACCAGATGGATTTCAAGACAACTTTCTTGAATGGTGTAGTTGAAGAATAAGTGTATGTGGAGCAGGCACTTGGTTCTGAGACACATGACAGGGAGTCATAAATGTGCAGAACTTGGGTATGATGCACCAATTTCTAGGTATGGAGGTGTGGTAGAGTGCAGATGGAATATTCCTTGCACAAGGGAAGTATGTAGTAGAGATCCTGAAGGGGTTCGGAATAATGGAATGCAAGGCCACGGCCACACCTGTGGCATCGAACATGAAGCTTCTGTGTGATGCCTCATCTGATCCAATTGATGCCATTGTGTATCGTCAGATGATTGGGTCCTTGATGTACTTGACGAACACGAGACTAGATATTTGCTTTGTGGTGAACACATTGAGCTAGTTCCTGACAAATCCGAGGAGTGTTAACCTGGTAGCTGTAAAACATATTCTGAGGTACCTGAAGGGTACAATTGATTATGGGCTCAAGTATGATGCGAATCAAAAGTTTAACCTACAGGGTTATGTTGATTCAGATTGGGTAGGCAGTACTGCAAATAGGAAGAGCACATCTGGGTGCTTCTTCAGTATGGGATCAGGTGTGATCTCTTGGTTTAGCAGGAAGCAGTCCTGCGTATCACTGAGTACAGCCAAAGCAGAGTATGTTGTGACAGATGAGCATGTTGCAGATGTATTGAACAAGCCGTTGTCCAGAGTGCAGTTTGAGTACTTCAGAGAGAGGCTTGGTGCACTTCAGATCGAGGTTCCTTGCAAAGGGAAGTGATGAGTTCGGAAGATGCAGATGCACATGAGCTTTCCTGACATGGTTGATGTGTTCTCCCTTGGTCGTGATGTAATTGCTGAGCCATTTTTCACATGGTGGTAGATGTGTTCTCCCATGGTGAAAAAGTAAGGGCTGGAGCCTTCCCCGAATGGCGGTAGATGTGTTCTCCCATGTCGGTGGTGTAAGTGTTGGATGATGTGCATCTGGGCTGTGCTTTGTGGACGATGAGATGATCTGAAGAGGACGATGCTATGATGATCAGGAGGATCATGGATGATGACCATCAGGATGATGCTCCAGTTACTGCTCTTTGTATGCATCATGTTGGATGCTGGATATGATCAGTTGGATCATTTATATGTATATGTATGTACTCATCTTGTTGCATGTTGGATATGATCAATTGGATCATTTATATGTATGTACGCATCATGTTGGATGCTGGATATGATCAGTTGAATCATTTATATGTATGTATGCATCATGTTGGATGTTGGATATGATCAGTTGGATCACTTGTATGTATTTTTGTATATGCATCATGTTGGATGCTGGGACCATGTATCTGTATATGTATCAGGTGGATACATTGTATGATCAGGTAGATCATGTATGTTGATATGTATCAGATATGATCAGGTGGATCATGTATTTGTATTTGTATCAGGTGGATACACTGTATGATCAGGTGGATCATGTATGATGATATGTATTAGGTAGATACTTGGTATGCATCAGGTGGATGCATTGTATGATCAGGATGATCATGATGACGAGCTTCAGGATGTTTCTCTAGATGATATGTATCAGGATGGTACAGTGATGATGATCAGTGTGATCATGAGCATCATGATGATGCTTTGTACGATGATGATCCATGGGATCATGAGTATCAGGTTGATACTTGGAGGTCAGATATGATATGTGGCAGGTTGTGCAAATAGCATGTAATCAGTCCTGGGAGATCTTGCCGGTCATGCTGCGGCATATAAATGTTCCTGGGGTACTCTTTCCGGTATTGCTATGTAGTATCTAATCAGTCCTCAGATATCCTATAGGTTGAGTTGTATGCTTGTAATCCGTCCTGAGATGAGGTATTACTACGAAGACATGTAATCAGTCCTGGAGATCTGAGAGGTTGAGCTGTGTGCTCATAATTAGTCATGGGATGCTCTTTAGAGATCTTTCCGGTCGTGCTGCGGCACATAAATGTTCATGGGATTCTCTTTAAATGTTTTGTCTATCCACATGTAATCAGTCCTGGAGATCCAAGAGGTTGAGTTGTGTGCTCGTAATAAGTCCTGGGATGCTCTTTAGAGATCTTGCCGGTCGTGATGTGGCACATAAATGTTCCTGGGATGCTCTTTAATGGTATTGTGGAGGAGATGCATGTAATCAGTCCTGGGAGATCTTGCCGGTCGTGCTTAGGCACATAAATGTTCCTAGGATACTCTTTCCGGCATAGCATCTGCACATAAAATTAGTCCTGAGAGGCCACCTCTATCAGACCATTCGCACAGATGATGAAGACCTGCAGGTTGTGGGCCTACATCCAGTATGAAAAAGGACTGGCTTTGTAGAAATTCCTATGACGAGTAGATTCAGAGATTGATTGAGATAGCAGCAGCAGTGACGATGATGATGACTCGATGACAATTATCCAGTGACGATGATCTTGATAAGATGACTTGTGCTAGAAGTGTTGTGTTGAGAAATACCTTCCTAGTTAAGAGGGAGTGTTGATGTATATGTAACTTCAGAATGTATTTCACATATATGTATATTGTATTCCTATAGAGATGTTATTATTTCTCTATATGGAAGTGGTTGTATTCCTATAGAGATGTTATTATTCCTCTATATGGAAGTGTTGTCATTTATATTGTAAGTGTCATAACTTATACTTGATGGGTTATTAGACCACCTTGTTCGGGGCGGCCCTGTATAAGTCATGTGAGTCAAAGGGTTATTAGACCACCCTATTGGGGGTTGGCCATGTGGGTCAAAGGGTTATTAGACCACCCTAGTGGGGGTCGGCCCAGTCAACATTATGTTAAGTGGTTAAGTTGAGGCCGACCTAGTTGAGTAAAGGTCAAGTCAAGTTAGTGTATAAATAGAAAGTGTGTCTCTCTCATTTTACACATTCTATTCTCTCACTCGCACTTGGGAGAGTGGCGCACTTGTGGAGGAGGAGGCTCTGCTGCTAGGAGAAGACTATCTCTTATATTCTGGTTGTATCAGTGCTCTATCTATCTCTGAGAAAGTTATTGGGGTTTTTCACCTTTATGGTTTTCCCCAAGTAAACTCTGTGTCTCTTGTGTGTTTGCATTATTGTGTCCATGATTGATATGCTGTAGATTTGCTGTACATGTTGTTCTCTCAGTTAAGATCCTAGATCATATTGAAGTAAATTTTGAAAATTTAACATTCACGGCTGAACGCATAACACAAAGGTACGGATTCAGAACTTTTACATGATTTGGCAGGAAATTAAATATGGTAATAACGATTATGCACTGTCTTAGCCCTCGATTAATGAACCCATACCATTTAACCACCGAGGAATATGTCAGAATCACGTTTGTATTTATTTACCAACACCTTACCCAAGTTATACAAAAATACTCCAATTATGCAACCTTTGCATAACCGTCTTATCTTACTGGACTTCACACCTGTGCCGAATTTCCTAAAATACCCTATTTTTGAACTCCAACTATCCCTTGCATGTTCGTATGCTGCAACTCCCATGTATAGACTGGTAATTGTTGTATTCGTTCTGAATTTTGAGGATAGATTAAGATGGGTAACCCAGTCTGGCATGAACCAGTAAATACGGAAGTTGTACATGCCGATGCAAAAGTTCTTAACATTTTCACAGCAGCAGGTTGGATGGAATACTTTGAATGGTTGAACGGTTTCCACACAGAAACCGCATTACAATTTTCCCTTAACCTGACTGATACTCACTCTGAGGTTAGGGGACTGCACGTGGATGTTACAGAAGAGATCATAGCAGAGGTTACTGGCTTACCCCCGGTTTGGAAGAAGTCATTTGGACGGAAGGCACATAATGCAAATGCAGTGAGAGAATTTTTGGCAGTTGGAGAGCATGTTAGTCCAAAGCATCGTAGGTTGGAACTGGCATCTTTACCACCACCCTGGAATCAAGTGGAAATCTTCGTTAAAAGATACATCTCTTGTGAAGTTAGGTACCAAATTGTTTCCTTCTCTGAACTTCCCTTATTGTCTCATTTACGCCATGGCAATTTGGTAAATATACCATTTTATCTTCTTAAAGCCCTACAAACCATGGCTGGATATGCAAAAACTACCCAACAACCAATTTCCTCCCTTACTAATCATGGCCTAATGAAATTACTAGTCTTGAGAGCCATTGCAAATCATAATTTAACTTGGGATCAATTTGTTGCTAGAGATGGACCAATCATAGAACTTGTATTAGAAATGGAGGGTGTTGGCGAAGGTAATGAGGACCGGTGTTCCTCAAATCCAGTTGGGGGGGAGATTGGAGCATTAGGGAACTAGACTAATGATGAAGAGGCAGTAAATATGGGAGAAGCAACACAAGTAGAAAACCATGTTGCTGAGGAAATTGTGATGGAAGCCATGGCGCAGGAGGCAGTGACATCAGAAGCTATGTTGACCAACGCGACCTCAGTCCACAGGGGTTCACCTCACTGTCGACACATACAGCAGTCTCCCTGGGCACCGGCCTGGGCGGGTTTGAGCCCACCCAAAAAAACCCGCAGAGTGGATGAGGTCTCACCTGAGATGTCCAGGAAGAGCAGACGGAACCATGTTTCCACCGAGGGAGGAGGAGATTTGTGGCTATGCAGACTAACTCTATTGCAGTACTTAACCAGACATTTTAAACATTCGATCTGGAGCTATAACATATTACTTCATCACAACATTTATCATCATATTCAACATATAACACATTACTTAATCACAACATTTATCATCATAGCAACAGAAAACAGATATTGCATTAAACAACAGTCATACATCGCAACATTGCATAAAGTTTGTACCAAAACATCATTATATTACTGTCGCGTCATATACCAGAATTAAAACACAGATCTCGCACACAATTCCTCTATTTCCTCGCTTCTTCTTATCATCTCTCTGCCTTCTCTAATACTTACAACCCTCATGTATTTATAGGCTTCCACCATTACAATATTTGTCCACTTACAACTGACTTCCTAACCGACACTATGGACAATTGACCCAATATCTAACTGACTCAGTCCAAATGACCCCAAAAACCCACATACCGCAGTACAAATGACTCACTATTACATAATATGTGGTCCAAGTGACCCAAAACCCGCCAACTGCAGTATTCTTTAGCACAAAATACTCCTTTCGCGCCCTCCTCTGGTGTGTCGCAGCATCAGCGGTACTGCAACCTTTCCTCATCAAACTGCCTACCAACAGGCCCCCAACAGAATCTTGTGGCTCACCCTCTAGCCACGTCAACTGCTGGACAGAGTGCCGTTAAACTGTACTATGTTCTGCTAACTATTCTTGCTGTCTGGATCACGCGGTGTTATCCTACTTCTTCGGATATACTGATCATCGACTTATTTCCATGTACTTTTAACCCAAAATGGTCACCGCCCGACTTGCTATCATGTACTTGTCAAACTCATCCTCCAGTCTCTTGGAATGGTATTGACCGGAAGAAAAAAAGAGGATGAACAGTACCAAGGCATGAAATTAGTAGATGTCTCTCACACATTTGTTTTGCACCGGCAACTGGTTCCTATTGTGGGCGGGGAGCTACCGCCCCAACCCGCTCAGGGGTCGAGAAGAGCACAATCCTTCAAACAACTACTGCATACTTAACCATGCTGGACCGGCCCTTGGCTCAGGCATACCACAGTGTAAGTGCACCCGCCATATCAAGGCACTCAGGGACACTCGTCGTTCGGGCTTGCAGGGCCCCTGGGGTGCTACCATAGGAAACAAAGTGAATCATTTCCACAGCCTCCTTAGAATTCCTCATAACTTAACTCACAAACTAATCACCCAACATAACCACTCTATTGCAGAATAACTTCATTGTAGAAAACTACCAGCTGCTTCGGCTACTTATAGCCGAACCGTTCCTGGGTCACGACGGTGGGAATGATGTCCCACTACCTCTCATCTGTGTGTGTGAACCTATCAACTGACACAACCGGGGGGGTGACCATACTGTCACCAAAGATCCTACGTGTGAGTAATATCCTCACATTGTGATGATCGTACCGGCCCAGCGTGCCATGTGCAAAACATGCCGTCGTCTTGTGGTAATCCAGCCGAATCTGTTAGGTGCAATCATGTATAGGGATGATGGGCAGCGGTGACAAGATATTAGTGGAACAGTAGTCACAACACTTCCCCGTACCTCCCAAATCCTCCGTAATCATCACAACTCTTTGAACAAAATCTGCCATCGATCCTGGTCACAATACTGCCATGAGTCTCCGAATACTCCAAACTTGCGGTACAATCCTCCCTGCTGTCGCATACCTTCTTCTGTTGGTGTGCCATCTGCCACCAAGCAACCTGCAACAACCATTTTTTTTTTACCAATGCGACTTAGGAATTGTACTCCTCCAAGCCCGTTCGATAGGGCTTCAACCTGTGACCGTTACCAGCTTGGGGAGCATTGCCCCATCCAACCGCTACAACTGAACCGCTCCTGCCGAAGTAATACTATTGATGCGATAGGGACCTAGCCAATGCATCTGCAACTTGCCTGGATGTTTCATAAACTTGTTGTCGTATAATAACACTAAGTTGCCTTACTGAAACTGTTTACTTTTGATGTGGCGATCATGCCATGCCTTCTGGCGATCCTTCTGCACCCCTTGGTGAAAGCTAGCGATAAATCGATCCTCTTCCAGCTCTAGCAATTGTGCTAGACATTCGTCTAATGCTGCAACATCATCCATGTTCGTAACAGCCACAATTCGTAGACTTGGAACAATGTATTCCATAGGCATAATTGCTTCCTTCCCATATACCAGCTTGACAGGTGTTTGACCAGTCAACCGTTTACATGTGGTGCGATAGGCCCACAACATTGTTGGGATTTTCAGATCCCAGTCGTCATGGTTCACATTGCACACCTTTGTCAGTGCATGCTCCAACACCTTGTTAAACGCCTCCACTGTCCCATTTGCGTGTGGGTGATAGGGTGTACTCGTCTTATGCTGTATCTGCAACTCCTCCGTCAATGCGCTGATGGTGCGATTAAGAAAGTGGCTACCTTGATCACTCAGCAATATCTTGGGGTAGTCGAAACGAGTGATAATGTGATCAATAAAAAATCGAGTAGTTGTAGTGACAGAACAATCAACTATAGGTGCGGCCTCAGCCTATCGGGTCAAGTACTCTGTTGCCGTGACAATATACTGTGCACCTGTGTGTTTCCCTGGTGGATGGATTGGTCCTACAAAATCCACAGCCCATTTTTCAAATGGTTGCAATGTCACTTGAGGTAGCAACGGCATCTCATCGCATCTGGACGGCTTTCCAGTTCACTGACAAACATCACAAGACCACGCATAGTCTGTCGCATCATTATGCAATGTGGGCCACCAAATCCTGGCATGCAGTACCTTCCTAGCAGTCGCCCGACCACCATAGTGTCCTCCTGCTACTCCACCATGTGCCTCAACTAGTATCTACGCTTGCTCATGCGGAACTTGATTTATACAACTCTCCCGCGATTAGTTAAAAGTCAGCAGCCTTGACAACCAATTGCTTCTTCTAAGTAGTGGTAAAGTCAGCGGGTGCGGTGTTGGTCACCAGAAACTGAAGGATGTCATCAAAATATTGATTAGCGGTGGCAACATGAAATAGTTGGGCATCCGGCAACCTGTCTTCGATATTAGTTAGTTCCTCCCCCGTGTAAATCCATGACAAATGATCCGGTCCAACATTCAACAGCCCCAGTTTCGCAATGAATTCAAAGTCAAACTCCAGAAACAAAAGTAGCCAGCGGCAGATCTTCCCCCCCAACACAGGCTTATTGACCAAGTATTTCAATGTAGAATGATCAATGAACATTTTAAAGTGGCCACCCAACAAATGATGCCTGAATTTCTGCAGCGTATAAACCATGGCCAGAACTTCTCATTCTGTGGTAGTGTAGTTGCATTCTGCAGAGGACAGCTTCCGACTGGAAAAAGCAATGGGATGATCAAGGTCGCCTTCTCCAGGTTGAGCCAACACAACACCTAGTGCAATCGATGAAGCATCAACATGGACATCGAATTCCGTACTCCAGTCCGAAAAAACCAAGATTGGTGCTGACGCCATCTTTTCCTTGAGCATTTCGAAACTATCCTGACATTTCGGGCTCCACTAGAATGCCGCGTCCTTCTTCAACAATTTTTCCATAGGGGCAGTAATTGCAACATACCCCCTAATGAACTTGCGATAATATCCTGTATGACCCAAGGTCGTGCGCAACTGCTTAATGGTGGTTGGCGGTTGCAACCCCAAAATGAGCAAACTTTTGGCTGGATCAACCAGCAATCCCTACTTACACATGATATGACCCAGGAATATCCCAAACAGTGCACAGAAAATACATTTCTTCAAGTTCAACAATATCTGGTGCTGTCGACATCGCTCAAGCATTAACCGCAGATTGGCCAAATGATCACGAATCAATCCATAAACGGTCCAATAAGAACTTCTGAATAAAATCTTTGAATGCGGCAACAACGACCCGGGAGAATATCGCAGGTGCATTCTTCAACCAAACGGCATTACCATGTACTGAAAGCAACCCCATTCAGTAATGAAAGTTGTATTATGGCGATCTTCCTTAGCAATGCGAATCTGGTGGTAGCCAGAGAATCCATCAGTGAAAGAGTACATCTCCTAGCCACCCACTCCTTCAAGTACTTCATCAATAAACGGGGTCGGAAAAGGGTCATGCAAGCAGGCATCGTTCAACTTTCACAATTCAACGCAAATGCGCACTTCACTTGTTTTCTTGTCCTACACCACCATAGGACTGATCCATTCGAACTCTTCCACGGGTTCAATAATACCAGCATCCAACATCCAATCAAGTTCCGCCTTGACCTTTTCTTTATGTCACGGATTCATCCAATAAGGGCACTGTCGGACTGGCTTAGCATCTGGTTTCAATGGAATCTTCATCTCTTCTAAATCACCTAGGATTCCCTTCATTTCAGAAAAATTCATGGGAAACACATCTTGAAACTCATGAAAGAACTCAGTAACCTTACTCATCATCTCATCGTCCCAATAATCCCCAACATTAGCAAACTTGGGAGTAGCCTCAGTGTCGATATTCATCTTGCGAAGTTGCAATGGTTGACTGAACGGATTACTTGGAGCTACAGGTGGGACCACATCGTGAATTCCTTCAGATTCGGGAATGTTAACGTTCCAGGGATCATCATCGTCCTTTGGCCCTCCGCTGATGTTGAAGCATTCCATGAGAGACTACATCTGGCAATGTGCGTGCGGGTCGACAGGGTAGGCCACCGGAACAACCTGAAATACCACATCGCGGATGAGCTGCAGGGCGTTATGGACATCAGGGTTGGCATCCGCAAATGTAAACGTATAAGTGAAACAGATCGTCAACTACCCCCATGTTGTAATGTCTTCGCACAACTCGGCTGCAGTGTAGCATGAGCGCGGTATCTCATCCAAAGTATGGACAAAAGCATGGACCCACTCATCTCTGGGTCGCGCTACCCATAAGCGTTGGCACTCCATCACATGATCACTAGGATTAGTCTGGCCATCATGCTTGCTATTGTGATAAACTTCAGTATCGCCGAACTGAACCATCATCAACCATCGACACTGTGACCAACCTTTAATGAATTTCTTATGTGTCGCCCACCATCATGCTGGAGCAGCCTTCAGTGCTTATTCCAAGGCCAGCAATCACTATGGTTGGGGGATGCGGTCTTCAAATTCTGCTAAAAAGGTGGTTAGGCCAGGCAACCCCTCATAGACAGAAAATGTGATCGTTTCTGTCGCTACACGACATAAGGATTGCGTAACTAAGCCACATTTCTGGAATGGTACTTCATGCATTCGATTTTGCCAATGTTCCAATGCATCATTAGAGTTGGACGACGCAGAGCTCTCGCTACGCCACTCCAACTCACTGTAGGCAGTAGGATGAATATAATCTTCAGAAATTATAAATGCATGGTCCCATCTAGTGAAATCACCATCTTTTACAGGCTCCACATAGCGGTGTCCTTCAGCCAGATCCAACGAGGCTATGACTCTGAAATCGTGATTCTCAAAGGTCATCATGCACTTCTTGAAATTGATTACAGGTCCACTATTGTTAGCCCATCCGATCCCCAAGAGCGCCGGATAAGAGCTTCCTCCCTCAACTACTTCAATAACATCAAAATCGGCATAAGTCTTCATGCCCTCAATATCAATCGTGAGCCGCGGAACTCGCCCAATGGGTGTTACCTTCGCTTGATTAGCCAACCAAAGCTACACAGGAGACCGGCTCAATGGGGGACTCCCCATCTTCTGCCACGCCTGCTTGCTTAAGATGTTAACATCCGAACCAAGGTCAAGAATCACAAAGTCAACATCATATTCACCAATCTGAATATTCATTCGCATCTCCTTGCCAGTCTTCCGTCGTTGTAGGGAGTTTACTGCCGACTCTTGTCTTCCTTTCAGAAATCATTGCAAACATCCCTCAATCTCAACCAGGGAAGCTGGGTCTCATGGCAATGATAGACATCTTTCAAGGAACTTTTTCAATGTCCCCGGTGGTGGTGGTTGATTAGTGTCTGATGTAGTATCAAAGATAGGCGACATATTGCAAACAATAGCCTTACCACGGTCTTTCTCCAAGGTGTGGCGTGCCTCCATGAATGTCTCTCGCTCCGTATCAATGTTGAAAGGTACCGTCTTCTGACTAGCCAACTGAATCAGTGGTTGTGAACCATCCTCCCCAGTCGTCTTGCCTCCATGAGTGACAATATCCACCAAAGCATCTTGTGGTCGCGGTTCTGCAAAAATGGTCGCAATATTTGCACCCTGCATCTGGTTTTGCTGCAAATCCCCTGGTTTATTGATATTTTGATTGGCGTTCACTGGTGGTCATAGGGGATGGTTTTGTACTGGTTGGTGTACCAGGTTCTGTACTGGTTGTTGTGGCTGGGCCTGATTCTGTAGCTGCAGAGTGTTCCCATCCTGCCATCGTGTAATCAACTATGGACAATTCTCAATCGTATGATCATTACCAAAGCAAAATGTACACTGATTCTGTAGCAGTGGGCAGTCGCGCTGATAATGTCCCCATACTGCACAGTGGTAACATTGAATAGGTCCACGACCACCTCGACCTCCTCCTCCATGACCAAATCCTCCACCACGTCCGCCCCTGTATCCTCCTCGGGAGCCGCCCTACTGCTGGTACTGAGGTTGGTTAAATTGTTGTTGCATTGGTGTTGGTGGAATCCCTTTCCCTTGTGGTGCATACTGTGGTTTCTATACATACTGTGGCTGCGGGGGAGTCATCTGCATCAGATTTTATTGTGGCATGAACTACTGCGGTTGTTGTTGCTGTGGTGCAAACTGCATTTGCGGATGCGGTAACGGCTGAGCTACCTGCGGTTGCAGTTGTGGTTGTTGCACCATGCGCTGATCATCCTTGACGTAGAATGCATCACACATCCTCTCCTGTAGCAACCCATATGCATGACAATCCTTGTCATCGTGACCCACCAACTTGCAGAATGTGCAGTAAAGATTACGTGGGGTTGTGACCATTTTCTGCATATATGGGCAATTATCATGACTGTGCCCAAACACGTGACAAACGCGACACCACGGCATATTGATGCCATTCAATGGGTTTGTTGTGCCCGACACCAAATAATTACAGAAATATAGGCAATTATTCTTCGTATTCCCTTCTCCTCGGCATCGCGTACACCATACTTCATCACGTTGTTCCTTGTTCTTCTTCAAATCTTGCAACTGTGTAGTTAGGTTAGCAAGCTGTGTTTGTATCTGTGACATCACAGCTGCATTGTCTCCAATCAGTGATGCCTCCAATCACATTGCAATTTCGAGAGCTTCACTAGGCATTGATATATTTTGCTGCATCAACGCCAGCCGAATGTGGGGTAACAATGCTGCAATGAACCATTCTTTATGTTGGACGGTGCTCATATTGAAACTAACCTTTGCCATCAGCGTCTTGAATCACTGGTCGAAATCCCATACCGTCTCATTGGGGTACTGCTGCAATGAACCATTCTTTATGTTGGACGGTGCACACCAATCTAATGCACGACCCCGTAGAGTCGTGGCTAACTGTCCTTTCTTAACATCGGCATCAGTGATATTCTTCATGGTCTAGACCACTTCACATAAAAACCAATATTGTTTCGGGTTGTCTGTCACACTTCTGTGCAACAACGGTAACTTAGCGTCATCGCCCGCCATCCTGGCCTTCCTTCCTCCTGTCGCTATGCTACTACCAACTTGGCAATGTCGAAGTAGTATTTCTTGCTGTTTGAGAGTTAGTGAGCGGAGGTGTGGGTACATTGGTGCTGGGGTTTGGTCCTTCCTCTATCTTGGGCATAGCCTGGTCATCCCTATCAGGACTGTGAGGTCACTTTGTCCCCTGTGGTCTTCCTTCATGGTTTTGTTGTTCAATCGTAGTAGGACCTTCTCCCATCCTCTGCCTCTTTTCCTATCGAAACCTCGCTCCTCCTCTTGTAAGACCAATTTCTTCCTCGGCTTCTCTCATAGTCTCCTCATGGTTGGCACCCATCTACCCCTTACCATTCCATGTACCATTCCCCAATAGTCGTGGTACCCACGGCCTCCGCCAACCAGGCTATCTACTGATCAAGGTGCATCTTTAATATACCCTTTTCACATATTAGCATCTTAATCGATAGTTGGAGCGACAACAGAAACCTTCCCCTCGGTCCTTGTAAGAAGTATCTTTCAACTTCACTATAGGATTTCTTCATGTCGACCATAAATTCAGTGATATATCCTTCCAAGATGTTATCAAGCCAAACTTCAACAGCCCATGATGCCTTATTATCGACTTCCTGTAGCTCCTGAATCAATTCCGGGGTCCAAGCCGTCGGTTCACCACCCTAGAAGTTCCTCTTCTGGAAGGTCAGCTTTGACAACCATTCATATAAAATGACCGAGAATTCACAGAAAAACCATTCATGCGGACTGTCTTGAATATATCTTCCCAACCAGTGATCTATTGTTAATCGCGTGTTCCGGCTTTCTTCTTCATCAAACTCCTGCAACTTCTGATCAAACCATTTATGTATCTCCAGCTTTGTTGGGTGCCACAACATGACCTCCTTCTACTCTGCACACGCTCCTGAAAACGGAACCATTTGTTGACCAACACGACCTCAGTTGACAGGGGTTCGCCTCACTATCGACACATACCGCAGTCTCCCTGGGCACCGGCTTTTGAGCCCACCCAGCAACATCCGCAGAGCGGATGAGGTCTCACCCGAGGCGTCCAGGAAGAGCAGACGGAACCATGTTTCCACTGAGGGAGGAGGAGAGTTGTGGCTGTGCAGACTAACTCTATTGCCGTACTTAACCAGACATTTTAAACATTCGATATGGAGCTATAACATATTACTTCATCGCAGCATTTATCATCATATTCAACATAGAATGCATTACTTAATCACAACATTTATCATCATAGCAACAATAAACAGATATTGCATTAAAAAACAGTCATACATCGCAACATTGCATAAAGTTCGTACCAAAACATCATTATATTACTGTCACAATCATATACCAGAATCAAAACATAGATCTCGCACACAATTCCTCTATTTCCTCGCTTCTTCTTATCATCTCACTTACTTCTCTAATACTTACAACCGTCATGTATTTATAGGCTTCCGCCATTACAATATTTGTCCACTTACAACTGACTTCCTAACAAACACTATGGACAATGACCCAATATCTAACTGACTCGGTCCAAATTACCCCCAAAACTCGCATACCGTGGTACAACTGACTCACTATTACATAATATGTGGTCCAAGTGACCCAAAACCTGCCAACTACGGTATTCTTTAGCACAAAATACTCCTTTCACGCCCTCCTCTGGTGTGTCGTAGCGTCGAAGGTACTGCAACCTTTCCTCATCAAACCGCCTTCCAACAAGCTATAACTGCAGAGGAAGATACTTAGGTGGAAGAAGCTGAAACTGGAGCAGCTATTGAAGTTGCGATAGTAGAAGCTGCAACTGTAGAAGCAGGAATTTAGGAGGAAGGATATCAGGCAGGAACAACAGGAGAAGGGACTGTGGAAATTTTGGAGGTTGTGTCCTCTCCTGAGATGAGAGGGACCATTATTGAAGAAGAGAAGACCGAAGAAAAAACCCTATGTCAAATAAATGAAGAGGAAGGTCAGGGAACAAGGGTTAGACATCCACTACAACCAAGAAAAGAAAAAACAGAGCTGTCACAACATCAGTAGCTGTAAGAAGTGAAGAACACCCAGTGGGAATGGTGAGGAAAAGAAGTACTCGATTGACTGTAGCAGCAGAAGCAGCTGTAACAGTAACAACAACAGAGGCAACAAAGACAACAAAAGAAGCAAAGATAGTGGATGCAATCGGGGTTAATAATGAAGCACCCTCAGCAAAGACAGTAGGAGCAATCCGAGCAAATATCGAGTCACCTATGGCAGAAATAGCACCTGTAATAGGGGTAGATATAGAAATTCCCATTTTGAACCCCAAGTCATCTACTGTTATGTAGGAACTTTCCATGGAAGAACCCCAAATAAAAAATCTCCTATCTGAAAATGAATTATTAAAGGAGGAGGTGCAAACATTATGAAATGAGTTGGAAATATGGAAGGGAGTAGTTGGAAAACAAGCAGAGAAGAATTTGAACACATTGTTAGATGCTGCAAACTTATTAGAAAATTCATCTCTTGCAGTAGAAAACGAGGAGCAAGGAGAAACTGTTTTCCCAGAGTGTGGAGACATATTCTTTGCAGTAAGACACAGAGTTATTGTGTTGGGATTTGTATCACAAAAGCATGCACAGATAGAGCAAGAGGAAGAAAAAATGCCAGAAATAGAATTGATGGGGGAAAATGAGTGAAAAATTGAAGTGATTCTTGATTCTAATATAAAAGATGAAGCAGTGCAGTCCCAGCCATCAGGGGATACTAAAATTCTTCAAGACCAGTCTCATTAGTTAGAGGGAATTTAGATAACCCAGAAACAATCTCAGCGGTTCGAGGAAATTGAAGGACAGGGGGCTGCTACACAAGAACCAGCACCCTTGGAAATATATAGTGAGGCTGCAACTCAGACAGCAATATTTGACATCAAGGATCAAGAAGAGAACACTGTTACACAAGAACCATTATTTTCAAAATCTTTTGTTGAAGCTGCAACACAAATTGAGTTGGTTGAGATTGAAATGGAAAGAAAGGATGCCGTCACACAAGAACCAGTAGACCTAAGAATATTTGTTGAGACTGTAGCACAAACTAATATGGCTAAGGTTGAAATGGAAAGAAAGGATGTTGTTACACAAGAACCAGCATCCCCAAAATCAATGGCTGAGACTGCATTACAGACACATACCACTGCAACACCAATGGAGGATGAAACTATTACACTGACAAAGCAAAACAAGGAAGTAATTTATTTGGACTCTGATGATGAAAAGGATGTGGAGAATAGAAGATTTCAACGGCTAGAGAAAAAGGTTCTCTGGATAAATCTCAAGTTGGATAAATGGCATAAATATATTGATCAGTTCAGGATAGGTATGATTTCTCTCCAAGGACATAGAAATGTCATTAGGGAGTTGAGAGAAAGGTGGGCTAAGGAGTTATTCTTCTAGAAACTCCGGTGGGAGAAACTTCAAGAAAAATTGGAAGGATTGAAGAAACTTAAATCCTTGCAACAAGAAAAAGACAAAATGTATACTCTTTCCCTAGAATTATTGAGTTGAAGGACTCCATCCCCCTCTTACCCTATCTTTTTCCACAAACATACAACTTTATTTCAATTAAGGGCTCTGAAGGAAGGGAGATCATTTGATTTGGCAACAGCTACCCAGTTTTTGGAAACTTTTCTGAAAAGTGATTTCGAGGATCAACATTTGTTATGTGAATTGTATTTACATGATAGGGCTTGTTATATTGACTCTCCATCCAATCCATTCTCTTGTTTGGGGGATGTTCAGCTGAGGGCATTTGCGTCTTTTGTCATTAACAGTGTAAAATGGTGAGATGATTTCCAAAGCATCCTCAAGAATGAGGAGAACTCTACTCTCTGGATTAGGTGTGAACCTTAGGATCCAAAAGAACTCATAAAAAATCATGCTAGATCTCTCAGGGTTCATATAATTTCCCAATACTTTGAAATTTTGCGAGATAAAATCCTCATCACATGTGTCCCAATGATTCTTAATATGCAACGGAGTGCTTTGGAAGGCAGTGAATATAGATGGCTATATTCTTCTTCATCTCTAAAGGAAGGGGACCCCTACTGCTTTGAGAATTTCAGGCAAGCCTTGACAAGAGTTCCTAAATATGTGAAGTGTATGGAAAAATGTGTACCTTGGTGGATTGGATTGAGATTCATATTCCCTCTCATATGGATGCTTGTAAGTCCTTACAGAAACAACTATGCTTTGACTGAAGAAGAAGAGAAGCTGTGTTGGGAGAAATGGACAGCCTGCTATGGGTTTGTGCCTTGAGGGGAAACACCAAAATTTTCCTACAACCTCACAAAGCTTCATAGATTCAACTCAGACTCATATTCGGACTAGTGGAGGTTGTTGCATGAGGACATGCAATCGGATAGTTGGGGGGATATGTTGGGTCCAGGAAATGCCCCTTTTTGGCCATCCTCATTACATCATTTTTCCCTGATTACATCCTATTTTAATAAGATATACCTATGCCTTTTCTCCAGATCAACCAATAATATTGACAGGTATAATTTGTTATTGCTTTATTTGTTTTATGCCTAAGATTGTTAAGGTTATGGATCCTAGTCCTTGATTTATGCTAATTTGTGTGATTTCATTTAGTTAAGGTCTAAAGCACAGGTGTATTAGCCAAATGGCACCAGCTATTACTCTTCAAAGCCCGATTCCTCATAACTCCAAGGGACAGCGCATTCCTCCACGAGAATATGTAACAGGCCTCCACTGAAACAGAACCCAGCTACAATAGATAGGTCGCATTCCAGCTTGCCAAATCCGTTGATCCATTGATAACTGGAGTAACAGCTCCTTCATGAGTAATAGCCTTATTTAATATGGTTGTAATAGTCAGCTGTAACTCTGCAGCATGAAGATCAAAGATCTTCATTGTTGCATGATTTTAGTGGATCGGGATTTGTACTTTCAAGGTATAAATATGAGAAGGCTCTTGTAGCCTGGGGTTGGACAATTACCATTTTGCATAAGCTGTAACAAAGCACTAAGACTGTCAATTTCCATCATTGATATAAAAGAAAAGTTCTTCATTTCCGTGTCTTAATTTGTTGTGATTCTCTGCATCTCTGTCAAAAGGCCAGGGCCCTCCTTCTCATAGAGATAGCCAGATTAAGTAGGTAGGTTAATTTATCTTTGTTTCTATTGTGTGGTGTGGAATCATTGTAGATGTTACTGTTAGCTGCAACAGAGGTTAGATTTCCTTTTGGTAGTTCACGATTGCATCTTGAATAGCTGTAACAGAGTGGTGTGATAATCGACTGTGTAGGTTAGTTCAGTTTAATGCATGTGTGTTTGAATCAGCTGTAACAGCCAAGCTCAATTCCAATATCTTTCAGTTGTTTATGCTTTCTAGGATTTCCACTAATTATCAATTAGAGTTCAAGCTTATGTTTAGATTTTGGTTGCTGGTGTATCTTCAATTGGTTTATTAGAATAGGCAGATTGTGATTGAGTAACAGTAGCTACTAGATGGATCATTTTGGTAAAGATTGAATATTGAAGTTTGATAATTATAGGATTTAACTTCTTGCAAAAGTAATCTAGTTTATTTTCATTCTTAATTTTATAACTGCTGGGTTGATTTCTGTAGGAAGGTAACTGCAATTGAATTCCTAGATGTATGAGTTAGATTATTTTTCTTTATGGAATGAGTTTGGCTGGACAGATTGGTAGGATTATTATCTTCATTTAGTTAATCAATTGCTTGACATGTTTATGCATAGATTGTGCTTATTGCCATTGAAATAAAAAGACCTCCCCGGGTTTGAAAATTTATATTGAGCATCTTGTGTGTTAGTTTTAATTACTGACATATAGTGTGACCAACAATAGTGTCGAAAATTTTGTAGAGCATATACCATCGCCAAAACTTCCCTTTCCATTGTCATATATTTCTTCTCCGCAGTAGACAACTTCCTACTTGCAAATGCAATCGGGTTGTCAATTGATCCTTCTCTTGGATGGGCTAATATAACTCCTAGTGCGACTGATGATGCATCAACATGGACGTGGAATTCCTTTGTCCAATTCATAACTACTAATATAGGTGATGCAACCATCTTTTATTTCAATATTTCAAGACTCTTCTGGCATTCTTCATTCGATTCAAATGTTAGGAACCCATGTCTTTACTTTGTTAGTATATTGTTGTTGGATGCATATGCTTTGTAAGTCGTCCCATAGTATTTGTTGATCCATAGTTTGTGTTATTGTTGTTGGCGCATATGCTTTGTAAGTCGCCCATAGTTTTGTTGATCCATAGTTTGTATTGGCCCATGGTTTTGACCCGTAATAATTGTTGATCTATATTTTGTATTGGCCCATGGTTTGTATTGACACATGGTATTGACCCCTGGTATTGACCCCTGGTATTGGCACCTAGACTTAGTATATAAGTGTGTGTTGAGGCCTATGAAGGCACCGTGAAGTTAATTGTATTGAGCTTGCTCAAAGGAGGTTGCCCCCTCGAAGTGGCCCGTGATCAATATAAAATTGATTTTGAGTTCTGTTATTTCTGATATCTCGTGTATTTGCATTAATTAATTATTGCAGGTTCTTCACATCGAACTTGGAATCCTTCTTCAAAAGTATTTCCATTGGTGTCGTGATCGCTGCATACCCTCTGATAAACATGCGGTAGTATCCTGTGTGTCCCAACGTTTCTATTAATTGATTTACTGTTGTTGGTGGTGGTAGGTCAACAATAATCACAATATTCACAGGGTCTACTAGTATCCCTTCCCTACATATAATATGTCCCAGCAAAATCCCAAATGGAGTGCAAAAAATGGACTTATTAAGGTTTAGCGAAATATGGTGTTGTCGACATCTTTCCAGCATCAACCTCAGAATCATGACATGATCCTTAACTAATCCATACACTATCCAATCGTCTATATATACTGCCAAAAATTTGTGGATGTAGTCCTTGAATGCAACAACTACCAGTCCGAAGAAGATTGATGGTGCATTCTCTAGGCCGAATGGCATCACCGTATACTGAAAAAATCTGCATTCCATGACAAATGTAGTCTTGTGCCGATCCTCCTTCGCAATTTTGATCTGGTGATAGCCCAAAAACCCATCTGTGAAGGAGTATATTTCTTGACCTCCCACTCCTTCGAGCGCCTCATCCGTGAATGGTGTTGGGAACAGATTGTGTAGGCATACATCATTCAATTTCCTTAAATCTACACAAATTCATACTTCACAAATTTTCTTATCTTGGACCACCATCGGGATGATCCACTCTGATTCCTCCACTAGTTCTATAATTCCCACGTCCAACATTCTCTCAAGTCTAGCTTGCACCCTCTCCTTGTACCATGGGTTCAACCTATAGGGTCGTTGTTTGACTCGCTTCACATTGTGTTTCAGGGGGATTTTCATTTTGCCTAAGTCCTCAGAAATTCCTTTCATCTCCGAGAATTTCATTGGGAAAAAATCCTGAAACTCATGCAATAGATCAGTCATCTTGTCAATGGTGGAGTCATCCCAATAATCTCGAATACTTGTGAACTTCGGGTTCTCCTCCAACCCAATGTTTACTTTCTTGATTTTCAGCGGTTGCTTAAACTTGTTGGAAGGCATTTCTGGTGCCTTGACACTGCAACTTACTTTTGACTCCGGTACATATGTAGCCCTTAGGTCATCCTAATCGTCTGGTTCTCCTTTGATGTTATAGCACTCCATCAACATTTTCGGTGTCGTAGTCCACCGAAGTTCCATTGGTCGCTTAGTTAGGACTGCTTCAAATACTTTCTCGTGGATCGCCTATAATGTGTTGTGGATGAAGGCATTCTCATCGGAGAAACTGAATGTTTGGCTAAAGCCAATTGTTAGCTATTCCCAAGAGGTTGTTTCGCATCGCAGTTCTACTATGACATACCAACTCCATGGTACTTCATCTAGTGTGTGAACAAATGCATGGACCCATTCTTGTTCCTCCCGTGAGCCCCATTGGCTTTGACATTCATTCAAATGTTCCTTAGGATATCCTCTACCGTCATACTTCCTTCCGCTTTATCCTGCAGTGTCGCCAAACCTAACCTCCATTAGGTGTTGACATAGTGGCCATTTCGTGATACTAGACTTGTGCGCCGCCCACCATCGCGCTGGATTATCCTTCAAGGCTTCCTCCAAGGTCAGTAGACATTGTGGTTCTGCCACTTTTTCCTCAAATTTGGTGAGAAATGTAGTCAAGTTGGGAAACCCCTCATATGTTGGCAGTGCGCATTATTATGTGGCTACCCATCTCAATGACTGTGTGATCTGGCACACCTCCTGAATGATACTTCATGTAGTCAATTCTGCCAATTTTCAAGTGCCTCATCAGAATCTAATGACGCCGAACTGACACTGCGCCATCCCAATTCTCTGTCTGCGGTAGGATTAATGTAATATTCAGATATGTTGTATAAATTGTCCCATCCTCTGTAAATTCATTTCGTGTTGGTTCAACATATCGATGCCCTTCTACACGATCAAGAGGGGCAACTACCCTCATCTTGCGATTTTTGAATGACATAGTTCGCTTCTTGAAGTTGATGGTGGCCTGGTTCTCGATCGCCCAGTATATCCCTAGTAGCACTGGATAGGGGCTTGTATTGTTAAAAATATCTATTACATCAAAGTCTGCATATGTATTGAGTCCCTCAATTTCAACTAGAAGCTGGTACACCCGACCAATTGGAGTAACCTCACTCTGATTCGGTAATCGCAGATGTATCGGTGACCAGGACAACTATGGTTTTCCCATTGTTTCCTAGGTTTGCTTGGTCAGAATGTTTACATCTGACCCCAGGTCTAAAATGATTGAGTCATCATCAAATGCTCTGATTTGTGCATACACCCACATTTCTCTTCCCGTCTTCCTCTTGTGTATGCGATTGACTGTGCGTTCCTGGCATGGACCCTCTTGTTGATGGAACAAGCTGGATATTTCTTCCAACGCGTCCTGATCTTTTTCCAAATACAGGAAAATTTCCAAGAAGGCTCTTAAGGTGTTATCATTTCTCTGCAACTTCGTCATTTTGAATGTCGATGGCATAACATAGGTAACTTCTTCCTGAAGAGGTGACTGCCTCCTTTGTCTCAATGCCTCCTGTGCTTTCAAAAACACATCCATTTCGAATTTCTCATCAAATGCAACATGATTCCTTGTTGTTGGTCGGACTATAGCTTGTGACCCGTCGACTCCCGTCACAGCTCCTCCTCGTGTCACTACTCCAACAGTTGCATTGTGATTTCTGACCTTCGCTGATATCTTCTACACCGCCGGTGGCATGTTCTGATTCTGATTTTGTGGAGGTGGGGGCAGATTATTGGTTTTCCGCTTTGCAATGAGATACAGATAGTCTTCAACACCATGGTCCACAGTGCTGCAGTAAGTGCACTGTGGTGCTGGATTCGTGAAATCCCTCTAATAATGCCCATGCTGCCCACAATTGTAACATATAATTGGTCCTCATCCACATCCAGCAACTCCTCCTCATCCTGTGCCAGCACCTCAACCTCCATGGAATCCTCCTCTAAACCCTCTATGCGGTGGCCCATATGGCGTGTACTGCGGTTTTCCATACCATGGTTGTTGATTAGGTGGTTTCCCATATTGCGGTGGTTGATACTGCGGTGGCGGATATTGTAGATGGCCATACTGTGGTTTCCCATACTTCCCTTGACCATACTACAGTGGCTGGTTATAATGAGGCTCTTGTTGGGTATACTTCGGTTGCTACTGTACTGCTGGTTTCTCTTCCCCTTTCATAAAATATTTATCGGCATTCCGTTCTTGGAGTAGGTCATAGGACATGCATTGGTTTTCTTCGTGGCCAACCGATCGACAAAATTTGTAGTATAAATTTACTCACTTCGACACCATCTTCTATAGGTATACACATTCTTTCGGTCGATTCCCTCTCATTTGACAGACACGACACCAAGGAATCCCTCCCTAACTGAGGGGGTTTGGTGCACCTGACTGCAAATATTATCGAAATTCTGGGCAATTATCCTTATGGTGTCCTTCAGTCTTGCATCTACTACACCATATATCTTTGCGGGTTTCTTTCCCCTTCTTCATATCTTGCAGTTGGAGTGTCAAATTGGCCAACTGTGCTTGTATCCTATCCATTCCCATTCTAGCTTCGCCAATTGGTGAAGCCTCAAGCTTCATCACAATCTCTAGCACTTCGGCTTGGGTCGCTACCTTCTATTGCATTAGTTGTTCGTGGATGTGTAGCACCAATCCTGCGATAAACCAATCCTTGTGCTGCATATCATTCATCCCAAAACTCACCTTTTCCATCAATGTTTTATACCGTTGATCAAATTCCCATACCGGCTCATTCGGGTATTGCTTGATTTCTTTGAGCTCAGTGACATACTATGACTCCGATTTTTGTTTTCTAAACTCATCAACCATTCTTTCTTAGATCTATGCCAATGTTTTTCCTGGAGTCCTTGTCGGTACCTTAGTAAACTTCAAAAACCATTCTAGTGCACGGGCCCTGAGGATTGTCGCTACCTATCCCTTTTTAATATCTTCATCCTAGACCTGCTTCACAGTCCATACCGCTTCACATAGGAATAAATACTGCTCAGGATCTTCAGTCCCGTTCCCCTGGAAAGTGGGCATTTTTGAATCGTCGGTCGTTCTTACAATCCTACTGTTATTGTTTACTGATGCACTACTCCTACTACAACATGTAGGACAACTCTGCGAATAACTTGTGTTTCTTCCTGTGAAATTCCGAGTAGTGCGTGGGGTCGAAGGTATGTTGTAACTTATGATCCGTCCCTCTTCTGCTTCTAGGGTAGCCTGGTCACCGTCTCCTTCGTCGTAAGGTTTCTTTGTCCCTTTTGGTCCTGTTTCGTAGTATTCCATTTCGGTCCCCTCAGGAGACTCTCTCTCAGTCCTCCTCCTCTTCTCTGGTCACCGGAACATCGCCCGACTCCTCCAGGTACCACAATCTTCATCAGCCTTTCTTAGAAATTTTTTGTCCCTCATGTCCATCTACCCCGCATCTTTCTATTGGATCCGCAGCCACACAATACCCACAACCTCCGCACACTGATCTTCTACTCATCGGAAGTAATCCTCAATATGTCATTTTCGCATACAAGCATCTTAATCCACAACTTTAGAAATAGTAGGAATCCCCTCCTAGGTCCTTTGAAAAAGTTCCTTTCCGCATTGCTATATGATTTGATTGTGTCAACTGCGAACTCAGCAATGTATCCCTCTAGGATACTATCCACCCAGAAATTGACAGCTCTTGATACCTTATTGTCGACTCGTTTTAGATGTCAAGTCAGTTCTGGGGTCCAATGGTCAAGCTCAGTCTTTTGGCAATGGTTCTTCTGAAACATCAGCTACTCCAACCACTCGTGAAACAACATAGAGAATTCACAGAAAAACAATTCGTGGATATCCGAATAAATATGATTTTGCAACCAATTGCTTATTGTCTTTCCAAGGTTCCTATTTTCTCTTTCTACGAATTCCTTTTTCTTATGGTCAAACCACTCTTGAATATCCAGTTTCGTCGGGTGCCACACCATGTACTCTTCTTTTCCTCTTCAGGGTCCCGGAAACATAACCATTTTTTGACACAGTGACTGTCGAAACACCCTTAAAGACCGGCCCATAAAGGTTTTACCCTTTCCGGCAACACTCGCAGAGTGAGTGAAGTCTCACCCGAGATGATTAAGGGGGCTGCAGGAACCAAATTTCCGTAGTGGGGGAAGGACATGCATCAAATGTCACTTTACAACTACAGAAACCAGAGATTATGTCTTCGCATTATGCTAACAGTTCATGCATCCATTCATTCCCTTTGCATATTCATTATATAAGAAACATTCGCATCAACATGGTTAAATGAATCATTCGCATTAACAACAATTACCAAACCACAGAGTTTTAAACATTTTGCAAACACTTGCATTCATCATTTAAGAGAAATAGAGACAAAAGATATAACCATAACCGAACATCTTCATGCATTCATCAAAACCTGTGGTAAAACCTTTGCAGAAATAGTTCACAACATCTTATCACGGATTCATACAAAACAGTTCAAAATATGTCATTCTCCGGTTCAACTATGATGCCCTTAGGATTACAATCATACTCCTATTTATATCAAACTAAATGGTTACACAATGGTCCACATGACCCATTCTAACTAACTAAACTAATATTGCGCTTCCATCAGCTCCTTGTTCTATGCGAATGGTCCTTTCTTCCGCAGATTGTCCTTCTTCGCAGTTGTCGGCTTCCACACTTTATTCGGTCTAACACGCTTCCAACATTTAACTTCAGAAGAAATTGGTGAATTTTATTAGCAATTTCGAGGTTCAAACCCCCAAGGGTAGATGTCACTAATGGCTTCCCAAATGTCGTACGAACCTACCAAATTTCAGAACAAAGACATGGATTAGTTGAAGGACTTCAATGGGCACCCAAAAAAATCATTAATCAGTTTCTAAAGTCTATTTCAACTCCCCTAAATCAAAGGTTTGTGGACATGTCTTAACATAGGGTGAAATGATAGGAAACTTCACCACTTGCTATGAAATTCGAGAATTATGTTCCAAAGGATTATTTAATGTATATGAAACTTATTCAGGACATTAATGACTCTCCATACATCATAAAAATCACAGAGATGAACTGGTACAAATCGAAATAAAGCAACTTCAAGCTCTCACAACAAGATAAAGGGAAAATGGCACCATTTACATAATTTCACTTGGTATTTCGACATGATCATTTTCTGAGAATCAAATACAGAGTGTATATATCATATTAAAAATAAATGAAATATCTTGGACTCTCACAAAGATATCAACATCTCACCAAGTGTGCCCTCCCTCCAAGAGCCAAAATATGCAGAGAAATGTGAGATAGAGATGGGAACAAGTTGAAGAAGAAAGAATCATGAGCTGCCTTGTAGCTTCAACCTACAACAAATAAATCCATTGTAGATCCAAATGAAAGTTTTGAATGACCTCTCCAATTTCCAATTAGTATGGGAACCTTTCACCTTCGAAATTGGTACTAAGGCAAGTAGAATAACACTCTACTAGCTTGGACAAGCTATGCTCTCCAATTTGCAAAATGAAAAATGATCAAAATCCACTCTCCTTCTTGGTTCTTGTCTTTTATTACCTTCCCAATCATTCCATGGTTCTAATTCCCTCCATGAGCTTCATTCCAACTCAAATTGGAAAGAGATTCCATCATGTGCCACTTTTCCATCAATTCCTAGCCTCCTCCTTCACTCAATTCAGATGGATGACTCTTTGGCTGCCCTAACTCCATTGTGCACCCTCTTGGAGGCTATTTTTAGCCTTGACATGTCATATATGTCATATTTCAGCATTCAGATCTGATTTGTGTCATAAGTGTCATAGCATCTTCATCATTGTTGTCATAGAAGCTAGGGAATCTAGCCCAAGTGTCCCAGTAACTCCAAGATGCATCTTCCTCTTCCATGGGAGTTACTTTTCGTCTCAAACTCGACATTCATTGAGTCATTCCAAGTATTATTCCCTTCCAAATTCCCCAAGAATGTTGGATTCCACCTAGGATTCGAATGGGTGAGAGTGGAATGCCATGTGGCATGGGGAATCTTGATTAAGTGGGCCCCACACCTCCAATGTTCCCTCATGACCAAGTGACACCTTATTTTCCTATATTAATTATTTATTTATTCCAAATTTAATATATTTTGTCAAGGTAATGTCCATTTGGGGGTTTTATAGTTCCCTTATTCCAAATCTAATGTTTCCACCCCAACTTAGGAAACTAGTAGATTGGTGGAATTTTCTCTTTTTGAGATTTATTTGAATGGAGAAATTACAGTCCTCCCCACCCAATATTTCTTTCCCTCCAGCAATTTCAAATTAGGATGATGTAAAATTTGTATAGGTGAAGTTACCACCTCCAAAACAATTTTGTGCTCAACTCCTCTCTCAGGTGGCCTTCCAGGAGGACGGTCTCCAAAAACCTTTTCATATTTGTGTAGTAACTTCCTTATCTCCATTGGATGTTCTGAAATATTTATTTTTGGCTTGGGGGGAGTGGTGCAACATTCAACATCCCATTCAATATCCCCATGCCTCAATATGGACCTTATACTGTGGGAGGACACTACTTGATTTAGATAGGTTTGCATTCCTCGCACTACCCTTTGTTTTCCTTCCGAATCTTTGAATCACATTTCAAGGATTTGATAGTTCACTGTATGTTCCCCTATAGAGTACAACCATTGCAATACTAATACCACATTATTATCAGTAACATCAACCACATAAAATCTATCAAAAAATGTGTAATTACGTATGGTGAGTTGTAGCTTTGGATTCCATGTTTTGCACTCCATAGTATTGTGACCTGGAATGATGATTGTGAAGCCATCAAATGGTTTAGCAGGTAGATTTCACCTCTCCACCATGGCCGAATCAATGAATTTATGTGTGGCTCCTCCATCTACCAATATCAAAACCCTTTGTCCTTGCACCACTCCCTTGCATCGAATAGTGTGGAAACGAGGCACTCCTGAAAGCACTGCTAGTATCCATTTGTCAGGTAATGGATGATATTATTATTTTTTCTTTTCTTCTCCTATGTCTTATCCCTCTTCTTGGGATGAAATATGTCCTCCGTCCTCCATACCCCCTTCATACTCATCATCATCAGAAAATACTTCAATGAATTGTGCTTTCTGCTTAGCACATTTATGCCCTGGTACCCATGGTTGGAAGCATGTGTAATATAGTTTCTTTCTTCTGATTTATTCCATGCTTGGTACCTCTTTCTTATCCTTTCCAAATTCATCTTCTTTCCATGACTTCTTTTCAAATCTGAACTGGAAAGGAAAGTTGGGCTTGTGAGGATACCTTGTCTTGGGTAGCACATTTTGCATATCTCTTGCCAAGTTCATGGCATATTTCAATGAAGTAGGTTTGTGGGCCTTAAATAAACCCTTCAAAGGTTCAGACAACCCTTCAGTAAAGAGCAATACTAATTTTACCATATATATATCATCCACCTTAACTGATAGCTTTTGGAATTCCAACATGTACTCCGCAGGGGTTCCAATTTGCTTCAATTGTGCTAGTTCTTTGAAAGGCATTTCCTGGTCTTCTTGCTCAAATCTCTCCAATACCCTGTTAAAAAATTCCTCATAAGTTTGTAACCTGATCATGTCCCAAATTTTTAATTCCATGGAACCACCAATCATTGGATTCTCCTTCGAGATGCAAAATAGCCATTTTTAGAGCATCCTCTTCAACCATTGGATTCAGCTGAAAATACACATCTAGTTTTTGTATCCAAGTATTTGCAGAACTTTGAGATTATCCATAAAAAGTAGGAAGGGGAATTTTACCTATGGAATAATTCAATTCTTTATTTTGAAAGGGATTCCTATTAACTCCCCTCATTTTGAGCTTGTTTGCAATAGTAAAGTATTGATCAAATGGTAGGGTCATTCTACAATATTCACTCAACTGCTGCCATTTTGTTATCATTTCATGCATATCATATTGGGTGTTAGTATATTCTTTGAAATCACTAAATTTAGGTGTATTAGCCCTTGTTGAACTCTAAAATTCATGAGGTCGATTATGAGGCCCTGTCTTTGAGAAAATACTTTCACCCATTTCGTTCTTTTCCTCAGAAGGAGAATTACTGTTGCCTCCTATTGCCAATTTGCTTCCAATTTGACAACCCAATAATTTGAATCCTTGTATTATCTATTTTTTCATGTCTTCAAAGAATGGTTTCATGAATTTCCTAAACTCCTCATTCTCCTATGAGGTTCCTTTCTCATCCTTACTCATGGTTTCCAAAGAATGCACTTCTTCTCCTACTTCTTCCCTTTCACCAAAAGTACTTTCCATTTCAGTTTATAAGGGTGGGGGCTTATTCATTTGAATTATAGTCCTCATAAATGGTCATCCACATTAGGTGAAAGCACCATGCTTGATACCACTTGTAGTGTCCCTTTTTAATAAATTTGGAAAAATTGGAAAATTTGCAATATTTGGCCAATTCGACCCTTATACTAGTTGTGACTCCAATGCTTCCAAATGGATCCAAATGCTTCCAAATTGGGTCTAAAGGTATTTGAAAGGTATTAAAACATAAATAGTATGATTATATATGTATGGACACTCAACCCTAATTTCATTAAATTTGGACTTATTCCTAGTCTAAATTGGATTTTTAATAAGGTTAAGAAACATTTACATGAAGTTTGGTATTATAAGATGGAAGTTAGCTCAAATGGCAATTATTTTATAGTACCAAGCCTCATAGAATGTGGATTAACCATATTTAAAATCCAATTTAGACTAGTAATAAGTCCAAAATTAATGAAATTTGGGTTACTCTGAAAATACTTCTGTAACATTCATTTAACTTCAGGAGAAATTGGGGAATTTTACTAGCAATTTTGAGGTTCAAACCCCCAAGGGTAGAGGTCACTAATGGATTCTCAAATGTAGTACGAACCTCCAAAATTTCAGAAGAGAGACATGGATTAGTTAAAGGACTTAAATGGGCACCTAAATACATCATTAATAAGTTTCTAAAGGCTTCTGCAACTCCCCTAAACTAGAGGTTTGTGGACATGTCTTCACATAGGGGGAAATGATAGGAAACTTCACCACTTGCTATGAAATTCGATGTTTATGTTCCAAAGGATTATGTAATGTATATTATACTTATTTAGGACATTAATTAATCCCCATAAATCATAAAAATCACATAGATGAACTGGTACAAATCGAAATAGAGAAACTTCAAGCTCTCACAACAAGATATAGGGAAAATGGCACCATTTAAGCATTGTTTGGTATTTTTACATAGTTTCACTTGATATTTAGACCTGAGAGTATTATGAGAATAAAATATAGAGTATATATATCATATTACAAATAAATTGAGTATACGGGACTCTCACAGAGATATCAACATCTCACCAAGTGTGCCCTCCCTCCAAGAGCCAAAATATGCAGAGAAATGTGAGATAGAGATGGGAACAATTTGAAGATGAAAGAATCATGAGATTTCCTACATCTTCAACCTGCAACAAATAAATCCATTGTATCTCCAAATGAAATTTCTGAATGGTCTCTCCAATTTCCAATTAATATGCGAATCTTTCAGCCTCTAAATTGGTACTAAGGCAAGTAGAATAGCACTCTACTAGCTTGGACAAGCTATGCTCTCCAATTTTCAATATGAGAAATGATCAAAATACAATGTTCTTCTTGGTTCTTATCTTTTATTACCTACCCAATCCTTCCATGGTTTGAATTCCATCCATGAGCTTCATTCCAACTCGAATTGGAAAGAGATTCCAATGTGTGCCACTTTTCCACCAATTCCTAGCTTCCTCCTAATTCACTCAATTTGAATGGATCACTCTTTGGTTGTCGTAACTCCCTTGTGTGCCTCCTTGGAGGATATGTTTATCCCTTACATGTCATATATGTCAGATGTCAACATTCAGGTCTGATTTGTGTCATAAGTGTCATAGCATCTTCATCATTGTTGCCATAGAAGCTAGGGAATCTAGCCCAAGTGTCCCAATAAATCCAAGATGCATCTTCCTCTTCCATGGGAGATACTCATCCTCTCAAATTAGACCTTCGATAAGTCATTCCAAGTATTATTCCATTCCAACTCCCCCAAGAATGTTGGACTCCACCTAGGATTCGAATGGGTGAGAGTGGAATGCCATGTGGCATGGGGAATCTTACTTAAGTGGGCCCCACACCTCCAATGTGCTCTCATTAACAAGTGCCACCTTATTTTCCTATATTAATTATTTATTTATTCCCCATTTAATTATTCTTTTTCAAGATAATTTCCATTTGGGGGTTTTATAGTTCCCTGATTCCAAATTTAATGTTTCCACCCCAACCAAGGAAACTAGTAGATTGGTGGAATTTTCTCTTTTTGAGATTTATTTAAATGGGGACATTACAACAAGGTCGTCCATACAAAAATTCAAAACCTGCCATCTCTATGGATCTCTGGTAGCTATTGTTGTAGGAAAATTCTACCAATGGGAAGTATTCTTCCCATATCTTTTGTTGATCCATCACATGCATCCTTTACATATCCTCTAACACCTGGTTTACCCTTTTTGTCTATCCATCCATCTATGAGTGATAGGAAGTACTGAAGTTAAGTTGTGTTCCTAAGGCTTCCTAGAAACTTGTCCAAAATATCCCAGTGAATATTGAAGCTCTATCAGAAATGATCTTCTTAGGTATTCCATGCAGTGAAACAATTTCATTAATGAATACTTTTGCAATCTTTGGGGCCTAATAAGTATTTTTGATAGGTAAGACTTAGTGTGCACTCTTGGTAAGAGTGTCAAATACAACAAATATAGTGTCATGTCTCCTGCTTGTCAGTGGCAACCCAACTATAATGTCCATAGATATGACTTCCCATTTTGATTCAGGGATTGCGTGGGGTTGTAACAATCATGCAGGATGTTGATGTTCCACTTTGACTAATTGAAATTCCATACATATGGAAACAAGATTCATTACATCCTTATTCATCACTTGCCAAAAGAACAAAGGTATTAAATCCACATACATATTTTTGACTCTAGGATGGGTTCTGTAAACAGCTCGATGAGCTTCTGATAATATCAATCCTCAGAGTTCTTCATTCTCTGGTACATAAATGTGGTTGTTATATCTTAGTATTTCGTCTGTATCTAAAGTATATCCTTCATACTCAAGTACCCTCATCTTTTCATTTTCCATTTCCATTCTCACTTCCATATACCAGGAATCACTCCGTTGCAGTGAAAGTATCTTCTCCCTCAAATTGGTTTTCATAGGTATTACCGATAAAATTCTTGGTCTTCGGCTAAGTGCATCAACTACCTTGTTCAAAGTTCCCTTCACATAGGTTATGTTGAAATCATATTCACTGAGTAATTCAAACCACCTTCTTTGTATTGCATTCAAATTGATTTGGGTAAAAATGTGTTGTAGAACACAATGATCTGTCTTTAGTTCAAATTTTCTCTCGACTAAGTAGTGTCGCCATAATCTTAAGGCATGAATTAATGCTGTCATTTCCATAACATGGGTTGCATAGCTCTCTTCATGCAGTCGAAGTCTTCAGTAAGTGTAAGCAATCACTCTCCCTTCTTGCATCAAAACACATCCAATTCCGTCTTTCAACGCATCCATACATACTAGAAAGTCTTGGTCCATGTCAGGAACTTTCAATACAGGTGCAGTTGTCAATAATTCCTTAAGTTTGGCGAGATCCTTTTTGCACTTCTCAGTCCACACAAATGGTTGATTTTTATTTTGCAACTCTGTTATGGGTCCTGCTATTTTGGAGAATCCTTCTACAAACCATCTATAGTAACCCGCAAGTACCATGAAACTACGCACCTCATGTACATTTGTGGGTGCTGGCCATTCCCAAATGGATTCTATCTTTGCAAGGTTTACTACGATTCCTTCACCAGAAATAATGTGGATAATGGATCTCTTTTTGAAAGAATGAACATTTCGACAAATTCCTGAAGAGATGGTTCTCTCTCAAACACTGAAGTATTTCTCTTAAATGTTCTTCATTCTCTTCAGGTGTTCTTGAATAGATTAAAATATCGTCCAAACACACATGTACAAATGTATCAAGGTATTGACAGAATACACCATTCGTCAAATTCAGAAAAACACTTGGTGCATTCATCGACCCAAAACGTACTACCACAAACTCGTAATGCTCGAATCTTGTCTTAAAGGCCATCTTAGGAATATTTTATTCCTTTATCCTTAACTGATGGTAAGCTCATCTCAAATCATCTTGGAGAATATTGTCGCACCCTTCATTTGGTAAAAAAGGTCAGCAATCCTAGGTAGAGGGTATTGGTTTCTTATGGTAGCTTTGTTTAAATGACGATAATCGATGCACAGTCTCTAGGACTCATCGTTTTTCTTTACAAAAATTACGGGTGCTCCCCAAGGAGATACACTAGGTCTAATTAATTCCAAGTCTAGCAATTCTTGAAGTTGAATCTGCAGCCCTTTTAACTCTGGTACCGACATTCGATAAGGGTTTCTTACTATAGGTTATGTTCCTTGTTTGAGTTCAATGATAAAATATAGCTCGCGCTGTGGTGGTATACCAAGTAATGCTTCTGGGAATACATCTATGTATTTCTAAAATAAAGGGTGGTTGATAATCTCATTCTTATCTCCTTTTTTATTGCTATAAATGCATATAGCTTACATCGTTTCCTCATACTTTTCTTTAATTGCATGGCTAAAATCATTCTCAGGGAAACCTTTCTATTCCTCCCAGTCAATGTCCTCTTGTAACCTTCATCATCATATAATTTTAGTTCCTTGCTTCAGCAGTCCATCATGACCGCATGCGCTTATAACCAATCCATACCGAAAATTAAGTCATAAGCCCCAAACTCTGTGGCATAAAAGGATACCTTAGTTGTGCACACCCCCAAATCTACAATACAAATTTCTAAATTTCGACCCACTTTCTCGATACTTCCGGATGCCATTTCAACTGCATCGAAATCCTATTGACTAATTGCCATCATCTTACTATGTTCTAAATATTTAAAAGAAATAAAACTATCAGTTGCAACATGGTCTACTAGTAATGAAAATGCATTACTGTCGATCTTACATGTGGTTTCAAGTATGGTTGATTGGTGCTTGGCTTGGAAGTTGTTGACAGTTTCATGAATGCAGTGTGCGCGGCCCAGATCAGCTGCAGTGGTCTATTGTGGTCCTTGACTTGGTCCTTGTACTCTTCCATTACTTTGGTTCTGTCAAGGTCATTCACTCCAAAGTGTGGGCCTCCACATTTCCAACATCCCTCCTTACAGCCTCTAGATGCACCGCTAGATGGCGTATTGTTAAGTCGTGGTCCAAACTATGTCGATTTTCCAAAAGGTCTTGCATGATCATTTCTTGGTGGTGGAGGCCGGTAGGGTGATCTAGATTTTCTATTAGATATTCCACTGTAATATCCCTTTCCAAATTTTTTATGTCCATAATAATGCTTGGATGCATGGGAAGGTTGATGGTTCTGGACACCACTGGTAAGGTCTTACCAGGTGGTCCTCTATTCAAAAGTTCTTCTTCTGCTATGAGAGATTTTTGAACCGCGTCATGGAAGGTAGAGGGAATCAAAATGCGAACCTTGTCTCTGATATTTTGATTTATCCCATAAATGAACTTATTGACCTTTATTTTTTCCGTCGAAACATGAGGTGCATACCTCAGTAGTTCCATAAAACGGATTTCATATTCCTGCACTGCCCGATATCCCTGTCGTAAGGTGTTGAATTCATTCAACTGTCCTTCAATTAATTCATAGGAAATGTAGTGTTTTCGGAAGTGCTCGTCAAATAATTCCCATGAAACCTCATCTGTTTCTAAGCCTAGCTGCAGACGTAAAGTCTTCCACCGTAAAAGAGCTTCACCTTTAAATTGTAGAATTTCCATGTGCACTTTCATGTTTGAATTATAATCTCTCAGCGCGAAGCACATGGCCATATTTTCCAGCCATGCCCGAGCATCAGTTCCCTTAGTGGAACCCCAAAATTCTGGAAATTTAATCTTTTCTAGTTCACTGTGTATGTTGATCGACGGTGGATTTTGTGGTACTATGATTACTTGCGAGCTGTCGTTTTCATGGTCCAATGTAGTAATTAAATATTCCGACATTCGTTGGAAGTTTCTCATCATGGAAACCACCTCTCTGAAAGGGATGGTTTCCTGCTCTTCTTGCCGCAACGAGGTAACTGTAGGAGTTGGAGTGGGTGGAGGACATACACCTCGTCCTCTCCTGAATCTCCCTCTCCCCCTTTGTCCATGACGATCCATAACCTAATTTTTTTTAATGCATAGTTTATTATCTTTCCTCATAACATAATTTTTAATTTGCGAAATTAAATTTCATAATCACTCTCAAACTTTTTGCGGCAATAATACATTGTACTCTCTTGGTCCGGTTAAGGATCGACCGGCTCTGACACCAAATGTAATGAACCTCCTTTGAGAGTCTTGCCAAGGGTTTAAATAAGCAGGAAAATCTTACTTTTGATATTATTTTTATTCAGTTATTTTTATTATTATTTTTTTAAATAGGGTGATCCACTCTTGAACTACAATAGTCCAAGATCATTCTAGTGTTGATGTATATGTAACTTTGGAATGTATTTCACATATATGTTTATTGTATTCCTATAGAGATGTTATTATTCCTCTATACGGAAGTGTCATAACTTATACTTGATGGGTTATTAGACAACCTTGTTTGGGGTCGGCCATGTATAAGTCATGTGGGTCAAAGGGTTATTAGACCACCCTATTGGGGGTCGGCCCAATCAGCATTATGTTATGTGGCTAAGTTCGAGCCTACATGAGTTAGGTAAAAAGGCAAGTCAAGTCAAGTATAAATAGAGTGCCGGAGGCACTCTATTTACTCACTCACTTCTCACTCATGCACTCAAGGAGGAGTGGCGCACTTATGGAGGAGGAGGATCTACTGCTAGGTTGTGTCTATCTCTTATGGTTGGTTGTATCATTGCTCTATCTATCTCTGAGGAAGTTATTGGGGTTTTTCACCTTTATGGTTTTCCCCAAGTAAATCTTTGTGTCTCTTGTGTGTGCTTGCATTATTGTCTCCATGATTGATAAGCTGTAAATATGTTGTACATGTTGTTCTCTCAGTTAAGATCCTAGATCAGATTGAAGTAAATTCTGAAAATTTAACATGGTATCAGAGCTAGCCTGAAAGAAAGCATGATATGGCATGTATGACACTTGTTGCACTTACGATGCTAGGGCTTGATATAGCAAAAACCAGTCATCGTAGAACTTTCGCTATAAATCCGTTTTGGCGACGTTTTCGGATCTAAAATTGTTACAGGATGAAGAATAAATATCCAGGTACCTTGTGTCCAAAGGACAACCTCTAATTCGTTGTACTTTGTGATTTATGATCTGTGCAATATAGGGTTTCTGCCTCTTCCAGATCTGAGTTAAAATCAGGTGACCTTGGGAAAAAGGTCATAACTTGGGCTAGGAAGCTCCAAATGAAATTTCCTAAAAAGTGACATGTAGTACACAGACTTTACTATCTCAAAAAAACTTTTTCAGAGGCCGAAGGTGAACCAGTGACACGTGTCACGCCGTACAAGTTTGAACTCCTGTATTATCCCATAAACATGTCACGTTGCGACACTTGGCATAACTCTCTCTCAGAGAATCCAATTAAGGTCACACTTGTCAGGATGGAAAGATAATAGGCCGAGCTATCTCAGGAAAGCGTTTCAGATTCTGAAGTTGAAACAATGACACGTGGCACGCCGTACAAGTTCGCTCTCCTGTATTATCCCAAAACAGGTCACGTTGCGACATTTGGCATAACTCTCTCTCAGAAAATCCAATTGAGGTCAGACCTGTCAGGATGGAAAGCTAACAGGTCAGCTATCTCAGGAAACGTTTTCAGACCATGTGGATCAAAAATTTTGGAGTTACACCAGAAACAATCAGGTACATATTTCTGTCAAAACAGAATTATTTTTTGGTACCTTCATTCATGGTTTTCGGAAATTAGGGCTTTGGAGAAAGTTGGAATTTTTGTAATCAGAGACCACGGCTGAATGCTACTCATCAAAATAAAAATTTAGAGACCAAGATCAGAATTTTTGGTTGGGCAGAAGGCCGGGCTTGATCAGACCCTAGTTCGAGACTTTGATGAGGAAAGTGGAAAATTAGGGCTTCTGTAAAAATGGGAATTTTTGAAATCTGTGACCACGGCTGGAAGCTCCTCAGAAAAGTAAAAGCTTAGAGTTTTGGATCAAACCTTTTTGATTGGGTAGAAGAGTGGGATTCATCAAACCCCAGTTCAGGGTCACGTCCAGTGAATCCGGAAGTTTCAAAGGCAAAATTGAGGAGTGAAACTTTGCAGTTTTCAAATTCTGAATATAGGAGCTTGATCAGCTCATCAAGGCGCATATTTCTATCATTTCAGAAGTTTGAAATTCAAAGTTTGAGTTTTTGGGGTTTCTCTGACAAACCCATATCTAGCTCCAGTCCCAGTTCTTGTAAATCAAGTGGATTGGATTAATCCTAGAAGAAGATGGATTGGTCACCTGCATAAGTGAAGAAGTTCCTGTTTCAGAGGGAGATGAGGCTAAGGCCTTACATAAGAAGATTACAAGTGATCTCGACAGGTATGACTCATCGAGGTATGTTTTGAGATTTGTTTTTGATTAAGTTTATGGTATGTTTGTCTTCATGTTACTACGGTTAGTACAATCTTGATTTTAGTCTTGTCATATCACCTTAATAAAACTATGAATGCACGATAGAAAATATTCATTGATTAGGGTATTGACACTTATGATTGTACTAATGCATTATGGTGTTGTATGAGGTTTATGTTGTCTACTAACATGAAAGGTACACCAAGAAAGACAAATCATGTTCTGGTCCAAGAACATATGATCATGATAACATGAGGACAAAGATTCATCCATTGTCATGGATCTCATAGAAGATCCATTTACGAGGTATGTATAACTTGATTTTGTAATAGTTAACCTATGAGATATACAGGTTACTAGCACAAGTCATTGAAGAAGAACAAGAAGACATCATGTGAGTATGTTAGACATAAATAGCTAGCATGCTAATCCAGGTATGTTTTTCCTATATCAAGATAGAATCCTACCTTGTGTTAGGATCTTATACTGTTGTGTTGTTTGATAATGATTATTCATGAAGTCGTAGGTTTGAATAAGTCATGGCTATATGCATATTATATTTCTTACCATAATTGATGATATGACTAACCAGAAGAATCATGAAGGTATAGGTTTGAATAATCACAGGTTTTATGCATATTATATCTCTTATCTTGATTGATGATTCAACTAACCTGAAGAGTCATAGGTTTGAGTAATTATAGGTTTAGACATGTTATGCTTCTTATGATTTGACTAACCATAAGAATCCTACATAAACCTTGAATGATAATGCTTATTATTTATGTTTGAAATCATCATAACTATACATGCTTGAGATTATTGTGTTTTAATAGTATACTAATGAATGTATGATTTTATATGAGATCACAAGGATAACTCAATCATGATACTAACAAGCATGCATAGGGACCAAGGATGAATATGAGTTGGAGAACATGTAATCCAGGAAGCAAAGATCAAGAGGGAGTACACTCCAGTGGTTTATGAAAGGATGCAGATATTCAGAGGGAGTTGACCATCTCTCTACATTCCACAACAAAAAGTTGTAGAAGAAGCTACTGCATATTAGGACTCCAACAACTCCTGCAAGAAAGTGAAGACTCAGAGGGAGTCCACTCAACGAACAAACAAAGATAAGTATTTTAATTATCACTTCTTGCATATATGTTTGTTTAAATAAAATTGTTCAATGATGTATATGCTCATGTTCCTAGACTTAGGATATGTATTGTGCATATTAGAATAGTTGCACTGATGAACAGTATACTACTAATATACATGGGTAAGTGGCCTATGGCACTGTACAACATTCCATTGCTACTTATCTAGAATGAAACCTCTTTGCTGACATGTTGGGAGTTGTGCACACTCTTAACAATGTTCTGGTAGAGATTGGAAGGCATCTAGAAAGTTACAGGATATGGATAAATGTTGTATTAAAGCATTGGCTAAGATAATTGCATGACTGTATGACATATTTCTTTATGTGTAAGAATTTGTTCTGAAAATTATGAGATGTTTCTAATCATGCAATTTAACCTGTTTTGTAGGAAAGACCGTATATCTTCACCTAGAAAAGGACTACAACATTTGTTCCAGCAACACAGATATCTATTGAAGATATTGAAGTTCCCAGGATCTGGGATGAAGAAATGGAATGCCATGATCCGTCGATCATGAAGAATGATGTTTGGGAGGTCTGTTGTGACTTCCAAATAGAACTATCAGATCAAGCATGTTGCAGATGGCAGCATTGAGAAATACAAAAGTGATGAAATAGAAGATGCACCAGATGGATTTCAAGACAGCATGGTGTAGTCATATATGTGTGCAGAACTTGATATGGTAGGATAGACAGCTTTCTATCCAGCTTGGGCTTTACCAAGAATAAAGCGGATTCCAACCTTTTCTACAAGGTTGAGGAAGGAAATCCAGCGATACCACTATTTGGATGACCTGTTTGTATCAGGTGAGGATAGATTGATTGCCGACACGCAGCGGAAGCTTGTTGCCGAGTCCGAGTTGAGGAACTTGGGGATGATGCACTATTTGTTTTTGGAATGTGGCAGAGTGATGGAATCTTCCTTGGACAAGGGAAGTCTGCAGTAGAGATCCTGAAGAGGTTCGGGATGATGGATTGCAAGGCCATGGCCACACCTATGGCATCAAATCTGAAGCTTCTATGTGATGCTTCATCTGAGCCGGTTGATATCTCTTTGTATCATAAGATGATTGGGTCCTTGATGTACCTGACGAACACGAGACCAGACATTTGCTTTGCTGTGAACAACTTGAGCCAATTCCTGACGGATCCGAGGAGTGTTCACCTAGTTGCTGTAAAGCATGTTCTGAGGTACCTGAAGGGTACAGTGGATTATGGACTCAGGTATGAGGTGGATCAAAAGTTTAACCTACAGGGTTATGTTGATTCAGATTGGGATGGCAATGCTGTAGATAGGAAGAGCACATCTGGGTGCTGCGCTGAGGCAGAGTATGTTGCAGCCTGTTCAGCTAGTTGTGAGGCAGTATGGTTACGGAAGCTACTGTCTGAGTTATTTGATCTCCCGTTGGAGGCTACTGGTATCTTCTGTGATAACCAGAGTTGTGTGAAGCTGTCCAAGAACCCAGTGTTTCATGACAGGTCAAAACACATAGAGATCAAATATCACTATATCAGGGATATGGTGCAGAGAGGAGCTGTGAAGCTTCTGTATGTTGCGACGGACGAGCAGATTGCAGATGTGCTGACGAAGCCACTAGCCAGAGTGAAGTTCAAGTACTTCAGAGAGAGGCTTGGCATTCTTCAGATCGAGGACACTTCGAGGAAGAAGTGATGGACACATTTGCTGAAGCCATTCCAAGCATGTTGGAAGGAGGATCCTTCACATGGCTGTGGATGTAAGCGCTGGATAATGGGCATCAGGATGATGTTCTGGTTTCTGCTTGGATATGATCAGTTGGATCATTTATGTATGTATGCATCATGTTGGATGCTGGATATGATCAGTTGGATCATTTATGTATGTATGCATCATGTTGGATGATGGATATGATCAATTGGATCATGTGTATGTATTTTGTATCTGCATCATGTTGGATGCTTGGACCATGTATCTGTATATGTATCAGGTGGATACATTGTATGATCAAGTGGATCATGTATGGTGATATGTATCATGTATCAGGTGGATACATTGTATGATCAGGTGGATCATGTATGATGATATGTATTAGGTAGATACTTGGTATGCATCAGGTGGATGCATTGATGATCAGGTGGATCATGCAGCAGGATGTTGCAGTGATGATCAGGATGATCATGGATGATGAGCTTCAGGATGTTGCTCCAGATGACATGCAGCAGGACGTTGCAGTGATGATGATCAGGATGATCATGGATGATGAGCTTCAGGATGTTGCTCCAGATGACATGCAGCAGGACGTTGCAGTGATGATGATCAGGATGATCATGAGTACATCAGGATGATGTCTGTGGCCGTGGATCAGGTTGTGCAGATGAGCATGTCTGGGAGATCCTATAGGTCGAAGTTGTGTACCCGTAACAGCCTGGGATGCTCTTTCGAGACATTGCTCTGGGAGGACATGTAATTTGTGCCCTGGGAGATTTTAGGTCGGAGTTGTGTACCCGTAACATCCTGAGATGCTCTTGCGAGGTTTTGTCCTATGGCATGTAATTTGGGCCCTAGGAGATTTCAGGTCGGAGTTGTGTACCTGTAACATCCTGAGATGCTCTTTCGAGGTTTTGCCATGACCACATGTAATTTGTGCCCTGGGAGATTTCAGGTCGGAGTTGTGTACCCGTAACATCCTGAGATGCTCTTGCTAGGTTTTGTGGTGACCACATGTAATTTGTGCCCTGGGAGATCCTTCAGGTTGGAGTTGTGTACCCGTAACATCCTGGGATGCTCTTTCGAGGTTTTGTGGTGGGGTCACATGTAATAGCACCCTGGGAGATCCTACAGGTCAGAGTTGTGTACCCGTAACATCCTGGGATGCTCTTTCGAGGTTTTGTGATGCACGTAATAAGTCCTGAGGATTCCACAGTATGGCCAGTGATGATGAAGACCTGCAGGTGGTGGGCCTACATCCAGTATGAAAAAGGACTGGCTCTGTAGAACTTCCTATGACGAGTAGATTCAGAGATTGATTGAGATAGCAGCAGAAGTGACGACGATGATGACTCGATGACGATTATCCAGTGACGATGATCCAGAGAAGATGACTTGTGCTAGAAAAACTGTGCTGAGAAATACCTTCCTAGTTAAGAGGGAGTGTTGATGTATATGTAAATTCGGAATGTATTTCACATATATGTTTATTGTATTCCTATAGAGATGTTATTATTCCTCTATACGGAAGTGTCATAACTTATACTTGATGGGTTATTAGACCACCTTGTTTGGGGTCGGCCCTGTATAAGTCATGTGGGTCAAAGGGTTATTAGACCACCCTATTGGGGGTCAGCCTAGTCAGCATTATGTTATGTGGTTAAGTTCGAGCCTACATGAGTTAGGTAAAAAAAGGCAAGTCAAGTCAAGTATAAATAGAGTGCGGGAGGCACTCTATTTACTTACTCACTTCTCACTCATGCACTCAAGGAGGAGTGGCGCACTTATGGAGGAGGAGGATCTGCTACTAGGTTGTGTCTATCTCTTATGGTTGGTTGTATCATTGCTCTATCTATCTCTGAGGAAGTTATTGGGGTTTTTCACCTTTATGGTTTTCCCCAAGTAAATCTTTGTGTCTCTTGTGTGTGCTTGCATTATTGTCTCCATGATTGATATGTTGTAGATATGCTGTACATGTTGTTCTCTCAGTTAAGATCCTAGATCAGATTGAAGTAAATTCTGAAAATTTAACATCTAGTCTATTCCATTTCGAGTTGCAATCATAAACTTATGGCTTAATTCATATTTCTTGTACACGCAATCCTATCCTATACATTATTAGATTATATCTCTATATAACCAAAGCCAATTTATAATTATGTTGCATAGTACATTACATACTCGACTCCTCAGTAGTATCAGCAGTTTGGGATTCCCTTATCTACACATAAATTCATATAGTGTTCTACCTTTTAATTGTCTATGAGACATAATCAAATCCCAACATTATTTAATTGATAATGCATACTTGATACAAGTATTTTTTTCCTAAATATAATAATACTAAATTTTATATTCCATTTATATAAAAACGTGAACGTGAGTAAGATTCTAATAACATAATGAATTGATTTTTTATGACTCATACCCAATACGTTACTACCGAGTATATTTTTCCCCAATTTGCATAGGTATTTATCACTTATCATTGGATACAATTATAATATATAAACTTGAAAACATAAATAAATTCATAAATTATCAAATGAATTGAATTATAATGTTTCCCAATTTGCATAGGTATTTATCACTTATCATTTGATGCAATTATAATATATAAACTTTAAAACATAAATAAATTCATTAATTAGTAAATGAATTGAATTCATGTACTATCGGGTATAATATTTTCTATTTGACATAGAACAACATGTGGATAATTATCACTTTTCACTTGGATATATAAACTGGAAGCATAAAGAAATTTAAATTAATTGACTTCCTGTACTACCGAGCATCTATTTTCTAACTGACAAAGATTGGCATACATGCAGATATATATTGTTTATCGCTTGGATTTATAAACTGGAAAATATAAAGGAATTCATTATTTAATAAAAGAATTGAATTTTGTATTACCGAGCATACATTTTCAGATTGACAAAAATCACATACATACAGATAATCGCTTGCATATAACAATGGGAAATATAAAAAGTTCATATTTTAATAATCAAATTGTATTCTGTACTACTAAGCATATATTTCAAATTGACAGATATCACATACATGCGGATTATTATCATTTATCAATGAATAAATAAACCAAAAATACATATCAAAATTCATTAATTAATAATTGAATGGATTTCTTGTTCTACCGATCATATACCTTGTTATTGATAGAGATAAACATATATGCAGAATTTATCACTTATCACTGAAATAATAAACTAGAAAAACATATCGAAATTCATTAGTTAATAATTGAATGGATTTCTTGTTCTACCAAACATATACCTTCTAATTGACAGAGATAAACATATATGCGGAATTTATCACTTATCACTGAAATAATAAACTAGAAAAACATATCGAAACTATTATCCACTATTACCAACTGCGCCTTTGGTACAGGTATTATGGTGACCGACTCTGGAGACATGGAAAATCTCTTCTATATTTCTGGGTGAAGTATCTACTACATAATATCCTTCGTGCACCCATCTCAAGTGGAGTTTAAGTGTAAGGGTCGTCGGTTCTATTGATGTGGTGTTTGGTAATCTATCTTAGGTCTAAGCATTAATATGCAGAGAGATCGGTAGTGAGGTGATCAGATCAATTTGTAAACTGAGTTTTTGGAGAAAGTGATATTATCAAAATCAAGTCTCTACAGACTTAGCATAGTTTTAGAACAAGTTCAATCTCCAGACCAAATTTTACAGGTTTAGCAGAGTTTAGAACTAACTCTAATCTCCAGATCGGATATTTACAGTTTAGCAGAGTTTAGAACTAACTCTAATATCCAGATCGGATCTTTACGGTTTAGAAGAGTTTAGAACTAACTCTAATATCCATATCGAAATTTTACGGTTTAGCAGAGTTTAGAACTAACTCTAATCTCCAGATCAGATCTTTATGATTTAGCAGAGTTTAGAACTAACTCCAATATCCAGATAGGATCTTTACGATTTAGCAGATTTAAGAACTAACTCTAATCTCCAGATCGGATCTTTACGGTTTAGCAGAGTTTAGAACTAACTCTAATATCCATATCGGATCTCTATCGTTTAGCAAAGTGTAGAACTAACTCTGATCTCCATATTGGAATCTCACATAGATGTTTCGGAATGCATAGGTTGGTATCTAACACTTAAGAGCAAGGATCCAAAACAAAAGAATCCTAAAGTTGATTAGGTAGGTTGGTTGCACTTCTGCATATTCGGTGTTGAGGTATCAAACAAGGTTTACCTAATACTCTACCTGCTGATGTATATGTAACTTCGAAATGTATTTCACCCATGTATTTCATCTATGTACATTGTACTCCTATAGAGATGTTATTATTCCTCTATACGGAAGTGTCGTCATTTGTATTGACAAGTGTCGCAAGTGTCGTAACTTATCAATGGGTTATTAGACCACC